>QDHC01004203.1:52922-98125 GCA_013186455.1 Papilio dardanus tibullus | reverse complement strand
TCCCTGGTTCGATCCCGGGTTTCGGCAAATAATTTTTTTGTAACCGTTCCTACTCACCCAGCCTCAAATTTTTTAACATAAACTTAATCATAGTTCTATATATTTTTAACAACAGTAGTTTAAGTAGTTGTTCGGCATAGGATTATTAAGGCCTATTTAACAAATCTTTAATATATCTGTTTACTTACTATTTGATTTTCTTTATAAAGAATTACAGGAAAAATATTGTTTACATGAACACATTGACAAAAGGAAAATTGTATCGAAGGTTCAATAATCCCTCACGTCTCCAATGTCCTCTTTCAGTGCGTTGCCATGACGACGACCTCCCCCACTCACACAAATGTATCACAATTCCAGCAATGATGCTAAATATAGCTTCAAGGAATTAGTATAATGTCTTATTTAAAAATACATACGAAAATATATTACCTTTATTTTACAAATGTTTACAAACCTAAGTCTAAAAAAAAGTATGTTTTCCCGTACCGGGAATCGAACCCGAGCCTCCTGGGTGAAAGCCAGGTATCCTAGCCACTAGACCATACGGGATATAGCGCTTCAATGTGAACAGAGCCTTATTTACTAATATTAATTCCTAAGCTTGAAACTTCACATTACTCGTATAATCTATTAGATGTCATCACAGTAGCAGGTAAATACCTTAATATATAAAGCTATGTATTCCGGAGCTTATGTAAAAATATGAAGGGATTTCTTTCTAAAATTTTCCCGTCGAAAAGTAATTACCAGGCCCAGCTGTCGCTTTGATAAAATTACATTTTATTGTCAATTTGGTCGCGAGCCCGCGCCGGGGTCCGCGACCATGTTTTATAATGAGGCCCTCCCGCGGGACCCGGGGCCCGGGGCCCAATCATAAGAAGCTTACTACTTAAACCCGAATATTATTATTTTCACTGCCTTTCATATTTATACATGTACTGTGTTATTCCGGTTCACGATTATTTTGGTACAAATTGAGACTCAGAGTATTTCTGAAATGACTTTTTACTTTTAGCCTTTTCCTTTTGTGCTCGCGTTTTATTTATCAAAACATATTTTTACTTTATTATTATGGCAAACTTTCTACCTTACTATAATCGGGATTAAATATTGTTAAATTAATTACAATAAGGTTGTTTTATATACAGAAGAATATTTAAATTACCCGAAGCCATGCTGAGGAAATTCACAATATATTTTGGAAGATCATCATAAAAGGAGCTTAATATTTTTAACGGCTGTATAATGTGCGTGCTGATGCAATATATCTTCCTAAATTACGTAATGCTTTCCTTTTATTGAGGATTAAGGTGGAAAAATTACTTTGGCTGTAATAAATTTTAATGGTACCCGAGAATAAATTACACCTTTTCTTTATACACCTCGACAACTACAAGTTTAGCAAACCAAACTTTGTTGACTATAGTTAGTCTTTGTTTTTCTACAGTTTGATTCTAAACTAAGAAGTCGGTTAAATAATATGTGAGAAGTTCATCGATAACTTATATAATAAAGAGGAAACGTATAAATTGTTGTATATATAGAAGAATCTCAAAAATTACTGACAGATATCAAAAATTCTTTTACTGTTAGAAAGCTACATTATCGCTGAGTAACATTGGTTATTTTATTTTAATTCCGCGCTGGCTTCAGAAATTAAATAATAAATTCTTATATAACTTCTCTTATGTGAATAAAAAATATGAAAAATATATATTAAATAGGACACAGCGAAACAGAAAAATAAGTATGTTGGTCGTGTTTGAATGGCGATGGCGGGAAGCGTTTAGCGACGAAAACAGACGCCATTTCCTCTGCAACATGGCCGCCCGCGCCGGAACGGACACTTTTAGCTTTCATTGCAACAAGCTTTAATGTTTTTCGCTTTAAAACTCTACATTTTATAGCTATTAGAGATATTACGTGTTGTGTGATGCAGCTTAATAGCTTTATTGTACATTTTAATACAAACCCAAAGCTTGGTTATGAAAAATATTTTTCCTCAGCGCTGGTCTATTATTAGATATCACACTGAAACACTTTCTTAACCTAAGTTAGGTACATAAGTAAACGATCATTTTAGTAATTACTGCAGTGTTTCTATAGCAGTAAAGTAATAAATAACAAGCATGAGAGCAGTCTTGATGAAAGGCTCGCGGGAGAGCGCGGGGCGGCGCGGTGCGGCGCGGCGCGGACGAGAAACAATTTTTTAGAAAGCTGTTAGTGCGGACCATTTGTTTCAGTCTGTCAGCTTTTAGTGCCTCATACTATTTTTACGCCTTTTGCTCACATTGTCCTCTATGTGTGTTATTCATGGAATAACCGACCACCAATCTCTGAGTCTTTCTTCATTTCGATATAACTATGTATTTAAGAAAATCACACAAAATAGTCATATTTTACTTGATATTACCATCTTAAAACATGAAACACAGCTTTACATTATAATAAGTACGCTGAATATTATTTAATGTATCTTTACATAATATTTTCGTTTTGGTATGTATTGAAAAAAGCCCAAAATCTAAGTACTGGGCCAATTTTGAAAAAATCTTCACCATCAGAAGGAAAAACTTCATCATCGAGTAACCTATGTTTTTTTTAATTAATTCCGCGTGGACGAAGCCGCGAGTAAAAGCTTGTGTATATTTAAGGAGACAACAATTCATTTGATATTTAATATCGAGCCTCGTAACAATAAGTTAAGCTTTATTATTCACGGCCTTCGTCCACGCGATATTAAAACTCCGGAATGTTGGAAGGTAACATAAGATATTTTTATTTATTTAATTAATACTCTTGCTAAATATAAAAACAAATACTTCACTATAGTTAATGCTACACGCAAGATACAATATAATAAGATTCTGAAGAGCCTCTGTCTAAAAAGTTATTTCAGCATTTGTGTTGTACCTTTATACAGAAAGTCAACAGATGGCGTTAAAAGAAATTAGACTTATTGTCGAGAAAATAAAGTGTAGTGAGCAGGTTGAGACGACGAGGTATGCACGTGACAGCCACATGATGGATGATAGATATTAATTAGCAGGACACTGAGCCTCTCGTATAAGTGATATATTGCACGTACAGCCTTCGCCATCGCCTCGTGTCGGCACTGACCCTGCCTTGTTGTGTAGCACAACAGGTTAGTGATAATGAAAAACTATAAGGACAATTTTGCTTTAAGCTTCGATCTTTTATAAATGGGTAAGTAATCCTTATGAAAATGATATGAAATGATCAAGACATTTTTATAAAATTCATGAAAATGATCATGTCACCGCATACATAAGATAGTATAATAAGTTGTAAATGCAACTTGGTACTTATCCTGTTACGGATTAAGTTGGAATGCAAAGTAAAGTGGGCCACCGAAGTTGTGTAGTTACGGAAACTTTTGAATGTCTACGAATAGCGAATATTTTAAATTATACGTTCAAAACAACTATAAGTCTTCGCAGTTTGTTATTCTCCCCATCTCAAACACATGACAAACTTCAATGTTTGTTTACTTCGTGGGATCGTGGGTAACCGAAATCGCAAATACAAAATTCAACGCAAGCCGTAAATTATTTTTAATTTACCTTGTAACAGTAAAGCGCGTAGCACTTGCGTAGCGCGTAGGTTACGGATAGGCGTCTGGCTCAAGTCGATCAGTCAGCCACTTTACGAGTAGTCCTATCTACAATATATTACTTTGTGACTGTGTTAACGTCTTGTTGTAGTTAAATTACCCTATCTATTCCTTAAAGTCCAGCAACGCATTTGCAGTTCCTCAAGTGTTGCAAATGTCCATGGGCGTCGAAGATCTCCTCGGTGATCCAGTCGCTCGTTTGCCCCCCTTCTCTTATAAAAAAAATCTTTTTGCTTTTAAATAATGAATTTAACTAATCCTTAAAAAAAACAAATTCGTGCAGCACGAGAAATGAAATTACGTATTGTATTTAAATGTGTAAACGTGTCTGTGTGCGTTGAGGCCAGCTATCTGCTCCAGGAAACGGCGGCCGCGACTCCAGATGGCTTCCTGGCATTCAGGCTTATCCACAAATATTATTCGTTAGGTTGTAGAGTTTTTTAAATTATACGTGTATATACTTTAATGTAGAAGTCTGAGCACGTTAGTGTTTTTAAAATTATCCATTCTTTTGTTCTTTTAATAAATATTTGGTGAATATTTAAGTACAGGCTACCGATGGTTCCTTTATAAAAACCATAGGCGTAGGTATTCGTCGCCTTTACTGGTCTCGTAACCTGTCACAGCTTGTGCCAAAACTTTTACATAAATAACAATAAAAATTATCAGATAACAGCCACTGCCCTCCATAGCCTTACTGCAGCGTGGCGGCAGTCGCACTTTACATGAAATTTATACCAAAATAAATCGAGTTCAGATTAAAATTGATACATGAGCGACGTCAAAGCGCTCGCACAAAATTACATCCGCACAGTTTCAATTATAATACCTTTACATAACATAGTTACTATACAAATAGCAAAATAAACTGACCGTGTGTGTAAACTGCTGTGAAAGGTGAACTGTAAATTAAAATCATTTTAACATGAAAGAGTATTTTTCAGAATAAGAAATAATAAAGTTTACAAACAACTGGCTTTCCAAGGAGCACGATATCAAAGAAATTTCGAAATTAAAACTTGCCAATTCTGGTCTGGATTTAAAGTTTTAAGCTCCCGGCCGGGGTGGGGGGCGAGGTGCGGGACGCGGGGCGCGGGCCAAGTACAGCGGTCTCTACTTTGCATTGCGTGAGAAAACTTTAAATGCACTTTTTGATAACAATAACAAAGCTTAAAAATATTTTCTTCTAATGTCATATTTAGTAATCAGCGGCAGTCGTAATAAAAACTTCAAATATGATTTGTCACGAAGTGGAACTGTATGTCAACATTTTTTAAACCAATAAAACATAAATCCAGTACTCAGTAGTAACGAGGATAATTACAGGTTTGAACGCGATGTTTCCTTTGACGAACTCCATGCAAGCTCTTGTGTACAAGCACCTAATTATACTGCAAACTGCGATACAAATTGTAGGTTTATTTTTATAAAAAGTTAAACAATAAAAGGTCACGTTTATTTCAAAACAGATTATTTTTTTTGTCTAAAGCTAGCGGTCGCCTGCGACTCCGTCTGTGCGGAACTAAAAACATAGTAAGTAGCCTACGTGTTCTTCCAGGGTAGGTTTCACATCTGTAAAATTTCTTATACATCCGTCTAGCAGTTTAGGACATACCATATTAGTAAGATTATTTTTTAAACAAATGTAAAAACATTTTCTCGAATAAATAAAATTGGAATACCTAGTCGGTATGTGTGTTGATATTTGTGAATAAGAACTTGACCAGTTGGAATTTTTTGGGAGGTTCTATTCATATTTATTGGAATACAAAACGGACCTTCTGTAATACGGTGCGAGTGCCGGCGTGCCGCGCGCTGTCACGTCGGACCAGCGTCACAATGTGACGCCTGGCATTGCGACCATCAAGTACATAATACTGAATCAAACTACTTATAAACGGTTTATCAACCTGCCTTTGTTCCTATGTAAAGTACCACCAGCACACGGCACCAGTATGTACTACTTCATACTTCTCTATCAGCCACCATATCTAAATTCACCCCTTACTTAAGCACATCCTCTTTCACATAATCCATTGACACTTTCAGTCAGGACCTGGGTGTCCTTTAGGTTAGTTGGGTAAGTACTTTTAGGTTTTACTGTGGGCAGTCATACCTAAAAGTAGTTCAATCATTCGTCATCATTGTCCGAACTGTCTTAACCTAACAGCTAAAATATTAATGAAGTGTCCCAACAAACACGATCTTTAATTATAGAAATAACTCGAGTGCTGCCGTCTGCCGTTTGCGACACATTTGACCGCGCCACATCAAAGCGAGCCGCACCGCCGATACATCACGCCATCTGACGGAACCTTGATACTCATTAATAACTATAATTTATTGTCTACGCAGTGACTGCTATTTTTAAAACAATATACCAAAGTCAACAACTCCAAAACATACTGATGTAAGATTTGTGTACTTACTCTGGTCCCTAATATATCAATGTAAAACACTGAGGGACTTCTTTACTGATCAATAAACGTCTCTGAGTGCGCTGTTGGTCTTCCTATGTGACGGATGAACCGAAGTTAATTATCTATGCTACGCTGATGTGATGAACTACAACTAAACTAAATCATAAACGGAGTAGACAGTGAACACTAACAGTCATCTATCATTTGAGATGTCAAAATACTACAATATAATTTGTAGATATTTCTACTTAATTGAATGAATTATTACTTGAAATATATTTTAGATCTAACAATGTAAAGTTGAAAGAGTTTTACTGAAAATTGTATTTAATTTGACAAGAGAGAGATTAATTAAGCTTGACAGAAATAATTATTAAATGCTTTGATAAAATTAATCCAATTAGATTTGTCTCTGAGAGCCTTGAGGCCTTTGTTATTGAAGATGTTAATTTACTTTTAATACGTACTATAGCTCAGTTTTATATTTTAAGTGTTTGACTTGAAATTTAAAAAAAAACTTAGCCAACGTGTAGTAAGCCCAGTTGATATAAATCCTCAATACTCAGTAATCACGTTATTTACTTAAAAGTAACTTATATTTCACAATAATAAAGTTTCAATCAAGTATAAATTGAAGTTGCAAACGCAAGCACTGCTGGTGTAGTGGTATCATGCAAGATTCCCATTCTTGCGACCCGGGTTCGATTCCCGGGCAGTGCATACTTTTTTCCTTAAAAGGTTTTTTTATATATCTAATCTTATACGTATAGCGATTTATTTCATCATTTTTTTATTCAAATTAGCAAAAAGTATTGAATTATATGAAAATATATAAGATTGTATTGCAGACGTTGTTGAATTCAAGTAAAAAAATTATTGTACAAACAAAAATATTTTGTTAAATGTATTGTACAAGGAGCAAACTAATAAAAACTCGGATTGTGTGCTTCTGAAAAATAGGTAAAAGTACTTATAAAATACCTACGTATAACTATAAGTTAAACTTGAGCTGCCTTTCCATCGCTACTCCATATAATAAAAGGAACCTTTTACATTATAGCTCCAAGTACCCTATTTATTTGAAGAAAGATTTTCTGCTACATTCTCTCCGACTTGAACTCTGACGGCAGATTTATTGCGCGACGTTTTAAGACATTAGCTAATCTTTATATAAACTACTGGTCGGAAGAAAACTTTCTCATAAAACATACGCTAAATAAAAACAAAGAGAGAAAGAAGTTTTTGAATCTTAAACCCCGAGGGAGGCACTTTAAATATTCTTTTTATTTGTTTTATACAAACTTCGAGCAAATACTTTTAAGTAGTCCCTCAGAGGAATTTCATTTGCAACATGTTACACAACAACAATAACCACAAAAAATTAGCCAAACTTTTTACGTGGTCATTATTAAATTAAACAAAATTATAATTTAACTTTACTAGCTGTTCCTCGAACGCATGCGCAAGATGTTAAAGTTACTTTTCCCTTTTCATTACAAAGGAATTCCATTTAAAGCCAAATTAATTATATCGTAGAAGGAGGATCAATTTCCAAACTGAAGTGAATCATTGAATTTGGTATCGATAATGTTTCAAAGGGCGTCTAATCTAAACTTGTGTCGGTCTGTGTGTCGGCGAGGGGGTAAAGATGGGGGTATTGAAACTTAGGACCCTTGTTAAAGTCGAGTGCTCCATCAATTCGGCTCCGGCGGCTCCGCTTATGGGAAACAGTTGTATCGCTTTTGAGCTAAGCTTGTTCAGTTAGTCTTTTGTTATGAATGTTACTCTTACATGTTACAATAGAATAATTTTTAACTGTGTGTGAAGACTTGTCGCCATAGAGCTTTTACCATACGAGTATCAAGTAGATAAAGCACTAAAAGGTGACTCTTTGCCGAACTCATGGCCATTTTTAACAACAATCCCTAAATTTTAGGTAACACTTAAAGCATTTTAAATGTCACTTAATACTACTTTCGTTTTCACCAACAGTTAAGTGTTAGATTTAGGGAGACCCTTAAGCAAAGAGACACCTATCTAAAATTACTTTAAGGGTTGGTTGGTGAAAACGGACATCAGAGTTGTAAAAGAAGACAGAATATACTAAGTCGAAGTAGTAAAACTTCTACAAGGAAGAGAAATAAACAGAATAATATTTTCTGTCAGACTATCATTAAGTCAATAGAATATTGTGTTTGTTTTATCGCTGCATTAATTTAGTTGTAAAAGCGGTCGAAATATAATCCTTATTAAGTTATTGTTCAATAAATAACTGTGGAGCTGTAGTGGTGCGCTCTGACTATAAATAGTAATAAATTCGGTTTTGCAGAAGACATTTTGGACGGTATTAAGGCGGGTCAAAGCGACTCTGCTATAAATTTAAGTTTAAAGCCGTTTGGGCTACTTAAGTCGTCGCTCTTAAAATTTATAAAAGGATAATATTTATTTGCTCACAGATGTGATAATAAAATGTTGCTTCACCCGTAAATAAAATATGTAATTATATACTTACTTTAAGAGAATTTCTTTTGATTTCTTTAAAATTGAAATATAAATACCTTAAGCGTGGATTTCTTTAGGTTTGTATTAGTTTTGTTTTTCACTGGAAACTAATTTAGTCATTTTTATATATTTAAGAAAAGTAAAATCAGTATGGCCGGTGGTCACGGAGGGTCGAGAAGGGGGGGAGGGGGGCAGCTCGAAGCAGTTTCAATTCACCGACTTTCTTATAGAGCTTATAAAGTCAAAACATCTTTTGAACATTCGATGCAAGAAATAAAAAGAGTAAAGCTGGAATTCATTAAAACGGGGAGGGGTCGGGGTTGTACCGGGGAGGGGGAGGTCTCACGGCCGAGAGGGGAAGCGGTTGTTTACCCTCTTTTCAGTCGGAGAACTCTAAACTACTGCCTTTTGATATTGAGAAATGAATAGCGAGCGAGAGATATTGGATGCGGATAAGTTTCAATGGGATAGTTTAAAAGTTTTTACTATTATGCGGGAAAGTAACGAGTCGTTATATGAAAGTAAATATTTTAACTCCACCTTTTATTAGATATACTTCGAAATTAACTCTGTCGCGTGAGATGTCGCTCGAGTCATTAACTTACTTCGATACTTTTCATTCCTAAGTTTACGAATTGTATCTTACTTTTTTAAGTCAAACGAAAGACGAGCTTCCTTACCACCGTCGAGGGCTGTATTGTCTCACCCTCGCTGTAAAAGAGCAGCTCGTTACCCCAACTTTAACCGAGATTACGCCGCCGAGAAAGTCAATGTCATGGGACCACTTAAAACATTCCTGTTTACTTTCAATCCGGAGATAGAAAAACCATTCCGTGTGAACCTGCTAACGTTTCACAAAGTAAACAAAAAGTTTTTGTCTCGAACAAAAACTGGCGAGGGATTCTTTCAAAAGATAAGAGAGGCCTATTAACGCGTCTACGCGGGGCTCGTCTGCTCGCTGTTGTCGGGTGTCGGCGCTCAAGTCCCGGGAGACAAAAACAGGTAGGCGGCTAGCGGGCGACCTGTCTGTGCAAACAAGTCGACACATGATCCAAATACCACACAATACATCATTTAAACCGTTATTTTATGTATGTTCACTGATTCGAACCTTTTAGAAATAATGAACGCAATTATGCGATAATGCGGCATTCAGCCGAGGGATGTTTGTTCTTCTAGTAATCTTTTATTTTCTTAAATTATGAGATGGTTTTCTTATCTACAATTCTCACGACATGACCGCGTTGTTTTTGTTTGTCGCTCTTAATTCCCTTGTAACTTGTGAGGACAATTAACCAATTGTCGTTGATGTGTAATCAACACAGACAACGAACTTACAAATAGCTGAGAATATTTTTAGTTTAGTAAATATTTAATTTTAGGATAACTCGATTGAAAATATACTTTTATGTGATTTTCATATTAAAATAATGTAATTCACGTTGATATTGTTGCTGAGATGCTACGAGGTGCTGTTTTGTGTTGCCTTTGTGTTACGTTCCCTTCCCTGTGCATAACAATGCAGAACTATTACAAAATAACGTAACAGGGAAGCGTTCTATTCGTTCCGCAATAACTCGCAACCCGCTTTGTTGTCTTACAATAATAACATTAATTTCTAATTCCCACGGGACGGTGCAACAGTCGTGACATTTTTGCTACTCCTCAACAATTTGTATGCCATCTTTGTTTAACGAGCACTAATTAGTGAGACAAAAACGTCGCCTGCGTTTCCCGGGATGCACTATTGTCGGAGTCGGCTCTTTTATCTCCGGAATGAATGTAGGAATTTCACGGTTCAATCATCTTAAACGACGAAACGTCCCCGTCCCGCTCACTCCGGTGAGCACCGCCGGAGGTTATCCCGCTCGCTCGGCTATCCTAGCCGCGACGTTGATATCGACGCAGCCTTATCACTGGCCGACAGCCGGACGACTATTGCCGTTACTGCGTGAGAGATAAAGATTTATTTGGTGTGCGTTTTCTCGTTTGAGCTGCGTCTCGCGTACCTGAATGGCCGTAGCGTAGGATTCGAGAATGAAGCCGCTCGCATTCACCATCCCCACTCGCATTCGCACTCGCCTCGCTCGGGCCGGTCGAGTCGAGTCGAGTCAGTGTCGTGTTGGAATTTGTCGAGTGTTGACGTATAGTCCGAGTGAGCCGCGCGCCGGCGGCTGCGTGTTCACATTTCGAAATATTTCGGTATTAAAATTTTCACATTTTATTTTTCCTCGTGCAAGTTATAAATATGTGTTGTGATTAATATTTGTGGTCGGTGTGCCGGCCCGCGGGGACGTGAGGCGATCGCTTCGAGGTTTGTAGTATTATTTCAATAATTAGGTACGCAGAACGGACACGAGTGATTTCCTTTCGGTATGCAATGCAACTTAAACCTGTTTTTCGTCCGGTGCGGCGTGGGAAGGAATTCGGATCGCAATAATGTGAGGAATGCAGTGAGCGTCCCGCCTCCTGCCGGCGAGACTAGCCCGCGCCCCGGCTGCGGCCGCCGCGCTGGATCTAGGGCTCGCACGACAAAAGCCGGTTGTTGTCGACCAACTTTCTTTTACGTTCCGTCTTATCAACTGCAGAAGAAATTTCGCTATTATTTTTTTCTGTTTAGAAATCCAATTCAGTTACTTTATGTTTATAAAGTAACTAAATTGGGTACACACGCAACAGTTTCCAATGTTTTAAGAAAACTTCATGCAGCATGAGGGAGTCGCTTTTGATAAAATCCGTCTGCATTTCACCATCTCGCTTGGTGGATTTGCTAAATTATTATAAACACGGTCGTGTGTAGCTTATCTTGCCTGCTGCAATAAATTGTTACATTTACGTAAAAATGTAGCATATTGTGTCCATTAAAGTACACAAATAACAAGTGGCAATCAAGTTATTGAGGGGTATCCAGCAGCAGCCGCTGTGCGAATATTATCATTGTTGCCGACGCCCATGTTATCACTTGCTTTTCATTGAGGTCATCGAACTTTACTTATTAACTTTTTTATACTTTATTATCTCGTGTAAACCTAATAAATACTGTACAAATGAGAACATAAATCTATATTTATACTTAATATTATAAAGAGAGAAACTTTGTATTTTTGTTTGTATTGAAGTAACTCAAGAACTACTGGGCTGATTTCAAAAATTCTTTCACCATTAGAAAGCTACATTAACCCCGAGTAACATAGGCTATATTATTTAATTCCACGCGGACAAAGTCGCGCACAACAGCTAGTTGGCAATAATTTAACAAGACAATTTTCTTAACTCGATTGACCTAAGCACCTTCTTCTGACTTAATAGAATATAATTTACTTGTTACCGTTAAAAATGTAAAACATACATTTTGTCAACAACTGGCAGGAAGGTTGCAATAACTCTCATCATCAATGTCTTAGAAAATTCCGCATCATTGAAGCATTACATTTAAGCCGGAGGGGCCGATCAAAACATCCTCTGCGAAGCCACTCATAACCATTACAGGGCGATTCTTTAACCTGTCACCTGTCACGTGAGGGTAACACTTATCGTGCTCGCTGACCTCATTCCTGTCACATTAATCTTACTTATGTGTTAAATCTAGCGTAAACTGCACATAAGACACAATATGAAAAAACTTGAGAAAATTGCTTTTACTATAGTAAATAAGTATCGAATAAAAAGAAGAAGCTCGAGATTTGAACCAAATCATCAGATTAAGCAACAATAAGATGTTGACTGCTACTTGAAGTTATATCCTGTTCTATGTAGTTACAATAACTTGATTAATTTGAGTAAACTTGTGTACAAATTTAACTAGGATGTTAATGAGAAATTATTACTATACACATATAGTTTACTTTTGAATAATGAGACTTGTTTAAAAGTTTTGAATTTGAATGAATTATTGCAATCTGTTCGCTGTTTATACGGAAGAGATGTTTATAATAACTTTGATGAAGTATTTAAAAACTAATTTAGAACATCGTGTTATTTTATAGTGAAGGGCTATTTGCTTAGTTTGTATTCGTTAATGCCTGTAAGTTTAGTTTTCATCAGGTTTCAATATCCTGTATACATTGGAGAACGCGGTAGCAATCTGCCGCTTTCGATGCATTACTACATTCGTTCACATCCCGCTGTTTACACCATGAATATTTTTAAACGATGTGTTTAGACGTGTATTGGGTGTGCAACGAAGAATATCATAAGGATATTTGGAAATTCTAATAGAAACTGTTAAAAATATTATACAGTGTTAAATACGAATGAAGGTAAACATATTGTAATATTTAAGTAACGCTTTGATTGTGGATAACTTCTCTAATATCCATGGCTGCCCACATTGGGGAAGAGACTCTTTGTTCTTGACCATAGTGGCATAGGAATGTGGCCTCATGATGACAGGATGATAATGGTAATATAAAACACCGGAGGCAAACCTGCTTTGCATATAAGTTTTTTAAGTGGTTTTTATATAAACCCCTAACGGAAACTCATTTGCATATTACGCTCAGAGCTTTCATCCTCGACTACTTAAATATATTTTTATATTAATTTACAATATTTTTACATATAGAATTAAACATATGTGTAATTTCCATTTATACTTGCTTATTAGTTCACTCCAGTCCTACAGCGTAGCGTTTTGCCGGTTTTTTTTCTAGATCCATAGAAATTCGAAGTACTTATTTGATGAGACTGAATGCCACTTAACAGTTCTCAAAGACGTGAGTTCTCAAAATGTTTAAACGAGAATCGAAATAAAACGTTGTAAAAATATTCTATCTTTGTAACATATGCTCGATTCTCCTCCAATTCACAGTAATTTTCCTCATACTTTTTATTCTCGCTACTTCAAAAGAATATTTAAGTGTTCATGTCCCGTTTTTTTAATGTTTTCACATAAGTATTCTTTGTAAACGGGAATGTTCTCGTTATCAAATAGACCCTATATCGATTTTAAAGCCTTCGGCAACAATTACTAATAATCATAAACGTGTTAATTTTTCATAATACATGAGATTTTGATAAAAGTTAAAATTCTTTGTAACGAGTTATAAATTGCACCGTTATTTGTGCCCTGTAGTGTACACTCGCGCCACGTGTAGGTAACGAGCAGAGACAGTACAGCGCACCGACATTTTACTGGAAAATATATCACCTCCCCCGCTATTACGTACTATAAATCCTCACAACAATTTTATAATTCAGTAAAGTTTCGACGAGAGAAAAACCGGTAAAAAGTAATGTAAATTTATATGGTAATTAGGCTCGCTAAATTGTTCACTTAAACGATTTTATTCCTTGTAATTTAATACTTACATTACGTATACTTTAACTAACTTATTTACAACATTCAGTAGTCGTATAAGACAAAGACAGTGTTATGACTGAACTAAAAAAATACATTCCGGGCTATTAACAATTTCTCGTGGAATCCGCAAATTTATCCAATTAGGTAATTTCCTGGAAACGAAGTGACCTCTAGCGGCAGCAGCCGGCGCACGTGGGCAGGCTTAAGTTTTTAATGAGATAAGAGGCGTCATTGTCTAAATGGAATTTAAAAAAATGCCTTCATATTTAAACATCTTTGTACAAACAAGTCCTAAATACAGAGAGATCGAAATCTTTAGCAATATCCGTAGTTCTTTGAACCAAAAAGTCCGCAATATGTATTAGTGAAGTTTGAAGAAACTACGGCATGAAGTTGTGGAGGACATGAGTTTGGTGCGACATCGGCCTCCCTCAGTACTCGAGTTCAACACATTCTAACAACACTTTTTGTCGCACAACTTTAGCGCAAGCTGCGCCTTATTGGGTCAAACATTACAAATTATTGGAAAACTGAACGCTATTTGTTTACGACGTAACGTTCGTAAATAAGAGACTTAAAAATGGTTTCTTGTGTTACTTGACTTATTTAGAATTATTTGATTGTTTTAAAGTTACTTGGTTTACCTTTATGTGAATATCAAGGTGATTGAAGTACGAATAAAGAGATGAGAGAAAATGATTGTAAGCAAACAAAATCATCACAATAAGTGAGTGAGTTAGGAGCAGTTACTTGAAGTAATTAAGATAAGATAAGGCATCGCGCGCCGGAGACTACGAGCTGTTCCAAGCAAATATTTGTCGAAACTTATCTTCTGATAAAGTTTTAATTGATAAACGGTATTAACAACTTCGCAAATCGTATCTCCTACCTTTACATTAGGTGCGCCGTTAAAATATCTATCTAGTTCATGGACATTTTATCGTAAAATGTATTTTAAAATAGATATTAATTAATTCAAATAAAATACTTATCACAGAAACTGTGTAGAAGTTCTACCAACATGAATATTTGTTCCATGTATGACATGCCCATTTCTGTATGAGGCAACCTTTACATTGCAATTTTTCCAGAATTTCTGTGCAAAGAAATGATTTAAAAAATTACTCATTGCTTAGTAAATATAACAGTAATAAAATAATTCCATTTCGATGCATTTAATGTCCAATATTTGCTATTTTTGGAGCTCAATTTCTATTGAGATATGCGCGTGCATTTCTTCATTGCAAACATTTGCTCAGCTGCTATCGCTGTCGTATCGGTGTCGTGTCGTCGTCGTATCGTAAACCAAATGTTAGCTGACAGCGCTAATGTATGCTCAAGCACAGCGCGCCGGAATGCTGAGCATGCTCAATTTGTTTACTCAACTAGCTACCGCGATTTTAGCTCTCGTGGGAAAGATTGACTTTTATAACTTTGCTGACGTTTGAAAATGCATTTAATTGTGTTAATATAACATTGTTTATACAAACTTCTGATAACAGTATCTATATTGGTCAATGAAAAAATATTTAAGTAAAAATTTAGAGATGTTCAACAATTTATTTTAATTCAAGTACTAATTATGTACGGAAAATACAACGAAGAACATTTATTAATATTTTCCGTTTGTCCTCTATGTCCAGAATCTAAGGACATTTTTGAAATGTAATTAAGAGCATTTATAATATACGTAGGCTTATACCTAAATATATTGAAGAATGACGACTCAAAATTAACTAAGTTGAAGCTCCCTCGAGTACAAACAAAACGCAGCAACGTGAGACATGCGATACGGAGGGCAGAATAAACACGCCGTACGTTGTACACAGTGCTCGTTGGAGAGTGCGCACACTGCGCCGTCCGCTGCACGACCATACAGTCCGATTGATTTATGAGCTCCTGGTACAAAGTTGCAACACGGACTACTTTCATTTTGAAATCTTAAAATACACACAAATAACTTTAATTAATTTATAGCTCTTTGTATTTTCAAACGTTTCGTGCTATATTTTTCTTTGTGGATATAAAAGAGATGTACTCTTGACAATAGTCTCTGAGATTTTATTGGGGAAAAAATATTTAACACTTAAAAAGAAGCAAACCCAAAGAAAACTTTTCTGTCTGGTGATGCCGTTTTAATAATTTAATTGATTATTGCCTCCAGTAAGTAGGCCGAGAGCGAGGACAGTGTGACAAGTCTGAAAGTCGAAAGACATATCAATTTAAATCGGCGCTGACATCATTTAGTTGGCCTTCGCAACAAATAAAATGTGAATAGTCTTTGGTTAGTGATGGTGTTGTTTTGCAAGGGATTTGTACGGCGTCCGGCGCCCGGCGCCCGCGTACATACATTTAAACTTAGGAGAGAATTGTGGCGCCTTACAATTGATTTACACACTTTAGACTTGCTCGACATCAGCCTATATTTAAATCAGCAAAATAAATAATGAGTAAAGGAGTGAACCATTCAGCGAAGTGACTCATTGTCAGCACAAAACAAAACAATATTTAGAAATTGGTATACAGATTATTTCACACCAGTTATGGCATACGACGTTATTAACTAACCGGTTGTTACACAAGAGGGCTCTGTCGTCGTAAAAGCTCAGTGACTCAGCTTCCACTGACATTGAACTGCAGCACAATTCGTAAAATTATGAATGAATAAACAACGATGATATCTGGTCTCTTTTTGTAACTGGCATTTACTATATTTACCTATATTTTTTTACTTGTATTACGTGTTTAATGAGATATTTTATATTAATAGATAATTGAGTAAAGGGGTATTAATTGAGGTTTAATATTTTTTTTTGAAATAATTATTATTTGATATACAAACAAGTTTAAACGTACTTAATTCTTATTACAACGAAAAAACTTGTCAATCGCACTCGCGTCGGTTTCAGACAATTTTATAAGGCGTAAGCAGCTATTGCGGTTATCACTCGAACCAGTAATTAAAAATAAAAGTATGGCAGAGCCCGTATACATTTATGGAGTCTTAGAAATGTAAAAAACGCTAGCTCTCAGGATCCTAATAGAGAATGTAGTCCTTTTTAAGTACTAAATTATTTCATCATAACATGGAAAATTAAAAATAATAGGTACTTATGAACATTATAACATTCTAAATCAACAATGAAATATGAAACTAATGCATTACGTGGAGCCACATACATTTATTCGGTCGGTTAGCGCAGCGCTCGCACAACATGCAGCCGACGCTCTATTCATTTAATTTATCTCGCATCCCGCGTCATACAACATCAATGTTATTGTGGCTTCTGATCCATTATCTAATATTTGTTGATTCAAATTAGCTTCCATTACGCTTCAATTTATATTTAATGTTCAAATTATCAAGAATAATAATGAAATATATTTTAATTGTGATAATATCCGGAACAATAGTGTAATATTTACATAGTATATTGCCCACATGTATAAGGTGTGGTATGCGGCCGCTATCAGTGCAGACGCATCAATGGACACCCCCCCCCCTCCTGAGAGCATCCGCTTTAATTATAGTAATGAATGCCCACTGCATTGCCCACTCAAGTGTTCCTACGATACTCGTATCACCATGCCACATACTCTACTACTATTCTACTAAGATAGGTACAAGAAGAGAATTAAACAAACAAATTTAAACAGAACACAGCTTAGATTAAACAATCGCATTAATATTAACTTGTATTTTAGTAGTATAGTATATTAGTAGAGTAGCATGCAAGTAATTTAGTAACTAAACTAGTAGATTAGTAAATCTCATGTTCGGATACTTGCTACTCGATTAAATTACTATCCTAATGCGAACAAGGCTTTATTGAGTATTAAATAACGCCCTTCTTTCGGAAGTTAGTTAACTATACGGAAGAAGTTCATAATGGTCTGTGTTTGTTAAATTTTAGCATATAGTTATCAAATACTGAACCGCCATTCATCTCAATATATGCTAAGTTCCGTGCAAATATTTATCTTGTTTCAGAGATCGCGAACCTCGCTCTGACTTTACTCAGATCTCTAACAGAAATATAACCAAGTTTATTTATAACTGCTTAACATACCGAGGATGTTATAGTTTTAAACTATGTCTATACACGTAGTGTTCAACTATATTTATCTTTGAAGTATTGTAATATTTAATTGTAGAGATTCTTAGGAGTGCAAATAACTTCCTCCATTATTACAAATATTTGTTATACGACAGAACAATGATAAAATATTTGATATACGGATAATTGCGTAGTTATTTTGTAGATAAATAATCTATAAACAACTACGCAATTGCTGACAATGTAACTGTGGTGTACAATTACAATTAAGTGTGTCCAATGTGTAATGACACGCGGACTTGCTGTCGCTTATGTGTTACTGCTACGTTGCAGCAGTGATTAGTGCTAGGAAATACAGCTAGTTCTCACAACGCAAGATACAACGGCAGTTGTGTGTTTTACTACATATTTTAAAAGAAAAATTAGGTAAGCTTCATTTCTTTGTTTGTCTTAAAAAAATATAATTCAATGCCTTATTTAGTGTATATTTTATTATCAAGGTCTCAAATGTTGTTATCCAAGTTTATAATTTCCCGCGCTGTCACTTGTATAACTTTAGAGATTTGTATTTACGCTTTTTAATTATTATTTTTTTAATACAAAGTGGCAAACGAGCAAATGGCCACAAGGATTCGCTGAAAAATCCGAAGCGACCCCTGCCCATAGACATCTGAAATAGCCGATGAGTTGCCTACCCTTAATCTACGGAAGAGGAGACGCACAGCAAGACGATATTACCTCTTCCTATGCGTCCTTTACCCCGCCAATCCACTTCCTCTTCCCATAAGATAGAGAGATAAATAAATTTTGCTCTAAATATAATTTACACGATGTTACAACATTGTAAACACATAAACACAAAGTACATACTTATTTCTGTTAACATAAAGTATTATGTAACCGTGGTCATAACATCAGCTGTGCATAGAAGCTATTCCGGACGTGTGCGCCTCTAAAAACTATATGACATAGAGACATTAGGTACACCGCGCACATACACAGCTGCACGAAGCGCGTACACTCACGTACTGTATTACTCACTCATGTCCTATTCGTATTATCATTTTACGCGATAAATGTCTTTGTCGTGCAATAAACAAAGTCACCAGAAAACTGTCAATCAATTTTAAAATATAAAGCAATTATAAGGGAGTCATGTCCAAGTCTACATGTATTCTTTCTTAGCAAGTTTTTATTTCAACGTTGACTCTATTCGCTTTATTCCGAAACGAGAATCAGCTTTATTACTGTTGTACTTGCTACGTTTGGTACATTCATAAAATATATTTCAAAATACAGAACATCCTTGTTCCTGGTACTTCTTATGATACTAAATTTGGTCTAATGAGACCCCTGCTCTATCTTATTTAGTTCCGAGTGTCCTCCAGTATCATATAATCGACGACGGTCTACGTTTATCGGAGTACTTTATACATTTTTTCGGAATAAGGGGGTTTGAGATTATCAGTGTGTTGTAAGGTGGCATCGACAATGTAAGGCATACAAATAGTTAGTCAGAGCGACTGCTCGCCCGCGCCCGCGCAGCGCCGACGACATCACACATTGTACTTCCATCAAACGACACCGGAAATGTGTCGTTGTTGTTACTATTGTTATCTACGTTCGTTCGTAACATACACTAAAAATAAAACGTTATGTAACCGCTTATCTTAACTAAGTACTTGTTTACATAACTACTTAAAACGTAATATTTTCTACGCCGAGTTATTATGTTTTTTCCGGCATTTACCCATTAAATGAAAACTCTATGCAGTTAAACTAGTGTGACTATTTATGTAAATGTGCAAGGTTCAAAAGAAAGCGTTGACATTATGAACAGCGCAAATCGTTGTGTTGTTTACGCTTTGTTGACATTTGACGTATGCTGCAGCTGCAGACCGTTGCCTTCCGACACCGCCGTCCCCTCACTCGTGAAACCAAGAATGCATGTCGAATGTCGACCACTTTTTGCTAAATGTGCAATTTTAAACGTTGTAATTGTAAACGCATTTAATGCAGAACATTTTAAATATAGTCAAACCTGGATAAGCGAGAAACCTCTATAAGCGATACAAATATTGCAGTCCCTTGGACTGTCACTTATTGTAATTATGCAACTGTTTGTATTGCCCCGAAGTTATTATGAAAATGTGTTTAACACTAACTTATCTAAAATACAGATTTGATAGAGAAGTGCTCTTTGTTCGGTAAAGTCGAGTTATTCAATAGCAAAGTTTAATTTTAAACTGTAGTTTGTCGATATTAAACAATTTAGGAGTCAAGCGAGAGGGAAATTAATGAGCCGGCGAGAAGTTTGCGAAGTGAGGCGAGACGCCGAGCGGTGGCGAGCGGTGGCGAGTGAACTCCGATGTTTCGGCTGCCAATTAACTAAATTAACAGTCCAATGTTTAAGACAACGGCTCTGTTCATGACTTTGCCAACAAAATTATTCCGCTTTAGCCATTTGCCTACTTGAACTCGCTCTAAATAACTTTACGCATTGTTTATTCGAACATTTCGTTTAATATTATTGATTCAATGAGTGAAAAAGCTTTAGCATTGTAATTATTTTGGAATTTTGCACATAATTTTGTTCAGGGGGGCTACCCAAAGTACTTTTCGATTGACGACATCGCTGATAGAATCGACAAAAATGTATTAAACTGACATTGACATTCGATAGGACATGTTCGATGAAATTGTCACGTGTTAGATATCGAACATCATTGTTAGTTCGATACATTTTGAATGTTCGCTATCGAATCGCTTTGTAGCGCATGTACTTTGGGTAAGTACCCTGATTGCCACATTAATAGCATAACTTTGAATTATAGCTAATACGAGTTTAATCCTCGACTTGGTAGGACTACTACGTAAAAGTCCAACTTTTGTCTACTAATAAAATTCAATTGTTTTTTCTCTAAACTATTGTAAATCCACACATACAGCTAGAGCTGCCTGCAACAGCGCGCAGCGGTCGCTCGACGAACTTCCTAGCTAGTTGTATTTGTTTTTGTATCGGAAATACACTAACGAAGGCTGTTGCGAGCCTTTCTAGCATTTCAAAACTTTGTTTTACTCTTTCGCATTGGTTATCTCTACGGCACAACGTTTGTACGTCAGAGGTCGCTGTTGCCATTTATTGTTATGTGTTTACCAAATCTATAAAAGTAATATTTAATATAGAAATACGTTTTTACGGTTATGTTACGCATATTTTTTTATCTAAGCGAAACAGCGTTACAGAAAGTTCAATCCACATAAAATCGTAGATGTTGTTTGGATACTATTATTTGCTTCTTGTGACATGCTGTTTGGTCATCTCTACTTAAAGCAACAGGCTGTTTTGTTGTGATCAATGACGCGAAAGACGGATGGACACAACATTAACATAAAAAACTCATTTTGTGTAGACATAGTCTGAGGTCAACTCGATCTCTACCTTATGTAAAACGCAAAGGTAGACAAGGATTTGAGAGCTTCTTTACATATTTTACAAGATTTTAAATTAGTTTTAGGTTGTCTACTTCTACCGTCATTCCACTTTCGAGCGATACCGGGTCGAGAGTCTTAGCGAGACAAAGGAAAACTGGAAAATGTTTTAAATATTTAATAAAGTCTGCTACTTGTATCTGCTATGAGGAGGGGTAACGCTGCACCCTGCACCCTGCACGCTGCACGCTGCATGCTGCACCCTGCCTGCTCGCATCTTATTCCAATGCTTGTTTACTTAGATTACTTTGCAGCAAACACGACACTGAACATTAATCTCGTATGCTACTTCAAGTTGGCTGCAATTTACTTAAACACGCGAGCTTCTACCGGTTAGAGGTGCCTCTTTAACTATTCAATAGTCTCGGTTCTTCTTATCGCGCTCGTGTCGACATTAAATCAAGTTAAGTGATATCAATGTTCTTTTATTAATAATATGATCAACTTTGAATAACTGGTCCTGTCTACTCCAACGTTCATAAAACCTAAAAATTTCTCAACCCCGATGACCTTCTCAATATAATTATCACGTACTTATCGCTCCGCTTGTTCCAGTCGCTGGATGTTTCAAAGAAAAAGCAATTTAACTTAAGCAATAAAAGTTACATATAATGTTTGTCCGACAGAAAATTTTCACTCGAGATGGCCACGACCTTGTGCTAGCGATAGAGGGCATTACTGTTTTGCGAAACAATAATATTAACTTTTAATTACTACACATGTTTAGTTATTTCTCAGAAGATCATTTAATATAATGAATATTAAATACACACCCACGAAAAATACTCTTTTTAAATGATGATGCGCCGCGCTCGTGTTATTTACCTCGCCTTTACCTTGGGGCACCATTTATTCTTGTACCTTGCTGTCGTCACTTGTATAAATTATCATCAGTTTTCTATTATGAAGGTTGAGGAAGACAATGCTTGTTATGCCAGATTCAAGTCATGTGAAATTTGGCTCCGCTACTTGTAACTCTGTATGACTTCGTTCTTGTAAGTTCTTTATGCGTGTCGGTAACAAAGTGCGTGTACATTGCGGTTGGATCTCAGGCTACAGTTTACGAGACACGATGTTTATTTCATAGCACCTCTGCCGCCCGTCATGCGCTGGGCGGAGGCGGACGGATGTTTATAGCCGCACCACGCACGGCTACGCTGTAGGCTGCGATTTATGCAACCTCCGTGTTACTTTGTAACCATCTGCGACAACAAATAAAAATCTTATGTATTCTCATTCCATAACATATTTTTATGGTTAGATGTAACATACATTTACTTAGCGGTATAATAATTAGTTAGGAACAGTTTTTATCTATGATATTGGTATAATCAATTCAATATGGTAAGTGTAAAGCAAATGAATTCCCAGTCAATTATATCTTTGTTGGTAATTGAATTTAAAATGACAAAGCGTTCGTAACTTAGCCGTAACTTAGCGCTCAATTAGTTGCAAAGTGAAATTCCTCGTCCGAGTTGGAAACTTTTACAAGTAACAGGCTATTCTTTGTTTCCGGTGAACTTTCTTCGTTCATTAAAAGCTCATAGAGCTTTTATAGTTAAATGCTCGTTAGAGCAAAGCGACGTTTGCACTCGACTCATTTCAACCGTCTCGCTTCTACTGCTCTCTGGAAGTGGTTGTATTTCTTAAAAACCCTCTCCGTTTTAAGAGAACGTCGAGTGGATGTCGTGACATGGCGTGCCTGCATTCACTAATTCCTCCACAAAATCTTTCCACATTTATTCGTATTGACATTACCTAACATACATCTATAGATGTTACAATAGAACCAAATATGTAAAATTGTTAATTCACGACTTGTTTTCTTCTTTTCAATTTATTTTTACTTGTATCACAATATTTAAAAATCGTTAGTAGCCAGAGCCACCATTAACGCAAAAGTAAGTTGTAACCTAGTCCCACATTTAGGACTGTTTACCTTATTTGTATCAAATATCACTGAAATGTGAACACTATAAAAGTCGACATTATTTATTGCTATATTTCACAACATTGTTTCTAAGTCACTTGAATTCTTACAATTTTATCTGGACCATAGAGTTCACAAATATTCCTATTATTTGGAATATAGAAAAAGCAATTTATTTTAAACTATTATGTTTTTAAACAATAACGAGGCAACAGTGATTCAGCGCGTACGGCCGCCGCAAATGATCCGAGTGCGTATATTTAAATAGCCTATTAGCAGAAACAACATCTGTAATTTTATATAATCACAGCAATTAAATTCGGCTGAGATAATAAAACTGACTAAAGAATAATTACACCTCTTCAAGTTAATGCTCGCGACTTTGACATTACCTTGCAAGTTTTTTGTACAAAGTTTTTCTTGTTGTCATAATATGGGGATTTTTTGTCTCTTAACAACTGGTCGGAGAACAAAATTATGTTCTCAGTATTTTAACAATACTCTAACAACATTAAACGTGGAAAAGGTTTAAAAACTCCTTAGGTGTTAATATAAATAAGGTTTATAATTGTTTTTTCCCTCTTTTCGTTAATATTTTTATAGTGTACACAAAAAACTTGGAAACCGTCTCATCTCCGAAATTAAAATTATCATTTAATTATGTTCTCATGTAACAATTTATATGAACAATAGAATTATTGATGTTTTTATGTTGTGGGAAGTTATACTCGTACTAATATATAGACACAATGGATTATTATATTTATTTTGAATATGTTGTTTTATTTGGTGCTATTGTGTGTATGTTAATTCCATTTTAAGCTGAGATCATCGCTCACATCATTAAATTAAACTTTTGTATAAAACACCTTGATAAAAGACAATTACTTAAGTATATGTTTTATTAGTAGTATAAACATTTCCAAGTCAAAAGTAAAATGATTGAATGTAGATAGAGGGAGGTTGACTTCGTCCAATTTGCGTCCGGAACATTCGTAAAGAGATAAATTTCTCAAAGAAAAGTGATCATTGTAAAAGTTTGTTCGACTTCCGACAAATGGATTATTGTCGGAGCGTGAAATATGACGCAAATTACGAATCTTATGAACAAATCGGTTTCACATTAATCCTTTTAACGAACGTCTTTACAATATTTAAACATATTTTTTTCTTTTAGGTACTGCGCTCGCTATTTTTGAAGACTGCAGCAAATTCTGAAAACTAAACAGGTATGTTTACATTAAAATATATTTTTTTGGTCCGTTATTTTTTATTTTTTTTTTATATTAAAAAGTGGCAAACGAGCAAGCGGCCACCTTAATTCGCTGAAATAGCGAAGCGACCGCTGCCCATAGACATCTACATTTGCAGATGCGTTGCCTACCCTTAATCTTCGGAGGAGGAGACACACAGCAAGAGGGTAATTCCTCTCCCTAATAATTTATAACCAGTGCAATAAATATAGCAAACAATTTGTCATGGTAGGGTATAACCTAACAACAATCGAAAGTGGCCGCGTGGGGACAACAACTTTGGGCGCGTATTCCGGCCTCAAGTTGTAGAGACAATTAAAAGTTATGTGGCGTGCGACAGCGCCGCCCCCTGCCTCACATGCTAGACCGCTGGTACTACGAAGTCTGCTCAAGTTATCATAATTCTACGATAAACTTATGTAGCCTATAAAAGCCTTACTAGTACACAAACATTGTAAAACGTTAACGAAGATAAGCTCAGTTATAAAATCAATAAAGAATTTCCTCGACTTTGCAAGAAACAGAACAAAGGGCGTTTCAATTAAGTTAAATATAAACGCAATTTAACTAACTAATTGATTTAACAAACATCAGAACATTGAACCCGAGGAGTTCATTTCGAGCTTCCCCTTTCTTAATAATTTCATTAAAATATTCCAAATCAATCATTTTATTTTCCAGTTGCTCGCTGTTTGAGACCGTTTTAACATTAATTCTGTTTATTATACAAATATCAATTCGAGATTTCGGTTATCATATTATACTTAATTAAACATTACAATAAACAACTAACATAAGATAGCAGAAATGATAAGATGAAGTGAAATTATTATACGAATGTTTGTGGAGAGATTTCCTGATGACTTAACATTTAACATCGTAGTTGAGTTGTCTTAGGTCAGCATTACCATAGCGCTGCGGCGCTCCTTTGTTCCGTACAACACAAAGCAAACTGAAAATCTTCGACATTTTTAATTCAGTCTCCGCGCTACTGAATTGAATTTCTCATTACTAAATGCTTTCACAACCTTCTATTCTCTTTATACTTTATTTTTTTTAAATATATAGTTGACAATTTATAACTAAAACCCCGACTAAAATAAACTTACTTTACTATTTCATTTTATGTAAGTCAGTTTTATGGACAAGGACTGAACGTTCTAATTACACATTTTGATCCATAATCATCTCATAGGATCTTCATACAAGTAGATAATACAGTAATTAAGCCAGAAATACTCCTATTATTTTCGTTAGAATATTTTTCTTTGTAAGAAATTCCACCTCTATTGTAAGTGATATTATTTTCCCAGTAACAATGTCCTATTTGGTTTCTAGGGCATTGCGGGGTGTCATTGTGTATGACACTGTGGGTGTCAAGGTGTCAGGTTACGTCCACCGGCGTGCGTGTAGCTGATACATTGAAATCTGTAGATATTATTATAATAGCGTATTGTAATACATAGTAACAATTAATACAAGTAATTTACCAAATAGTTTACTAGATATGTATGTCTTCTAAGTTTGTAAATATGCCGATAGTAAGACATTTATTCGTGCAAGAAAAATGATCATAGGATTTTGTAAAATGCACACTATGGCTTGCTCGCACGGAATATTTGTTCTAAATAAGCAATAAGGAGTAAGCAGAAGAAAGGCAGCGGCGCGCGGCCGGCGGGGCAAGTCGGCGGCGCGGAGGCGGGAAATGGCTCGCCGCGCGCCGCGCGCCTGCAGAGAGCCGCAAGTCGGAAGTAGTTGACAAACGGCGAGATCGATCCTCACAAATAAACTATTTTCAACGGATATTACTTGTTTTGACGTTGCCTTTTGTTTTATTTCTTTATTTTTAGCAATCAGGTTTTTAATATTCAACAATAACTTGGAACTATATATTTTAAACATCAAATATCAAATAACGTCTCCGCAGCTTAAAGATCGAGTAAAACTTTTTTGTTAACCTTAACAACTGCTCTAACTATTAATTAACTTCGAGAACAAAACACGGGGGATGTCGGCGACATCTGTTGATTTATTGCATTAATGTCTGTGTGTTTACAACAATATAAATAAGTCAGTAAAATCATCTTACTCCTGTGACATTACCTATTTACGTGACGGTAAAATAACATCTTATATCTATAGTTAATATTATAAAGAGAGAAACTTTGTATTTTTGTTTGTATTGAAATAACTCAAGAACTACTGGGCCGATTTAGCTACATTATCCCCGAGTAACATAGGCTATATTATTTAATTCAACGCGGACGAAGTCGCACACAACAGCTAGTATGATTTACAGTAGTTATGTGTCGTTACAGTGTCATACGCAAGCACTCGTATTGGAAAGCACATAAACGTCAATTTGCTCTTCCCTGACGAGGCATTTGTGAGAAATGGCGTCATTTATCTGCATTCAACATTGTACTCACGTGTTCCAGAGGTTATAGAAACCTTGCTAATGCTATTGATAACTTTAAGCCAGATAGCTATGGCAAATCCTAGCCTAGTTTAATGCTTGTATCATAAATACTATATTTCATGAAAATGGACGTGAAAAATAGACTTCCAATAGTAGTTTTGTATGAATGCTAATTCTAATAATACGTAGTTATTCCGTAATAAGTAAATGGAGCTCCTGTTGCGCCATTTGCATCTGAGATTCACACGAGTGAATTAATTTAGTTTCATTAGTTTGAAAGGCTTTCGCTGTAGTGCGCGGAAGTGCGCGTCTGTCCGATAAGCATTTGTTGTTATTGCCTCTTGTACATATCGTATGCACCGCGCTCATGTATTTCACAATCTAATGCAATCATCAAATTATCTTCAAATATAGATCTGTTTCTTTAATTTGTTTTTAATTTTGAAGTTGTTATTTTTACTCCAAACCTCACGACATTAATATTTCTTGCGGATTAGTGTTTGGTGGTCTGTAAGTCCACGTTTAAAACAATGTTATCTTAGTAATCTATTGCTGAATTGATAATTATGATACATGCTTTTAACATCCGACGGAAGTCAAATCACAACTGAATGTTCATTTATTTTCATACAATTGCAATAGAATGAGATTTGAGAAACATATTTTTATCTCTATTATGTATATTGAGTGAGTTTTCATAATGTAATGGTGATATAACGAGGCCGGCGGCGACATTAGCATACCGAAAGCGCGCAAATTGTGCGTAAAACGTTATTACGAGCACGTTACATGGAATGATTGCAGAGAGCGGAGCGCTCGTTGCTCTGCGCTTGTGTGCTCGGTCCGATACTCTCATCATTATGATAGTTATTAATACTATAATACGAGGTTAATAAGCATATTATTGTGCACTGCTTTACAATAGTTTTTGATATTGGTATTATAGTTTTTGATTAACTGACGAAAGAACATATTCACCGATGTAAAAAGTATATTTATTTTACGTTCCGTTTTTTGGAATACTGAATGTATTTTACTTTACGATGTGAAAATTAAGTCGGAATGTTCCGCCCACTTCCAATGTTCCAGCTTTGTCCGAGAACGTCCTTCGCAATTAGCCCGTAGATTTGTATCAATTCTCTTGGGCAATATATTAGAGGCGGCGGGGAGAGGGAACGGTTTATACACGCAATCTGGACATATTGCTATTGTTCAAAGATACTAAATTAAAAGTGAGCTTTCTTTTATTGAATTTTTCTCTTCAATACTACGCTTGTTAAGTTTGTTCTTCCTTATTGATACTGTTAACTCATATTTATTATTAAAGACAATTTCATTAAACTTCTAATGCTGTAAATATACTTTGATCTTCAAAAATACCTGCAACATCGTGTAAGTGATACAGCATTCTGTTGATATCGTGTGTGTTGTCGCACGAAAATACCTTCATAAAGCTATCAATACGTCGCTTGGAACAGATCCTTCGAATATATTTGGTCTGAGACAAAGGAAAAACAAATGTAGGTCGCGCAGGCAGCGCCGCACCGCGCCGCCCGACCGCAACTACACACTAAGGCATTAAGTATGTATTTTTGAAAACTAATTCTATAAACAAAGTAGCTTGGATTAAATAAAAAAGTAGTTATATTTTCCTTGCAGGTGCCTTTAACGGTTTATATTGTGTATAAGCTGAAGTAGTTATTCGAGCATTTCAAGTTATTGTACTTAATGTCTTGATACAATACGCTTACTGCTTACGAGCGTCTAGACTACATTCAAATGAAATTTTATTTCTTTTCGTTTTATTTCTCTCGCAATTCGTGCGGCAAAAAGCTCTCACACAATGATAGATAAAGCAAATCGTAAGTTAATAGAAGAAAGAAATATTTCGTTTGATGTGCTCCGGAGGACTTGAATGCGATGATTTAATGTCACTTAGGAGGCTGTCACTTTCTCCCGCCCCCGGCCCCCGCCCCCGCCCTCGGCCGGCGGGGAACACGACAAAAACGTTACCGCCGCCGACGACGACATATCTATGAACAAACTTTCTTTGTATGGAAACTTATTTCTTTCTTTAGTCTATTCTATATTTATCAAAACGTTCGTGAATGCGTAAAACGACTTTGTTAGAATCCTATTTATTCTATTCCTTTATAAATAAGTTAGAAATAATATTTCTGTACCCGTGACGTATAATAAAAGTGAGAAATGGTTAAAGTAAGATGACAGGTACAACTTTTATAGGTAACACAAAACGTCTTCACCCCACGAGGCTAATTAAGCGCGTATATACGTGATCTTTTAGCACAGAAGCCTATTATATTGCCTCTTAGGATGTCAGGAGAGCCTCACGTCACCAGAATCCAGGCAGAGGCTTTAACATCTTCATTATATGAACGTTTTTGTCGACTTCGTCTTAAAAGTTCGTGTTTAAACAGCAAAGAGCTCACAAAATGTTCCCGGAATGTGTAATATACAAGTTCTTTAAGAAACTTACCAAGTTCCGAGCTTCAAATAACTAATAAGAAATTCTCAGTAGTCGCTTTGCGTAGAATTTTGTAACGGTTTGTATCTACTTCAGAAATTCCTTCGTACAAACTTGAGCCGATCATTACCTAAATTAAGTCTCTATAAATATGTTTTAAGCTTTCAAAGTTTAAATTAAATAAGTAATATTGAATGGCACGACCCGGGCGAGGTCGCAGTACCCGAGTGCGGGAGCGTACGTTCAATTATAATTTGAGTAGTTGTGAACTCGATATCTGAGAACAATTGTGTCCAACACACGCTGTCTGCGGATGAGCTTGGTTTTGATAGCATCTTGTATTGTAGAAACACAATGCCTCTTATAAATTGAACGTTTTATTTATAACACCAAGCAATTATTTACGGACATAAAATAAATCTTATTAAACATCTAAAGCGGCACATCATTTGTTCTGTAAGACTTCGACAAGTAAAATTCAATATGTAAAATAAACAATCTCAGAAAATTGGCTTTATCTTCGACGTTCAGGCGAATTTTGTGGGTTCGGTCGTCGCTTGAGAAATTGCTTCTCGTGCGAAATGTATCGACAGAGGGCGTTGGCGCCGGCGACGTGGATATCATCCATCAAGTTTTTTACGTAAAGGTAAAATATTTGGTATACGTTTGATAGATTATGTCTTGTAAATATTTTTGCTAGAGCTAAATTAGTTCGTAGTTTATGATTAAAGATGGTAATAGTGAATATCCAATACACGGTTGCTTACACAAACTTGTGGTGTGTAGCTGTACTATAACTTTCACCTCGATTCCGCCGGCGCAGTTCAGTGCGGATGTAAAAACAGGAAGTGCTGCGAGACGAGCTCTGGATTAAAAGTAATACTTTTTTACTCTACATTCTTTACAACACTAATTGCGTTCAGTCGAAGTTACTCTGCTATTTATGTTACTACAAATATCCGCTTCGTCGTCGGAAGAATATCTAATTTGAGAGCCATAAATGACGTAAGTAAAGTTAACATCTGTTTACGGATTTTTTTATTAATATGTTACAAAATATACGGATAAGTTGGTCGGTATTTATATTTGATGAATAAATTAATTCCTACGTGTATTTAGTTTTCCAGTTCCTTAGAACGTATCAAAAATGCAGATTTTTAAATTTTTTTATCAAAAAAAGGGTGCATTTTGATGGTAACAAAATTATCATTTATTACTTTATCGAAACTCGAGCTCAAATATTAAAATTGAAGTATAATTTAGTTCACAGCGAACTCCGCATTAAGCTTTTTACGTGATTACAAATTATAACTGAGATATATTACGTTTAAATAAAATCTAATGTGCTCCTTTCCACTAATTTTCAATAATTGAAATATAGGATGTTACGTAATTTGCATTTGTTTGAGACACATTAACAAAATATGTTACTCTTGACGACAATACTGTTGTTACTGCTAAAACATGACCTCATTAGAAATTTCCTTGTACGTAGCTATTTTTTTTAAATAGATAACAACTAATGTAAATATGCATCGTGGGTAATGTAGTATGTACGCGGAGGTAATGAGTCGTGACACTGCAGGCACGATTATTGCTGACGTTAGCAAATTGTTAACACGCAGTTATGTACGCTTAACGAGCCTGCCTTGACTGCCGTCTACAGCTATTGAAATATGAACTTTGTTATTATAATGCCTAGGTTAGTGTTGTTGCATTTTAATCCAACACGAGCATTAAAAGGTAGGCTTCTTAAAAAAGGTATATGATCTTACAATGTGGCTCGTTATATTCTTAATTCAATGTATAAATGAATAACAAAGTCTACGTCGAGTTATTAACGATAACGCCAAACTTCTTGACAATTTTCATTGCGTATTGTACTGGAGGGAATGCTTTAACGAGTGTTGCATAATTTATTATTTTTTATTTAATTTCACCAAACGACCGGCGGCCATTATTCCCGAAGATTTGCATTAATTAGATCTTTAGTAATTGGAACAGCAATTACAGACGCGAAGAGAAATATAAATTGTCTAACAGAGGGGGGGGGGTCGCAGGTTTAAATGCTTATTAATGTAATTAGAGGACCAAGTTAACTGCGCTGCAGGCTCGTGCGACATTAGAATACGAACAACTCCATTATGAAAATTAAATCGTCCAGTTTTTTTATTGGAAATGCTTATTACGCAGGATTAACAGAGGTTCTCTGAGGAAAAATATAAATTCATTTCAAATAAATTGCTTCTTCCTCGTATTTATACAAAATTAAATTCAATAGAAATATTTCTTTGCCGCACAATTCATCGCTTGATTGCAATTTGAAAGTGGTAGCTACGAGTACTGCGAACATTAATACACTTTATAAGAAATTAAAACATAACATTTAATTTATTTTACTCAAGTTGAAATCACAGTTAAATTACTTACGTAACTTTTTATGGCTCATAAATATCAAGCAAATAAACCTTTTATTTCATATGACCTTTTTATTAAATAGTATACAATGGAGGAATTGAAACGGAAGGTAAGTAAGAAATTCGTAAGTAATAGGAGAGCAGAGGTCGGGGTAAGGTTTATGAATCGGAAGGCATCACATTAAAGTGATATCGACTGCTCAGCTCTTTTACTGCAGCTTTTATTGCCACTTTGTCGTCCACAATAGTTCCGACAGTTAAATGAATCGCTGACACTAATAACGCTTCCATACATTGTAACAGTATCATGGAGTTTCGAACCACGAATATAACTAAAGTATAATAAGAAGTGAATCCAACAAATAATACAAACTCTAAAGAATATTATAAAAATCTGAAAAAAAATCTCGTGCTATACAAAGCCGTGTCGATCGTCGTCCAACTTTATGCTTCTTTCCTTTTATTTTTACTGGAGATATTAACATATTTTGCTCGGAGTTGAAAAGGGTTTTTCCATTATAATTCAGGTTAAGTAGCGCGGTTAACTCTTATTTGAAAAAATAATAACTTCCCTCGTAATGTAGCACCTCACTTCATACTATTTTATAAAATTCATTTACAAAAGAAAATGCTTAGCATGTTGCGGAATCTCATTTACATTTTATAAGAGTTGGTTTTCTATGGTTTTATAATTTTATGCTTTAATGCGCTTATTAACTGTTATTTTTTCTTAATTACCTTTAAACGTATAAATTCATGTTGCTATTTTTCGCTGTCCATTCTTTCTGTTTGATTAATTGCTTCTGACTTCGCGTTGTTAAGTTGTAAGGAATAATTTGACGCGAGGCTATCTTCATGACACATAACATTTGTGTGTATGATTTATGGAAACATAACAGTTTGTGTGATTCATTCACCTCTCACATCTTGATACAAATAAATGTTTTTTCTGAATAAATAAGAAAGTTCTTTTGTTTTTCTTTGTAGTGAAATATTTTGAGGCAGTAATTTTAGTTTTCTTATTATCTTTTATCAAGGTAAGAGAAACTTTATTTATCTACATCGCTGTGAATATTATTTTGAATAATGAAAAAAGTGTTCTTAAGAACTTTACACCTAACCTTTAAAATTCAATGCAGCGTCCCTGCATCGGTAATGAGGCTAAGTGAAACCCGTAGTTACAGGAAGCCGCCGCGCGCTCACTTACTGCAACTACCACAAGCACTCGCAATTTGTTCAATGGCAGTTCTTTACAAACTTTTTAACATTACCAGCGAGCGCATGTGACCAATATTTTAGTTTAATAAAAACGACTATGAAGAATTATCAGGTGGGACCGAAGTCAAGCGCTAGTTTGTTGGTTTTCAAAAACACTTAAAGTTATGATTACGAAAAAGGTTGGCAAAGGTCATACGATTCATTAAATTATATTTCCTAAGTACTTCTACTGTCGTTGAAGTGTCAAGTCATATGGAAAGATCATAGAGAAAGTGTCATCGAAGTCTGCTATCTTTGGTCGAGCTAGCATTGGCTTGTTGACACGGATAGGTCTCTCGAGCGGCAAAGCCAAGTCCCTCTCACCCCCGCCCCCGGCTGTCGGCCAATTAGTGTCTCTAGGTTCGTCAGATTAATTGAGCCAACCCACTGCGGCTTCGACTGTAGGTCAGTGCTTGTGCTTAACTAATATTTCTCTTTTGGGAAAAAACATTTTCCCTTGCTTTATTTTTATACAAAAAAGTGTGTCATCCCTGGCGTCAAATCTTGCTACTGAGCAAGCTTTTCAGGTAAGCTGTAGTTACCGGGGCCGAGATAGTGAGCTGAGCCGTGTTAAAGCCAAAATGATTTATGTCCCGCGCGCGGAGCACGCAGCCTGCCACCTCGCTACCTCGCTCCCTCGCCATCTCGGTGTCTCGCTGTCTCGCTGCGATGTGCTCGGAAAAATGCAAATTTAAATGCTGGACTATAGCGCTGCTTTTACACTTTATAACCTACATTCTTTTAAAGCTACAAAACCTAAAGATCTTAAAACTGTAGACAAATTCTAATAGTCCTCTCCTACATTATGAAAAACCTTTTTTAATGTTTTCTCTATTTAAGGACAGGTGTAATAAAGAGCAACTATATATTACTTTACAATTGAATTGCAATAGCAAGAGAAAAACAAACTTTTGATACACGTTCAACGTTTCACATTAATTAAATTACAATAGTAAGTAAGTAAGGCAAACTACTCAAAGTAAAGAGATAAAGCATTTAACAAATAATACAAAGACGCTCAGTTGTAATATTCTGTGTAACAAAAGGCGCACTTTATCTGATCTCGTGTTAATTAAAGACTTCAATGTAAGTCTGCGAGCGCCCCGCCGCGCCCCCCTCCGCCCCGCTGCTACGCAAGCGCCCTCCGGCGGAAATGTACACCTCAAATTTTATCTGTAAAACGTTCACACCGCTTAGTTGAATTTTCATCTTGCAAGCCGCAACTAATTATAAGTAGCGGTACAATGTATAGTGAACGAATAAAATATGTTTTATATAGAAAGTGAATTAGTTAAAGCTCGACGTACGAGTGTGGCACGCTGCACGCGATGCGATGGCTGCTGGCTGCGGCGACAATGCCTGATGTCGGACAATGTAATAGCTGCGCTCCACATTGTTCCACACGGAGTGCGGCCGCCGCTGCCTGCACACATGTAAATGAGAGCGCGTCATTAAAGAGATTTGTGAATACCCTGCTTTAAAAAATATATGTCACGTATGATGGAACAATAAAGCGTGAGCATTCTAAAACTTTTTCTTTAAAAAACATATTCAAGCAGTTAATTTATCAAATTATAAAATGTAAGCGGAGAATTCCTTTCATTTTGTAAAGGAAAGTTTTAATTAAAATAAAAAGCGAGAACAAAGGACTCGAAGTCGCGGCTTAATGGTTAACAAAGAAGCGTTCCCAGTACAATGTAACTAGTGGACGGCCGCGGAAGGGAACTTATTTTGATGCGAGAGCTTAGGGCAAAGGAGGTAGAGCCATAGTGCTAGTTACTGCTGCTTTGTAACAACCATGTTAAATCTGTAGATCAGTAACATATGTTACGGGGAGCTAGTAGGCTTAGCGTAGCTTGGAAATTAATAACCATAATACTTAATGGTGCGAGATTGGCAGGCTAGTTAAAAAACCCCAAGGACCTCCGCGTCGCGCAACTTGATAGTCCTGGGAGGAACTCGAATCTCTACACACCGCATTAAACACTCGCTTGCTTGATTTAACATGTAATTAATAACCGCTAGGTGTCGCTCAAACTCCTCACACAATAAAGATCACCTTACCACAGATAACGCGCAAAAATTGTGCTTTATAAAATTTTTTAAATGCATTGAAATTTGCATCGCCAATAATCACTACAAAATCAGCGAAGCCACAATGTCCCTCCACGCTGCGGTACATTCATCATATCTTCAAATTCAATGTACCGAAGACATAAACGTAACTGAGAAGTGTCGTATCTCGTTGTCGCAACATCGGTCGCCGACACAAACTTTATGAATCGGAATATTCCAGTAACCGGCGTTGTTTCTCGCTCAGCTTTCTTTTACTGTCACTTTTATTGTAACATCGCATCTTCAAGCCTGTATCCACTGAGCTGACTTCACTTTTACGAGCCGCACTTATACGCCAATCCTTTATTTAGTTACATGAGGCTCGGTTTAACGAGCGCCTTCAACAGTTCACTGCCGCGCTCCCAAAGGATGACGTTATTGCTACCATCAAGATATATTAAACATAAAAGTGTATTAGTTTATAAAATACCTAAGCAATATTATATCATTGTATTGTTCAGCAAGGTTGAGATCACTTTAATAAGATATCATTTTCTATGATTCAATATAACTCGTAACCTAGTATGCAACACATGCAAATTACCTCTCAGAGGTAATGCTCACAGACAATCCGCCCGCAGATTGCGGCCATTGCTAATAGTTGTACAACTCGGCTCAGTGCCGCCCTCGTGCGACATATGTATTACCTCGAAATCTCCCACGTCTTACTACAGTGTTACCCAATTTAATTAACTTCCTAACATGTGTGTGTGTGTGTGCTTTGATTTTATATATAAACTGTGCAGTAATAACACTCGTAGTATCTTATACTATAACCAGTAAATAATATTACTTATTTAATTAAATATATTAAATAAAACTATTTATTTGAGTAGATCTGAAGAGCGAAACAAAATTAAATGTTAATGTTTAATGTTAAATGTTTTGTTTTATTGTAAAATACATTTTTATTCGTCTGCATAAACAAACATTTTAAATAAAATCAAAATAATGCTTATAAGCAACATTAAGTTGAGATAAAAAAGCAGTTCGTGAAAATTCCATTATTAATATTAAGTCTACAATAACAGGCAACGTTCTAAGTAAATTGATTTTCTGCGAACAGACAGGTTGATGCACTGACATGAGGGCGTCGAGACAAAACTGAAAATATAATATGTTTCTATCTCAAAACAGATTGGATGTATTTTTTTATAAAAACAACTTAATGGACAGTAACTAAACAGAACAGACAAACATAGCAGATACTTCAGAGATCTTTGTTTTTAAGACAAATAATAGAAAATAACAAACTATAGTGTTAATTTTTTTTTGTTGACGTTATTTCAAATACCTTAATATGCGTTATATTAAAACTCGAATAAGACGTCAGTGGAGTGAAATATAGTGAAAGCAAACAAGTGTGTTAAATCACTGTAAGACGACACGGTCCTTCCACAAACATCTTTATTTTATTAAACGAGAAGCCGACAAACTGCTTAACTTGCGAACAACCTATAAAATGTACCCTCTTCTATTCACTGCGGAGCCCAAACTAAGAATTCATAAAACACAAAGTGGAATCTGGCAACACTAAATCGTTTTATATAAAAAAATAACTTTTATTGTCTTAATCCAAGATGCTCTCAACTAGAAGCTTTTCTTAATTAGTATTAATTGTGATCGCGTCAGACTGAGGATATTATTTTCATCAAATTGAAAAGAAAAAGTTTTTAAACAATTTGTTTTGGCTTAAAACTTGGTGCTAAGTTTTGAATTATGTAGAAATAATGTTTGACTCAATCTCCAAACAGTTTTGTCTTGTTGTGAGTGCTGCCTCCTAGCGGATGCTGGCGATAATTGTGATGATCACTTCTTATTTACCATAGGTGAATACAACGGTGCACCAAGCTATGCTATTAGATTCGTGACGCAGCGTTTAGATTTACAGCTTTTCAGTGATAAAAATCCGAGCGACATCCAATACGATGGAAGCTCGGTCTTTAGAAGCCTTTAGCTGTAAGTACGAGCCCCGCTGATCCGATAGTCGAGCTCTACTTCGGTAGAGCTCGACGGCTCGCGGCTCGAATGCGAAATGCAGACGATTTCACAAATTCAGCGATCTCATTATCCTCACATTTGTTCTCGTTAGACATCAAAATATATGTATTTAATTTTAATGGTATTATGCCAATTTAAACGTATATTTAACAAAAAATATTTCAAAAAATAAGTTAGAAATGATTTTTAAACTCATATCGAAATGTTGAAAAGATAGTTGATATTAGGTCAAAGTTTATAAGTTTTGAAGTTGGTTCACGTAAAGCAAACGTGAAGTCATAAAGCTATTGACGTGTTATGTGAGTGTGGGCAACTGCGAATATCGCCTCACATGTACCGGAACAAATTGTCTACCATTGGAACACTTCCAACGCTCTATAACCAATAAACATTACATAGATTGTACTCAGTCGAGATAAACTGCATCTGATATTTACAAGAGATTGACATTTGTTTTACTTGTACAAATTAAAGTCGTTTAATTAAGAACATAGACTAGACATTACCCGCGAATAAATTTAAACCGGACTTCGAATGATTATAATACAAACAAATATAATTTATATTGACAGTAATGTACACGATTTAAATGTCACAAGTTTACATTAACAACCGTGAAAATTGCGAAAGTTCATTTTAATTCAGTTCGTCCGCAGGAAAGGCGGAGAGCGCCACCCCGCGGCGGGAGGTGGAACTTGTCAGCCGACGAAGTTTTATTAACCACCTTAACTGCTGACAACTTTATAGGTATTGCTTATTTTGCTGAGATATGTCTAAATAAAAATAAAGTTTATGGTTATTAAACTAATAAAGAAACACACCGCTACAATGAATCCGTCGCTGGTGACGCGCTGTCGCCGCTCCGTTATGCACACATACAAATATAATTAGGAAGTATGCAATGTAAGATGATCTCGTAAAATACACCCTGTTGGGCAAAAGACAGGCAAATGTTCCTCTTGAGAGAGTCCACGCTCCCAATAATTGAATAGAATTCTAATACATGAGCAGTCTTGTCCCGGACCTCGCGGCGTACTTATTAAGTACACTGTAACTTTGTAATATAATCCAAAAGATCTGATTTTGTTTTCAATCATAGCTTTTCTTCTCTTGATTTATGAGGATATTAAAAAGTCGGTTCATACAATTGAGTTTCTTCACAAGGCAGCGGCGCTCTCGAGACACAACTTTTGGCAATAAATCTCACACGGAATTACTTTGCGCGATAAAAAAAGGCCCGCGTTAAATTCGGAGGCATTAGCCGTGTTCGGCGGCGAGCTGATGAGAGGAGGAGAGATGAGGAGTTCCGAAGGAGCTGTAAATGTAGGAAACTTTGGGGCTCGCTTCAATTGTTGTGTCGGATAAATGGTCCGTCTGAAAATTGTATAGCGGTCGTCAGAAGTATTCGTTGTTATTACACAGAATAACAAAATTATTCCCTGGAGTAAATGAATTATTACTAAGGAAAAGTTACTGAAAATTATGAAAACTGAGCTCTTTGTTGCCTTTTTATTGTACCGTCAAATCACAATACTTGTACTGTTCACTTTGTATAAGGAAAACAAAGAGTGAAATTGCTGCAACTTGCATTTCAAGTGTTATAATGGGTCTGCATTTGATTGCTTTTAAATATTTGTGTGCCATCACTTGTAACATATATTCGAACTGTTTATTAAATACTAAATACAGCATGATTGAAACGTTTAAAAGCAAGCAAAGCAAATGTAAATCAGTACGCAGTTCACATTGCTGTCTCGGAACCGTTATTGCAAACAACTTACTATAACCAGTGATTTAAATATAAAACTCTATAGCACATACATATGTATGAATTTGAATGTAATTTCAATGTCCCTTTGTTCCAGGTACGCATCTCTGTGTAGCTCATAGCCGGGAATTTAGTTAATAATAGTGACTGATAATATTCTCAAGCAAATTATTACTAATACAATTGTTTTAACACGACAATTTAACTTAAAATATCATAATAGAATATTAAAATGAATATGATGAAATATGACAATGAGCGAAATAAGATCGCTTTTACTGCAATAAATTATCTAACGGATGCCTGTTCTTTTTAATGAAACCTTCAAATGATTATCTTAAGAAAGTAATCTTCATTAAGAGGATCCACTTTCCATGATGTTAGCGACGCCTCTCCCCGACCCCGCTAGCCGCTCCCCGCGCGAGTCTTTTGTAAGACAAGAGAGTGAGCGTTGTTAGTAAAGAAGTTTGTTAAAGTTTGATTGAAAATAAAGTTCAGTTTGTAGAGTAAGTAGTAGGTAACCGTTTCTGATAACATTCTACTATTGAATTAGCTTTAATGAAGTTAACTTGCAACATTCAGTGGCGGGGCGAGCGGGCAGGAGTCAGTAACAGTTTTGGGCTAGTTGGAGAGCAAGTTTGGAATTGCATCAAGTATCGGTCGGCGGCTATCGCATCCCCCGCGCTCTTTACTTATATACATTAACTATGCGTAACGAAATTGTTTCCTTTATTAACAGTATAGATGTTAATATTTTTGGCTTGTATAGCGTACATTTTGTTTTATTTGTTCTAACTTAAAAAGATTCAATAAGAAGAAAGTAATATTTCACGTAACTCGCTCACTTCACTTCTATTAATAGATAAATTATTTGAATCTTGAAAAGAAGTAATGAAAGTAATTGAACAGTGGCTCGTATCTCGAGTCCCATTCACTCGCTAGCTCGCTCACTCGGACAAAAAGGTTCAGAGGAAATTGGTATTTGTGAGGTAGGCATTGTAGCAGCGGGCACGAGTAGCCACCGCTCGACAGATCATCAATTATAGAACGTTACTCCAATCACTTTCTCCGCGAACAAATCTTGCACTTATTGCTAATACTATAAGGTTCACAGTCGCGTGTTCGTTACTGTATCAATGATGGCTCGGTACAGAGCTATATACGGCTTAAGGACCGTGAAAGCATTATGGCGATTGTAATTGCTCCGAGACAGCGACTCGGCAGTCGACTCCACTGCTCTGTGCCGAGGCTCCCTTGTAGGTCGACCAGTTACACGTTTTTAATATAGTTAACTCTATTTAGGTGAAGTTATTCAAATAAATGGATTTTTACTCAGTCACTCGTCCAAAAATCTAAGAATTTTTATTCTTACCAAAAAAAGTTTCCTTCGAGTTCCTTATGAACTTCAAATATGTCGAATATCTGCCGGCGTTGTTGGGAAATGTTTCAAGAAATATTTTCCGCGATCAAATGTCGCCGATAATGGGGAAACCTTTCGAAACACTTCGAATGGAAATGATAAAAAAAGGTCGTCCGTGTAACTTCATACAAGTGTTTACATATTTGCCTCTCGGGATGTTGAAGTTGTCATAACCTACAATATAATATAAAACAACCATAACATCTTCGCTACTTACAGTTACAGGATAATATAAATAACTAATTGGTCTCTGTCACAAACAAATAGGCGCAAGTACGTCGAGACAAATTGATTATTAAATAATTTTACAAATGAAATAAATGGCTGCACATAGTAGTTGTCGTAATTTATTAAATAAAGAACAATTAACGACATAAAACTGCACTAAAACGTTAAATAGTTGCAGTTGAAATGTCGCGAGAATAAATTTGTGGCGAAACGGAAAAGTTGTGTGTCCAGAGGACAATCACTGCAATGGCGACCGCTGCTAAAGTTGCCGCGTTTAACGTAGTTTATGGTCACAGCTGAGTTGAATTTAAACCATAAATACTCAAAATAAATTATGTGGACACATTTATTTAGATGTTTGTGAGCTATAATATAATAGTTTTAACTTAATTGTACTGCATTTAGTCAATTAAATCTAAAAGAGACGTGTATCGTAACTTTATCCTAATTCGAGCTTTGTTATTGAACAGCCATCAAATTAATGTTCGCTAACAAAGTTAAGTAAACATTCGAGCGCCAAGTTTCAGAGAGTGCCAAAGTGCCCTCCACCTCCCTCCTTCCTTCCCTTCCATATCTTTTACTGAATTCTTGAAATTCAATAACGACCGAGACTTTTGTTCTTAACTAAAATATCAAATAACCGAACGATCTTGTAACAGAATGAAGTAAACTTTAAAGATAAATAGAAATAAACGAAGATTCAAAATGTAAGAGAGTCAGTAAGTTATATGAACTTAGAACAAGTGTTGATTAAGTGTTCGTGTTGTTCAAACGATCTCATGTTTTAATTTTAAAAAAAATGTTGTACTATTTGGAAAATTGGTCAGAAAACACATATATTATATCTCTTATAAATATTTACTACAACTTGAGTAACATAGTATTCCTTCTTTTTACATAATGTAACAAACAAGACACAGTCCCCCTTGTTCCGAAAAAAATATATAGTACTGCGATACACGAGGACCAATAAGTCGTCGATTATACGATACTGGAGGACACTCGGAACTAAAGAAGATAGGCCAGGGGTCTCATTGGATCAAATTATGTATCGTAAGAAGTACCAGGAACTCCCAAAGTTCTGTATTTTGGAATTTTTATGAAGGTACCAGTGTCAAACGTAGAAAGTACAACAGTAATAACGCTGATTCTCGTTTCGGAATAAAGCGAAGTGAGCGCGGTCCGCGGCCGCACACACACACACACACACAGCAGCCGTACACATAATATGTAAAAATTTAATGTGCCTCCAAACTTACATACATACTACGTATTGTTACAAGCGATACATATTTTATAGTTCGATGTTAGTCAATCTATCTCTACCAATATTATAGAGACTTTGTATTTTTGTCTGTATTAAAATAACTCAAAAACTACTAAGCCGATTTCAAAATTCTTTCATCGTTAGAAAGCTACGTTATCCCCGAGTAAAATAGGCTATATTTTTTTTACTTCCACGCGGACGAAGTCGCGCACAACAGTATTTAATAAAAATCTTCGGCCCATCGACCTGTTCCCGCGAAGTTTACGTTACGTTTACGTCATTTATCATGATGTATGATAGTGTACCGAACTATTGCTATATGAATTTTTGGGAAAATATGTGCTTAAATAGTACTTAGGTACTTTAAATACAAATAGTACTCTACAACACCTTTTAAAATGATCACTTACGTATACCAAAAATTATATTATAATTTTATAGTAATAATTATAGTTAAATTTTCACGAGCGTCTGATCTTTAATCGTGTCCACACAGAGCAGTGAACATCAGTGCGATTAATGTTAAATGTTCTAAAGTAGCGGGACGTTTGACGGCTTCGTTAATATCATAGGTTTCTAGTTCAGTGAACATTAGCGTCCGGTGGCGTCCAGAGCGGCGTCCAGAGCTGCGAGCTAATAGCGTCCACTCGCCACCCGCTTTTTGTCCCACGGCTCTTGTGTTCACAGCTCTGTGCTTATCTGATCACGACATAATCTGTGTGCACGCCGCCACCAAGATGGAGCACTAAACGTGCATTACTAACGTTTCACTTGCAATGAACTCAACTTAACATTGATGTTCAAGTACTAAAGAAGTTTGCTTAATCGTAACTTAAAAGAGCATGTAAAACGTTTAACTATTAAAGTATTCTTGAGTAAGTCAGCGACATCTATCGAACAGCGTTGTAATACAATTTGCAGCCGCGGTCCGCGACAAAGCCGCACCAATTTGTCCGTGAGATAGAATTTTTAAATAAATTCAGCGAACGTCCTTTTTATATCTCTTTAGGGACTGAATAAAATTTAGTTGTAAAATAATATAGTGTTCTTTGCAAAATGGAATCTGAAATTTAATAGAAATAAAGAAAAGGTTAAACCTTAGAGGTGACTTTATCGATCATTTCGATTTTCTTATTTGCGTACGTCAAGAACATTGTGTTTAAGTATTGTGATGTTCAGTTGCGGGGTGTGATGTGAGGTGAGGGAGCGCGCGTCAGCCGTACGCCAGCACATAAAAATTGTCATTATCATAAAATCCTCTTTACGCTAATTCGAATGTAAATTGCGACAGCGTATTAGAAAAGCGGACGATGTTTATTTGAACGAGGAGGTTTTACGAGTGCAACCTTTCTCTAATTACCTTAAAACCCTTTACAATAAGCGGGATTGTGTTTGTTAGGGTCAGATCAGCACCCCGCGCGCCTCACTTGCTGTTAATACATTTCATTACAGACCTATTTTGATAATTATTAAGACATGTGAGAAATATCACTACAGAATTAAATGATCAAGGAGACTTTAGTTGTAAGAAGGTCAGATAAACTCCATGTTTAAATTAAAATCGTCAAGTTGTCTAAATTTAATGAACATATAAAACAGATCAAACGATTACCATAAAACCATAACTAAATTATGTATACTTATTTACAAAAAATAAAACTACAAAAACTTTACAGTCTACGTATCCGATACCCGAACAAAAATTTCTGTTTAAATTGAACGTGGAGAAAAATTTAAAAGTTCAAGTTGAATCCGAAGCCGAGGCGCAGGCGGCGCTGCGCGTCGATGAGCGCGCTGGCCGCCAGCCGCAGCGCTCGCTCCTCACCCTGCTCGTCGCGCACGCACACCTCCTTGTGCAGCGTGAACCCGCCGCAGCGCTGGCTGTCCACGAACAGCCGCACCTCGCAGCCCTCGTACGCCTTGTGCAGCGCCACCGCGGCCGTCACCGGCGCCGCCGCGGCGCCCTCGCTCAGCACCCCCGCCAGCCGCAGGTCCGCCGCCAACCGCTTGAACAGGCACACCTGGAAGCCCGTCCTGGTGACCGTCGAGGAGACGCAGTAGGAGGGGCCGCTGTAGCGCGCGCTCAGCGTCAGCTCGGGCAGCGCGGGACACGCCAGCGGCCTGCAGGTGAGCTCCGTGCCCACGCACAGCTCGGGCCGCAGCCGGTACAGCCATTGGGACACCGCGCGCAGCGTGCCTGGCTCCATGTCGTGCATTTTGAAGGAGAAGGAGGCGACGGAGCGTTCGCTCTCGCGCTCCAGCTCCAACTCCGTCTCGGAAGCCACCAAGTCGCGGATGCGCGAGGTGAGTCGCAGCATACACGAGCCGTCCAGCCGCTCCGTGTACGTGGCCGTGGCGGACCCGCTGGCGTCCACCACGAGCCCGTCGCCGACGAACTTGGGCCCCCTCTCCTTGTTGAGATATCGCTTGTAGCTCTGGTAGCTCTCCCGCGTCTTACCGTAGTTGTACTCCTGCAGCAGCTTAACTTTGTCGAGCACCTGGCGCAGCACGACGAGCCGCGCGCCGACGAAACACTTGGGGAAGACGGCCTTGGCCTCGGCGTGCACCTCGCTCAGCCGCGCCGGGTTTACCTTCGGGGGCTCGAGTACGATGATGTCTTTCTTCTTGGGCAGCAGCCGCTGCAGGCTGGACACGAAGTTGCTCACTTCCGCCTTTATGGTCTCCTCGCTGAGGTCCATCGTGAGATGTAAAGTTTTAGTATTTGCGGCAGTGCGGAGCGGACGTCACTCGCCTGTCACTCGCCTGTCACACCTCGTTTTAAACGTCGCCAAATGTCGGTACGTGCGTGCGGCCAGCCGCAGCCGCAGCCGCAGCCGCCCACAGATTACGCATACATTTTATTTCTGTTTCGCTTATAAATATTTCTAGACCATGCTCGATTATATCCAATATCACGAATTTCTATCACTTTATAAATAATTTTTAGTTGTATCTCAAATCCATATTTTATAATTTCGTTAAATTATGAATTCGACATAGTGTTGAAGACACGAGGTACTAAGTATGTACAGCAAAAGTGACAGTGAGTGTCCCAGTTCCATTTAACAAGCAGCCTCGTGCAGCTACGTGTTTGCTGCGCGCGGCTGTGAGCGCGGCAAAGCGCGGCGGCCGCGGCGGAGCTCTGCTGTGCTTCGTAAACAATTGCAAATGCATTCGGCGGTTGCACTGCACTGCCCTCCGCCGCCCCCCACTGCACATAGCCGTATGCAAT
>QDHC01004189.1:388224-406679 GCA_013186455.1 Papilio dardanus tibullus | reverse complement strand
AATCACTGTCCGTGGAATTGTCATCATTGGTTAGGGATATGTTGCCTTGGTCGTCCATTTTTAAGCCTATAATAGAAATAAATATTTTAAAAACGTGTAGATATCATCGATCTTGAATTTAGTGAGTTTAGATTTTTATATACTTTCAGCTATTTGAGAAGGGTTAATCAAAGTATTATTCGATTGGCGATATCGCTAATGAAATCGACAAAAATGTATGGAATATACTTTGGATAGTTACCCGAAGCGAATCTATATCGAACGTCTAAAATGTATGAAACTGACATTGACATTCGATATTTCACATGTGACAATCACATGACTTATCGAAAGTCAATTTCAGTTTCATACATTTTTGTCGATTCCATCAGCGATATCGCCAATCGAAAGATACTTTGGATAGCACCTGTTTGGATTGGATTTGGTAGCACCTTCTCTCTTCGTTGAAGTTTTGAATGTTGATGAAATAAAAACTTGTTTAAAGTAGCACAAAATTGTTTTAACCAAAAACGTCCGAATAAAAGAGTTGTGTTGAATTAAATGTTGCTTTGATAATTCGAGTTTCTACATAATTAGTTTCACGTTGCTGTTTTGAAATTAATCTAATTTTGCTCTTAAACTCTTCTATAATAGCCCAACTAGGGGCAGGCGACTGTGTATTTAACTCACATTTTCATTTCACTTGATCATATACGAATTAAAATTTAAACAATTTCCATTAACTACAATGTTTTTGTTTTATGATTTCAAAAATCATAAAAGACGGAAGAAAAAACTATAAACCTATTTCCAGATCACACAATATGAATAACGAGTTAAAAACATGCTTTAATTTTTATAATGATGCTTTTCAATTGTTATATTTATTTAAACATTCGATATTAGATGTCGTTTTGCGGTTCAAATGTCATGCCAGACGCGCACTTGCCGTGTGCGGTTTGATAATGGCCGGATGATTTATGCGCCTCGTGACTACAACCTACGCTCTCGTATTCCAATGTCGAAATGAATTCATGACATTTTATATCGAACTTAACTTTTCATTACTTTTTAATATATTATAATACGTTCCAAGTATCCATATTACAGTACTGTAAGTTGTTACATTGGTAGGTAACTTCAATTTCAGATGCTTATGGACTGCAGTCGCTTCGCCATTTTGGTGATTCCAAGTGGCCTTTTGGTTGTTTGCCATGTTTTATTATTAAAAAATTAGACAATTTCGACTAATCTTAAAAGATAGGATAAAGGAAATGATACAAAATGCTTTATAGGTTTTTTCATTCTACAGTAAATCATTTCTATGATATTATTTCCATATTGTAGTAAGAAATCTCGCAATATAAGTTTTCAGAGTAAACAATCTCAAAGCAATTTATTTGAAGTAGGATTTAAAGAAACTGGAATAAATCTAGTGCAGTTTTCACTTAAAGAGAACGCATGCAAATAAAGAAAAGTGCGTAGGAATAAACTTATAGCGCATCTAATCTCCTATGTAGGGTTTTTATAAAGAGAGAATCCACTTAAGTCAACTTATCAGAAGGCTAAGTGAATAGATATACAAAGAAGAGTTACAAAAAAAAGAAAAATATTCTGTTATTCGTGAGGCATCTTTATAAACTAAAATAAAGCGGGTGCTTCGGTTCTAGCGGCCATTCCGTTATTGGTAGTAATTGGTTGTAAATTATTTTAAATTTATTTCCTATTTTACTTTTGTACACAATATACAATATGGAAATTTAATATCATCGTAATACCAACAAACAAAGGGTGTTCAAATAGCTGTATTTATATCAGACGCACGTCCGGACTGGTTACAGGTAGATAATGCTTATTTAACACGATCAGTACATTCCGCTCAGTTGAACATGTCACAAACAACAACGCTGCTCGCGACTGTACCTCGCTGATACACAGATTATCTTCGAATAGACATTACTATGATACAGAAAGGGATTTTAAAAATTATTTATAATATACCAGCGACCCGCCCCGGCTTCGCACGGGTGCAAATCGGTATAATGCTGATGCTAAATACTGCAGCGTTTGCAATGTAAGCGCTAAAAATGTGTTTATTTACGACATCATATTAAAACCTCTAAATTAACCGTGTTATTTTGTGACTGTATTATACATGAAAACCTTATGAACCACTCTGTCTATTAAAAAAAACCGCATCAAAATCCGTAGCGTAGTTTTAAAGATTCAACCATATATAGGGACAAACATAAAAAAGCGTTATTGTTTTATACTATGTAAGGATAAGGATATTGCTTACAAATCAGTTGCTATTACATCCCTAAAAGAGTGATAAGGAAGGGGAGGTAAAGGATGGTCAGGGGAGGTAGATTTGGGGGATAGAGGGACGCATGGAAAGTGATTTATCCTCTCCCCTTCTCCGTCCATTTAAGGTAGGCAATGGAAATGCCTATCTATGGGTAGCTTCAACGTTTTGGGGAATTTTAGCCATTTTTTGCTGCTGTGGATTATTTGGTATGGTGTTTAACCAGCAGTAATTATTATTTTTAGCGAACAAAAAAAAAATAATTCCGCTATTCGTAAATAGTAATTACGAACTCGACATTAATTGATGCTTTTACTATTATCTTCAAATAAAACAAAGTTTTAAGGAAAATGGTTATTTATTTTACAGCTACTTAATTTACAACTATTATACGTTTTGTTATTTGTTTTTTCTTGGGTATTGTCAACTATAATTCTATTGTTGCATTAATGTAATTTTTATTATTAGTAATTGATTTAGGCGACTATAATGATGTGTATTGATCATCTATTTCAAAAAAAACTTTCTTATTTCTAACAGGTAATGAATCAGAAATTGGTTCTACGATAACCACAGGTTCTTCTTGCGACGATATATTATTACTCTTATTCTCTTTAATTTGTGGTTTTTCTAAATTTAACTCGATATTATTCTTTTCTATATTAATATCTTTTGTGTTGTATTGTGGTTCTTCGAATTTTGTTTCATTGTCATCTAAACTTTTAACATTCTTTGAAGTTGTTTCAGTTGTTTCGGAACTACGAATACTTTCATTAACTGATTCTTGTAATGATTTTTCTAAAACATGATTGTGGTTTTTGGATTTTAGATTTGCCTTCAAAGATTCTTTATCTGCCGACTTCATTTTTAATTCTTCCAACAAATTTGGCAATAACATTGGCAGTGTGAAGCTTTTCTTAAAGTCACTTTTATCTTCACTTTTTACTTCATTGGGGCTGGTGTCTAGATCGGCACTTGACAATTCAATGCTACCACTTGGTATATCCGAGGTTGTCACTTCTTCCTCTTTCCCATCAGTTAAATCAGTTGATTTCTTATTCCTGTCACTAAGTGCTATTACATCAAATTCGCATTGTAAAGAAGATACGCTTTTGATAAGAACACACTGACTGTCTTCTTTATTTGATTTTGAAAAATCTCCTTCGCTTGTTTTCTTTTTCAATTGTTCTATAGCATTCGAGAAACAGTTTAATGCACGATGTGCCAAATTCCGTTTCCTATTTTTTTCTGTCACATCAAGATTTGATTCTTGTTGATTTCCTTCGATCCCCCTCTTCTTATTACCAGTATTGTTTGATTCTGTATTAGCTGTTTCATTCTTTCTTAGAGTAATTTCTTGAGATAGTTGATTTTGTTTAGTGGGATATTCATTGGTTAAGCATGTATCAATTTTTACTTCATAACAAGTAGAATTTCTTAGTATACAACTATTGTTACTTTTCTTAAGTCTCCATATGTAGAATATTAAATAAGAAACAATAATAGCGTAAAGTATAAATATGATTCCATGAATATACAGTACGTAGTCTTCGGTTAAATTCATATCTCCAAATGTACTGACCAATTGGAAAATATTATTTGATTAATCATTGATATTGTAAGTAAACCAAAGATCAGGGTTTCATGGACCTAAAACCAATAAGACATGGCTAATAAATCTGAAGCAAAAATTAAAACTTGAGACAAACAGAATTAATTCGTGATCTAGAGACACTAAGTAAGTTAATGTTTCTAATATTATAAATGAGAAAGTATGGATAGATGGAAGTTTGAAGATATCTCTAGAATAGCGTAGCAGGTCTTGATTAATTTTTGCATAGATATAGAACATAGTTTGAAAGAACACAAAAGTTTTATTTTGCAGCTAGCATTATCTGTGTTTAGTAAGTCCAAGACACAAAATTGAATGACTCGTTCGGTGACTAACAATCAGCTAAGTACACTCACGTCTTTAGTTAACTTATAGCACACAACTGCACGATTTCTTTATTGAACATCAACTGCAGTTTGCTATGAAATAACGTAGAAAAAATAGTGTAAATGTTTATTTAAGATGGATATGTTTCGTGATATGTTATTTCACTCATCGGATGAATCATAAAAATAAATACATGTTTGCGTATATTATTATGTACTTTAATATAATAAAATAGATACCTCATGCCTTCCCTGTCTATAAAAGTTCTATGATCACTTCATTACAAATTATACAGTACTAGTTTCATAATAGTTCGGAAAGTCATTTCGTTTTTTTGATGGAAATTATAGACAATTCTGCCTATTCTGACTATAGTGCTAGGTCTGGGTTTGTCATTGTATCCCATTCACGCTGTAGAAGCTATTGTCGAGTGACAAAACTTTATTTTGTATTTATCAGCTTCAACCAGCCTTCAAAACTTGAAAACTCTTCGACATAAAAATTGCCGGATGAAAATTTAGCGAACCAGTTCTGGCACTGGCGTACTGTCAACACACCTTCTCCATTCACATCGGTCTATTTCTTTCTGACTTCAACAGCATTTTTATCCTTTCTGTAGCAAAACATAAAATAAGTCGAAATTTTGCTTTTCGCTCTCCATATTTAAAAGGGCACCAACCAAAAACTATAACGTAGAATTAATTGAAACTTTTCACAAACTAGCCTTGTTATATGAGCTTTCAAAGCATATAATAATTAAACGGCTTAAGTGAGAATTTGGGTGCAAAAAATTCAATTAAATCCTCTATCTGGAAAAAACGAAATGACTTTCCGAACAACCTAATAGAATGACGGGAAGGGGAAGTGGATTTGGCCGGAGAGGGGACGCATAGGAAGGGGAATTATTCTTTTGCTGTGCGTCTCCTCCTCCGTATATTAGGGGTAGACAACGCATCTGCATTTGCAGATGTCTTTGGGCAGCGGTCGCTTTGATATTTCAGCGAATCAAGGTGACCGCTTGCTCGTTTGCCACTTTTTAATACATAAAAAAATATGAGACAAATAACGATCCAAGAATATACCTATTTCATGTATCGAATTCTGGAACAATAATTACTATATTAAGAACTTAAATAAAATCTGTTTATATGATGGAATAAATAAAAATTACACTTAGCTTATATTTTTCGGTAAAACTTGAAAATTATTATTTTACAATTTTATCACAATTTGGTGCACACTATAAAATTAACCGTTTACTCATTATAAAAAGCGGGAAAAGAAAAACCTATATTTAATTACATTTACCCGCTGCTTTCACTTCACTCTGTTAATATTAAATCATTATTTGTGCCCAAATAAGGGATCTTACTATTTAATTAATTAACTTTAATTAAGAACATTTCTATGGCCTGGATTGATTACAAGAAAGCTTATGATTTGGTGCCTCATGGATGGTTAAGTAAAGTACTAGAGGTGTATAAAGGGAAATTAAATATTTACATCATGTTTATATCTTAAGTACTTGCTAATACTAAGAATGCAAATCTTCAGAACGACTGAAAGCATCTCTCGATTTAGCAAAGATATGCAACATCAATAACAAGGTCTGCAAGAACAGAAAAGCTACTAAGCTTGTTACTAGGCTACACATAGGCGAAGGGAGTCGTAGACAATAACAAGTTAAAGTATAATTTAGATTCATCATCATCAGCAGCAGCAGTCTTTATCTGCCCACTGCTGGACATAGGCCTTTCCCAATCATCGTCATCATCTGAGGCACTACAGCCGCGGTTTGGTCTGGTCCAGTAAATTTCTCCAATTTGCTGTACTTCGGGCCTTTTGCTTCCAGCCCTTGACGCCGATATTCCTAAAACCACGTTCAACGTCGTCTAGCCATCTTAGCTTTGGCCTACCACGTGCTCTTCGCCCATCCGGCTTACTCTCCAACAGGCGTTTGGGAACTCTGCCATCATCATGTGACATGTCCTGCCCGGCGCAGCCGCCCAATTTTTATGGACTTGATTATATTTGGCTCTTTATATATTTGGTACAGCTCGTGGTTGTAGCGTGCCTTTCTCAATGCCTTCCACAAAATACGGTCCTCCGCCTTCCGCATCCAATGACTTCCCGCTGTGCGCACTAAGTCGTCGGACCACCTTATTGGAGGACGGCCCACGCTCCTGGTTAGATTAACTTGTTAATAATATTGCAACAAGAAACTGTACCAAAGGTTCCCTTACTTCAAATAAATAGATATTCCTCAGTATTAAAAAAACAGACAAGAATTGACAACCTCCTCCTTTTAGAAGTCGGTTTAAAATATAAAACTAGCACAAAAATAATTGACACATAAAGCCCCTGACGGTACAATGCATGCAGAAATTTATTACTGAAGATCTAGGATATGTGCCAAGAATGTGTAATGAAAATCCTTAATCTACAATTTCTTAGATTTTCCATTGTGGAAACAAAGCAGAAATATTCTAATTTCTGTTTATAAATAAAACTCTATCGTTTTGCTTCTTTTTACTTCTTTTTTTTCTTACTGAGGGTCGACACAATGTACTGGAAGTCTATTAGTGTTTTGTCTGCATTTACTTTTCAAATAACCGATAGTTATTTCGTCCTTCTTCTAACTTTATAGTCTTTTGAATAGAATTTACAGTCCATTTTTAATTCTCTATAGATCATATTTTACAATCGTATGCAACGAGTCCGTATCTTTTATTTTTTATATTCCAATCTAAAAGTTTTTTCCCGATTCCCCAATACCGCCTCGCTGATCGCATTCATAGCTAACTGTAAAATATATTTTCCAGTACTAGCTTTGTATTTTAACAATAAATAAAACAATTAAAAGAAAGTTTTCGTGTAAACTACTACATACTAAGTGGCTCAGGGGTTTAGCTCTTGACTTGTAATCTGCAGGTCCCGAATTCGAATCCCGCCGTGTACCAATGTGTTTTTCGATTTTCGAATTTCATATGTACATATTTACCCGACGCTCTTAGGTGAAGGAAAACATCGTGATGCAACCTGCACATATCGGCGGAGAAATTCAAAGATATGTGTATTCACGCAAAATATGCGCTATTCGTCGAGTTACGGAAAATGGAGTCTACACAAATTACTACTAAGAAAATAGTTAAAATAATTTTTCGAAAGAGACAATGTGACAAATAAGATTAGCATAAAATGTCAGTAAAAATATTTTGTCCCATATTTCTCTTTTCAGTATCAACTAGCTAAAAGTGTTTACATTAAAATTCTATACACGGTTTGCTTGTGGAAAGTTTTATTATATTTTCTGGTAAAGTCCAATGTTCGTGAAAGTTTTCAAATGGCTTACAGTGTCAGAGTATCAAAGTTTTAAACTACAATAAACAATGTATTACAAAACATTTCCCATAAAACAAATTAAAACAAATTCTAAGGACTTTTTTTATATTATAAATTGGCAAACAAGCAAGCGGCCACCTAGACACGCTGAAACAGCGAAGCGACAGCTGCCCACAGACATCTGCAATTGCAGATGAGTTGCCTACCCTTAATCTTCAGAGGAAGAGACGCACAACAAAAGGATAATTCCGCTTCCTATGCGGGAACGCATATCCCCTGGAAAATCCACTTCCTATTTCCATCATTCAATAACTTGTTATAATTCTTAACAAATATTTTGCGGACAGTACACACACAAACACACAAACACTACTACGCGGGCTACAGATAAGCTAAAATATTGTAGAAAGCAAAGTCATCTGGGTTGATTTTCGCCGTTTTAGCGAATTTATTTAGTCTGTCATTTAACACGCTCGTGCATTAACTTTGATATGAATAAATAAGCATTGCTGCAGTTGAGTGCACTAATAGATACAAATCTATTTCCAACGTAGTTATTAACACTATCCAGATGGCCGCTTTAAATAAACATATTTAATTTTAATTGCAATTTGCGTATACACTATAATGTTATTTCAAAAACAAAGTAATAAAGACTCTTGTATATTTGTTTGGAAGTGCCATCGTACTTGTATACACTCCATAATTATTATACAGCCAAGTAGTACCACGGAGTGTATACTTCGTTTAATTGGATGCTTCAAAAACCTTGATCTTACGAAAGCTATGCGTCGAGTCGAACCAATTTTATTATACTTTAAAAGGTGAAAATCTTATCAAAACTCCGTAGAATAAAATTATTCAGATATCATCATAATGAGACTTTTCCCCTTTTAGTTACTTTTTGCATTTAATAAGTGACAGAATCCAATATAAAAAGCACATAGTAACACATCAAAAGATCATAAAGCTGCCGTTTTTACTGCTCACATAAACACCAATCTATTTCTTGTTCGTTTACGTCATTTAGTTGAATAGTTTCATACGTTTACTAGTTAATCCGTTTTCATTCATAAATACGCGCAGTTTTACGATATTTTGCAAATTTTTTTTCAACAAATAAGTAACAAATACATCATAAGCTGGCTTTACTGTTTAAGTATTTTTACTCTAGTTATTTTTTAAATTATGTTACAGATGTCTTACTATTAAAACCTAATAATTCAGATGAGGATGGATAGGAAAGAGGAAGACCACAGAAAGTGTCTATGGATTGTGTTAAAGATGATATTCGTGAGAGAAGAGTGAATTGAATGAAGTGAGTCGACAAGAGGACTGCGGAAAATTAAAGCACGTAACGTAGAAGATTTATAATGCGAAAGTGAGTGGCAGTGTTGGACGGGGTCGCCCGAGGCGAACTCATACCGGTTAAAATGAGGAATTACTCAAGAAGATCGGAATTAAGAGCACGCGGAACCGTCGTGTATGCATGCGTAGATGTATGAATGTAGAAGAAGTGAGAGAGATGTGTCAGGATCGTGCCGGAGGTCCGTTGTCTTTGCCTATCCCTCTGGGTTACGGGCGTGAGTTGTGTTGTTTAGAGTGAATTTAAATATGACAGCTGTAAGAGATGTTAGGAAGAGTAGTACATATGCCGACTCTCTGTAGAGACAAGAGTCGTTTGATGATGTATGTCTTTCGAAAAAGCCCTAGTTCAAATAAAGTGAGAGAATCTTTACAACTTCAAATCAATTTACAATAGTTGCAGCGTTTGATTAAAGAGAAACCTTTAGAAGATGTATTGTTCTCTATAAGCAATTTACAAACGCGTTCGGTGACGTTCAGCAAATATCCGTGTAATAATAAAAATCTATTGCTATTTCTTTTCGATGTAGTAACGATCAACAATGCTTTTACGTACATTTATTTTCAATAAGAACGAATGGGCTTTGTAAAAAAGATTTCGGGCATTTCGCCAAATACTTCTGAACACTTTGTGGTACACTCACACTCTTTAAAATAGTATTTTGTGGTTTCTAAGCTAGTATAAAGTGTGATTTTATCATCTTCCATTTTTTTTGAAATGTATACAATTTTATTTACCGTTTCTACAAAATATTTCAGAGCGTCGGTGTTTCAGGGGTTTAGCTGACTTGTAATCTACAGGTCCGAGTTCGAATCTTTCCATGTATCAATAGGTTTTTCGACTTTACAATTTCATATTTACCCGACGTTCTTACGGTGAAGAAAAACATCGTGATGCAACCTGCACATATGCGAAGGAAGTCAAAGATATGTGTGAAGTCGACTAACCCGCACTGGGCCAGCGTGGTTGAGTATGGCCTAATCACCCCTTAGGGTAGGCTCCGAAGCCCCTCGATGGGGACCACCTAGTGCTGATGGTAAAGAAGAAAATATTACATCTTAGTGTTGATGAAATCTTGGTCGTAGATTCGAAACATCGTTTTAAAGCTATTAGATGTTTAACGTTTGTTCTTTTCGTCCAACAAAGGAACAACGTTTGTAAATACCACTTTAGTTTGATGAAGGAAGGAATGATTTTCACAAAGCTTAAAAGGGCATTCACGCATAAAGCATTCAAAAGGTTATACCGTCATGACTTGCGATTAAATTAATACTTGTAGCAAACAAACGTATAAGCGAACAAAAATAGAACATAGAGCTCACTATTAATTTATCTTTCGCAGTATTTTCTTCACAAATTAGTGGTATTAACTCCATCTATGTCAGTTTCATATAAAATTTTAATTAGCTTGTGTTCCGCTTTTATTATTGTGTGCTACAAGCTACAGGAGGGTCACTCAAAGTACATTCGCTACGAAGCGATTCTATAGCGAACATCAAAAATGTATAAAACTGAGAAAGACGTTCGATATTTGACACGTGACAATCACAAGACTTATCGAATGTCATTGTTAGTTTCGAACATTTTTGTCGATTCCTTTGGCGATATCGCCGATCGAAAAGGACTTTGGGTAGCCCCGCAGTATTACTTCAACAAAGAATTAAATTACTCTACAAAATCAATAGAAGTATTAAAAGTCCAGTACGAACGGTTACGGCGTCTTAAAAGTACCCATCTTATCATATGCAAGGTTCATACAAACCTCTGTAGGTTTGTATGAGCCTTAAACCTGTGTTTAAGACCTAAAGTGTGAAAATATCTTAATGCAGATTTTAGCTTGAAATAATAAATAAATAAATCAATCAATCATTGAGTTAAAAACACACATATTTCTATCAGAAATTCATAACTTTATAATGTTAATGTATACATTCTGATTTTAGTAGAGAATTTACTAAAAGGTATTGTAAAAGGATCTCAACGTTAGAAAGATAAGAAAGGCTTAGTGCGGTGTAAAATCAGCTATAATATCCTTTTGTTATGATTTCGCTTTCACTTTATCAAAGAGTAAGAGGATTTACCTTGTTTACTTAAAGGAATATAATGGTGGATTATATTAATGATATTTATAATGTATACGTTTAATTTCGTTGAAATAAAACTTACTTATTTTAGACTAGCTGTTCTGCGCGACTTCGTCCGCGTGGAATTAAATTATATAGCCTATGTTACTCGCGGATAATGTAGCTTTCCAATGGTGAAAGAATTTTTGAAAACGGCCCAGTAGTTCTGGAGTTATTTCAATACATACAAAAATACAAATCTTTTCTCTTTATATTTTTAACTAGTACAGATGAAAACTGCCATTATGAGTAATCTATACTAATATTATAAAGAGAGGAACTTTGTACTTTTGTATGTATTGAAATAACTCAAGAACTACTGGACCGATTTCAAAAATTCTTTCACCATTAGAAAGCTACATTATAGCCGAGTAACATAGGCTATATTATTTTATTTCATGCGGACGAAGTTGCGAAGAACAGCTAGTATTTTATAAACTTATTATATCGTTTGCAAGTTAAATGTAGGAAAATTCATAAACTACGATTAATTGGGGTATAAAATCTTCTCTCTCTATGTTTATATGAACGAGTAAGACGCAGATTAGTTGGGAACTGGGACGCGACTGTGTTGAATATTAAATGAGAGCTCATGTTGAACATAAAAAATAACCTTTCATACGTAACTCGATTTGGGATAGACAGACACTATAATTCGAAAGACAAGCACATGGTAATGAAAATCGCTGGCTGGTAACCATTAGAATCTTTATTAAACTTCAGTTTTACAAATATTCATAAAGAAATGTACGAAAAAAATGCGTAAAAAACTAGATTTTTTCAGTCTAGTCGACAAAATCAGTGCTAATTTCTTATTACTTTTATGTACTGTAAGCATACTTTTAAAGAAATTATGCTACAGCTTTTTCAAGGCGATAATCGTATTGATTAAAGTCACCTTTAAGCCCATTCACACTGTCAGGTGTCGGATCTAAATCGGATATCCCGGCTGTATTCACTCGGATGTCAGACTCTATCGACACTATCCAATGTACGACGTTTATCGCTTCCGACATCCGGATAATATGAAAGCACGATTCGCCGCGATTTTTAACGTTCGACATTTTTTGACGGAGACGAGAACTAACACGGTGGATCTGAATATAACAGTATTCAATGTAGGAAAGGCATAGAATGGGTATTAATAAATAGATGTTAAATATCGACTATGGAAGAAGTAACTTACTTACTTCTATTATGAACTATTGACCCGTTCCGGCTTTGTACGGGTGCAATGCTGATACTAAATATACTACTTTAAACTGTGAACGTTGTAAATAAAAACCTTCCTCTTCAATCACTTTATCTATAAAAAATCCGCATCAAAATCCATTGCGTAGTTTTAAAGAATAAGCATACATAGGAACAGAGAAAGCGACTTTGTTTTATACTATGTAGTGATGCGAAAATTTGGCTGAGTGCAGGTTTTTTTTCAGGTTTTAATTCCGCAAGAACAAAGTCGCGATTGACAGCTAGTAATTCATAATTCTAAGACGAAGCTTAAAATTGTAAACTAAGAGTATTTTTCAGTCGAACAAATTGTTTCTAAAGCATAAGTAATAATATTTACCCATTAAAACATTATGGCCCACGATAACCTACTTATAAGTCGTCATACACACGGGCGGTTTTTTAACGTCAGCGTTGGTTCTTACTTAACGCCTTCACTGATGCGATGGCTGTTAAATAACTCTTAAGCCTTTTTCGCATTACAATTAGCAATTAATTAATTATTAATTAGGATAGTATTTTAATCTAGTACCAAGTATCCGAACAAAGGATTTACTAATCTATTCTACTAAAATGTTGCTGTTTGGACAATATTTTTGTTACTAAATTATTACCCTAGTGCGTAGGTTTAGACTTAAACAAGTCCGAACAGTACTAAATCCTTTCTTCGGATAAATGCTACTTGCTACTCGAGTAAAATACTATCCTGGTGCTGTACGCTTCATTCGTGCAGCGCTCAAAATCCAACGCTCAACGGTAAAAATTTAAAAGCGCCGTCGCGTGAACAAGACAATTAATTTGTTCTTTTCGCTTTTTTAACGCGCGTTGAATAACCGCCAGTGTACAGACTTATAAAATAATTTTACATTATGTACCACTTGAAATTCATAAGGCAACACAAATTAATTATTATAATTAAATACGTGCCTCGTAAAAATGGGGCTTAATGAAATGAGTTATCACATTTCTGAGCGGCTTAATTAGTTCAGAGATGTGTTCGTAAAGCGAACGACTAAACTTTATTACATACAGATTTAATAAGCAACAAGTTCTACAGATTTTAATTAATATAGTTTTTTAAAGTTTTATTATACAGTGTCGATCTTTTGAACTTCTTAAGCGAATTTAGTAAAAATAAGATAAAAGTTACATTTAATAATTATTAAATTGGTAGTCTAGAGGCCGTTATAATGCTAAGCTTAAAATCTATTGTAAAAAACAATAATAAAAAAACAGTGACCAGAAAAAAATATGACCTTCAAAATATTTATTACTATTCCAGACTACTAATTGTCCGCGTGGTATTAAACCCTATGTTACTCTATGATAATGTAGCTTTCTAATGGTGAAAAAATTTTTGAAATCGGCCCAAAGTACATTCGCTACGAAGCGATTCTATACCGAACGTCAAATACGTATGGAACTGACAATGACGAAAAGTCTCACACATGACAAGCACATGACTTCGATTGTCAATGTCAGTTTCATACATTTTTATCGATTCCATCAACGATATCGCCAATCGAAAAGTAGTTTGGGTAGACCCATGTAGTTCTTGAGTTATTTTAATACAAACAAAAACACAAAGTTTCTCTCTTTATAATATTAGTATGGAATAACAGATTCTAGAGTGATTCTTAAATGTGCATTCCCATCTGTCAATAGTATTAATTTTAATATTAGTAGTAGTAGGGGCTATGTTCTTGCAACTCGACGTCTGGCGCGTATTTTGCATGAATTTCAATATTACTTTGATTTTTACGTTTTCGGGAGAGAGAATGTTGCCCTTATCAAATACATTTAGACAGATGTAAGAGATTCGGTGACTGGATTTGCAATTGAATGTGACATATGGAGACTGAATTTACATATTAAACTTTACACGCGATTAAATCTTATCGAATTAAATGAATAATTTATCTAAAGTTTGAATTTGATAACATTCTGAAATGTATTTGAGGTTATTTATTTCAGACTTAATGGGATCAGGGGGTTACCCAAGGAACATTCGCTACGAAGCGATTCTATAGCGAACGTAAAAACTGAATCTGATAATAACGTTCGATATCTCACACGCGACAATCACATTGCATAAAATATGCCTATAGCTAAACTATGAACTTGTCTATTCTTTGAACAACGATAACCCGAATTTAATCATTTTCTACTATTTATTTCTATAAGAGTATAGAAATAAATAGTAGAAAATGATAGATACTAGTAGAGACTAGCGACCAGCCCCAATTTCGTACGGACGCAATGCTGATACTAGATACACTACAGAAATGCCGAGCAAGTAATTATTTACGACATCACATTAGAAACCTAAAAAAATAACAGTATCTCCACTATTTAATGGATGTTATTACATATAAACCTTCCACTTCAATCACTCTATCTATTTAAAAAAAACGCATAAAAATCCGTTGCGTAGTTTTAAAGATTTAAGCATACCTAGGGATATAGGAATAGAGAAAGCGACTTTGTTTTATACTATGTAGTGATATCCCATTTTCCTTCTAGTCGTAATAAATGTACAACAATTGTAATTAAAAAATATCTAGTAGCTGTATTCTATCTATTCTACGAGTAAGTAGAAAAAACTATAGCGATTGTAATTTTCCGCTCTTGAGCAAAATTGTCGTAGCGAAACCACTCTCCATTATGTCTCATTTATGAAAATAGCTTATTGCTTATAGAAATACTAGCAAGTAAAAATGTTCTCCCGGACTATGTTTGACATCTATGCCAAATATCGTCAAGATCCGTTGACCTAGAGCACATATAATATAATACTATACAAGTACAGATACCTTTTTTTATAAAAAAAAGGGGGCAAACGAGCAGTGGGAACACCGAGGTGATCATCGACGCCCATGGACATCTGCAATACCAGAGGAACCACAGATGCGTTGCCGGCCTTTGAGGAGGTGACAAGCTCGCTTCTTGAAGGACCCTAAGTCGTAGCGGTTTGGAAATATCGCCAAGGACAGACCATTCCACAGTGCGGCTGTTCGAGGCAGGAAGTTGCGCGAAAACAGCACTGTAGAGGATTGCTAGCCATCGAGGTGGTGCGGATGGAAACTGGGGTTATGCCGACTCGTCCGATGACGTAACTCGCAAACTCAACTCATACAAAGAAAATAAGCGTCTAAACCCCTTACATCGTAAAAAATGTATAAAGTCCTGCGATAAACGAGAACCAATAAGTCGACGATTATACGATACTGGAGGACACTCGGAACTAAATATGATAGACCAGGGGTCTCATTGGACCAAATTATGTATCATAAGAAGTACCAGGAACAAGGATGGTATTTTGGAATAAATTTTATGAATGTACCAGCACCAAACGTAGAAAGTACATCAGTAATAACACTGATTCTCGTTTCGGAATATAACGGCTAATGTTATTGGGGCAACTGCTTCGTTAAGTTTCAAAATATCGTAAGGAGAAAACGCCATCCAATATCCAAAATGGCGCTATTCTTAATAAATGGAAGAAATGACGTCACGCCTAGAGATACCTTCTCACAACTAGCCATCCATTACAATTCGGAGAATTGTCTTTTAACAATAATTAATAATTCTCATAGTTTATATCCATTATTTCTATTTGTGTTTCTAAACATATGTCTCGTTAGTTTTGTACAAAAACAAGCAGTGAATATCAACTCGCTTGGCAAAGGCTTCCTCTATAATGAGGCAGAAGACAATTTGCGGGTCCGCTTTGTAGAGTTGGCTTGTATGAAAAAAATCTCACGTCTTTGTTATACGTGAACTTCGGGAAATAAATACGAAAGACAATTTCTAGATAGTTCTATCATTTTGTTTCACGATATTTTGGTATGTTTCCCTTCTTATCCTTTTCCTATAAGGAAATTATGGGAAGAGGATGTGGGTTGCGTTGCGTGCATTGCAAACATTTTTTTGTTAATTTGAATTTTAAATCATTATCAATTATCAAATCAAATCGTTAACTGAAATTGCGCATTCGAAATTTCGCTTTTAAACGATAAAGTATTAAAAATAGTTAACCTATAAAAACTTTATAATAAAATTTTATTTTCTATTAATTACCTGTCGAAACATTTTGTTTCGCTGGAAATATAAACAAACAGTACCACATATTGGTACTGTTTATTCCGGTCAATCGTTAACAATTTGTTTCGTTTCTGTTGATTTATATTCCAGAAATGTTTTTAACACGTCTCTACCGCGTGTGAAGTGTCAAAAGTTAAAATAAACACGGAGCTGTAAGAGTGTTATTTTGTTAAAAATGAATATCAAAAAAACATGAACAAAACAATAAGGTTAAAACTCAGAAACTTTAAAGTCCTCTACCAGGACAGTATTTTAGTCGACTAGAAAGTTATTTAGTAACTAACTGTCTCCGAACTGCATCATTTTAGTAGAGTAGATTAGTTTCTCTCTTTATAATATTAGTATAGATCTCCTCCGTTGATTAACTTGTATGCGACTTATTTACGTAAGAGTTTTTTTTTTATTATTTATTTTATTTTACTCGGTCGGTTATATTGCTTTTTTGATACAAAATTAGAAACGTAGTAGACTTTGTTTTGATACCATCTGGTTCTCGAACCACGATAATATTTGCATAGTTTTATTAAACAGACCCCGGTATTGTGTTCGGCCCCACTAACAATAGTCCACTTTCTTACAATAGAATGCTGTTGACAACCGAATGGAATGAATTTCGCTTTTATTAAAGTTCTATTGCCTTTTGCTCATTTTAATCTCCGTTTTCCCTTTTATTGGATAAATCACGTTTGCAATTCTGTGTAGAAAGGCTAGAGAAATTATTATTTTTGTTATCTAATGAGCTATGAAAAGGTTGAGTTCCCTTTATTTTCTCCTGTTTTGGAAAAAGAAAATCAATTCGTTTAGTTTTTACAAGCTTTTTGTTTTTTTTTTCAGCAATATTTTTACATAAATTTGTTCAAATACATAAATTATCTAACTAATATTTTACTAAGTAAGTATTAAAAAAAATCTACATTTTCAGACTGAGCATAAAGGACAAATAAACTACGTTTTTTTCTTATTTTAAAACAAAGCTCGGAAGCTAATTTATCGGTTGTCGCAAGCGTTGTTTGTCTTCGTTATTACCATACAATCAGCGCGGTAACAGCTTGCAATCACGAACTTTCCTTGCATTATCGATTCTACAGACTTTGTAGACAAAGTTTCTAAGACTTTTTGTCATCACTACTGCAAGTTTAGAAGCCTGATAATATGATGATTATAGAAACATAAAAAGTATATGACGTTGGGTTTAAAAATATAGCGTTTAGCTGTCTTTTTATTCAATAAAAAAGTGGTATGGAAAAATGTATAATTAAAAAAAATACTTAGTTATTTTTTGTAAGATGTGCCTATTTTAAAAGTGATGCCTATTTCAAAATGTGGAAAGAGCTATGTTTAAAGTGTGTTAACCATCAAATACGAGCTTAAATGAACTGACCGACGAATTTTTCTCCGTGTTCCCACATTTTTTGCGCAAAAATGATAGCGCGGCAAGGGGTCCTAGGGAAATTCAGAAAATTGTAGCATAAATTGAAAAACAATTTTGTGTCTATTTTTTAGGTATTTCGTTATGTTTTTGAATATTAATTATTATTGTTAGTTTAAGTTCGTAATCGATCGTTCGTAAATCTTAAAAAATGTAACCTTTGAATCTATCTTATTCCCGAAAATTAAAATCCAATAACACCTTTTAATTTATCATCAAAAATACATCATAACTTAAAAACAGTAAAATCAACACATTTAAAAGCCTAATCAATTCAAAGTTATAAAACATTGTAAGAAGTCCTGGACAACATCTGTAGCTGACATCTGCTTAATAATTCTCTTTTACTGTCTGCCTACATTAAAAACTAATATCAAATATTTGATTTAAAATCAAAAAACAAAGACCTAGCCTAGAATGCTAGAACATACTGATCCTTAGAATCTCCCATAAATATTTTTAATCATACATAGAATTATTTTATGGCTATTTAAGCACATTTTTTTGTAGACTCAGAATTTTAAATGTACACTTTATGTAAAAAAGTGGTAACCATAAGCACTAGTTTTTGTAAGGATAAGCATTTTTGTGACCTATATCAATTATATTTTACCCATGATAATGATTCCACGCTGATT
>QDHC01004189.1:357787-367979 GCA_013186455.1 Papilio dardanus tibullus | reverse complement strand
TATTAACTATATTTTTCCCTTTAAAGATAAGGAAAGTACTAACTTTTTTATAGCTTTACGGCCCAAATTATGTTTATGACGAGAAAGAATATGTGACAAATATGTACATAAGATAATATTCCATTAGAAAGCTACATTATCTCCCAGGAACATATGCTATATCATTTAATTCCATTCGGACGAAGTCGCGCACAACAGCTAATTACCGTCCTTTAGAAAAAGACAAATGGTTTCGGTTAAACAAGTCGTTTTTTCCCAAGTCGTCCGGCCGAAGCAATAGCTACCTAAATTGCTTGGATTCCATTCATCACGTCTAAACGTTCATTTTCTTTTATTGAGACGATCTTTTTCTCACCTGACAAATGTAACTAATGAAAGATAGATAATATTATAAATGCCAAAGCTACGATGGATCTTGAAAGGATATTTCAGAAACGGATCTTAGTAAAATTTGCTATAAATGTATTGTAGAATTCCCTCTGAAAGAACTCATAAGCTATGTTTTTGTAGTTCCGCGCAAACTTGAGCCGTACACACGTCAGTTTGAACTGCAAAGTCGAACTGCACGGTTCTCAGATTTGCGTACACGCGTCAGTTGTAACTGCGGAGTCGAACTGTACAGTTAAAACTGAGCGTCTGTGATCGGCTTTATACGTTTGAGTGACGATCACAATTTCATTCCAAGTAATCTTTTGTCTGCAACAAAAGAACGATTAAATTCGTCTACAAAGAAATACTTTGATCTAAAACGGTTGACCGATTTAAGAATCCCTTATTACAAAAACTTATCTTGTGTATTGACAATTCTTATGCATTATCCTTATCCTTATCCTTACATAGTATAAAACAATATAGCTTTTTTATGTTCGTCCCTATATATGCTTGAAGCTTTAAAACTACGCGCAACTGATTTTGATGCGGTTTTTTAATAGAAAGAGTGATTCATAAGAAAGGTTTTCATGTATACTACATTTACAATATAGTAGAGTAACACTGATAAGAGATTTTTAATAAGATATCGTAAATTTACACATTTTTAGCGCTTACATTGCAAACTTTGCAGTATTTAGTATCAGCATTATACCGATTTGCACCCGTGCAAAGACGGGGCGGGTCGCTAGTCTATCTATAATATGAAAATATAAACTCCATTGTCATATTGTTGTTATACTCGCTGTCGACTCTGAAGCCCATTTCGCACCAGGATAGTATTTTAGTCGAGTAGCGAGTAGTAAGAATCCGAACAAAAGATTTACTAATCTATTTTACTAAAATGTTATTATTCGGACACGTTTAGTTACTAAATTACTTGCTACTCGAGTAAATACTATCCTGGTGCGTTCGCGACTTTATCGAATTACATGTCATTTCTTATAAAATGTTTGTTTTAGCTTCCGTAGCACATTCGGGAATACATGTGCTTGGAATATTATATCTACGTTTTTAGAAGAAAGAAATCTACGAGTATATCTATATTAATATTACAAAGAGAGAATTTGACCTCTTGAAGACCTTTGAATTTTGGATTTTTTGTATTTTCGTATGTATTGAAATAACTTAAGGACTACTGGGCCGATTTCAAAAAATCTTTCACTATTAGAAAGCTACATTATCCCCGAGTAATATAGGCTATATTATTTAATTCCACGCGGACGAAGTCGCGCACAACAGATAGTATAAGTACGAAAGAACAATAAAATAAAAATCGAATTTATCTTATCCAATATTCGCTTAAAGGCACAAACATATTTTAAAGATATTCTACTTATTTTATTATATGATTAATGTATTTGAACTTCAGAAGTAATGTAAGAATGCACTTAGCAGAAAAATATGCTTTAAAAGGTTATGATACGCATAATTTATGTAAACATTTTAACCGTGTCTGATCTATTTCAAAAGCTTCAATTTATATGGTAATCTGATAATTAAACTCGCTTAGTACAATACCTGACAAAGAGATTTTTAACGTTACATTTACTAGAAATTACTAAACATGGTGTATAATTTCAGACCGCATAATACCTAACTTTTGTTCGCGACTTCGACTGCGTGGAATAAAAAAATATAGCCTATGTTACTCGGGGATAATGTAGCTTTCTAACGGTGAAAGAATTTTTGTAATCGGCCCAGTGGTTCTTGAGTTATTTTAATACATAAAATACAAATCTCTCCTCATTATAATATTAGTATGAAGTAGTAGTTCGATCTATGATGGACTCCATTTTCCGCAACTTCACGACTAGCGATAATATTAGTATAGATACTCGTAAGTTCTATAAAAAGTTGACACTGATTTTCAGGTAAAGCCCTAAAGTAAAAGGCGAGCCAAATCTCATAGAAGTTTATAGGTAGTAGACGACAAATATAAAATTATGGCTTAAGAATTGAAAGGATAAAGAAGGAAGATTGGCATAGCGTTGTGTACGATGTGAAGAGAAAAAAGACAATGAAAAAAACTACAGTGTTTTTTACTTTCTTTTGAAAACATTCAGATAAGAAGTCATTACTTTTTTTGTATTTAATAAGTATCAGAACACTTGCCTTGTATCTTGCCACGTTTTCATCTCGAGGCTGTTAAATATTGACTTAACTAACACTACTACAAGTCGCAGTTTATCAGGAAGTTTGCTTTATACAACAAATATATCAAGAAATCAGTTTAAACAATATTTGTTCTGAAAGGGTAAAGAATCATTTACTGATAGAGAAATTCAATGGAGCTCTATACAAATTATTATTTAATAACTAGCTTAATATAAACATTATATTAATTATCTCTCATTAATGGGATACAGTTAATTTAATCCAGAAAAATTGTAGGATTGCTAATATTTATGTAGGAAGTAATTTAAGGGATATTGAATCACAAATAATGACAAATCGGTTTCTGCTGCCTACAGTCCATACCATTCTCTTCGTATGGTTATTTCGGTAGTGGAAGCCCACGTTTATCGTGATAATCATTTAACCTCCTGATAACATGTCAAAGGCATCTGACGTTCAGAATGAAGTGAGCGCCAATCCGGCGGCCGATTACCTTCCGCTACATCAAACAAATGTGTTTAACACGCCGATAACACATTGAGTTAATTCTGTATAAATATACTACATTTATTCTACACCCACTACTTAGTTGATGTAAAACAATTCTAATCATAATGATAAAAACGAAAGTAACGAGAGCAAAATGTGGAAAGTGTTGACTTATCGAATGCCATTGGATACAACACCTTGTATCCACGTTTCATCTCACACATTTAATGTGGATACAAAGTGTTGTATCCACATTTAGTCTCATTACTTCATCACTCACATCCTTTTTCACATAGTGATGTGTAAGACAGTTGAGAACTCAGATAAGACAAATAATAGAGCCGTGAATGCCTCTGCCTACAACTCTGAAATATTGTCGTATGTCTTTCTATCTGGTAGAGATTTAATTATACAGAGTTCTTACGTTTCAAAGTAGAAAATTCCTACTTATTTTCAGGTAAATTCTTCTTTAAAATAAAGTAGATGATAAAAGAAGAACTATTTTTAATATAAAACTTATCAACGCGACTCTCCATTGCTTTCTGTAAGGAAATTAAAAATAAACATCTATCTAGTTTCAAAGGAAATTAATTGTGTGTTCGTCCATCCGTTTATTTAACGCTTGCATTTCTTTTCTCTTTGCCCATTGCAATGGATTCTTGAAATATAAATATAATGGCTCGAAATCTATACTTAATATTATAAAGAGAGAAACTTATTGTAGAATTTTGTATGTATTGAAATAACTCAAGAACTACTGGGCCGATTTCAAAAAATCTTTCACCATTAGAAAGCTACGTTATCCCCGAGTAACATAGGCTAAGTATATTTTTTAATTCCGTGCGGACGAAGTCGCAACAGCTAGTTTTAAAATAAAAATGAAATTATAAAACTTTAACGACTCCTCCTGGTAGCGTTTATGTTACCGTCTTTTGTACGATTTCTTTGAAGTAAGAAGTAATTTTAAATCACAGTATATCGTATCAGTTTCCATTCGATTGAATGAAGAATACTATTTACGTACAGTCGTGGACATTTACTTCCCACCCTCTATGGTTAAATGCAATAAAATTAGGCCAAAACTTGACATACTCGTAGCAATATAGAAACATGCAACAATTAATTGTACTGTATTCTATCCTATTTTGTAAGCGAATGTAATTCTACGCCAATTATTTTAACAAGGATCAATTTTCTGTGACTGATTTGCAAAGAATACCTTTATTTTTTATTATTTTAAAAATATATGTAAGAAAATAGACTTGCATTTATTAGTTTCGTTTTACAGTTGAAGTAGTACAGCTTCATATTCACAGATTGGAGGCGTCATTATAACTCTTGTGCTCAGTTCTACGAGCGCTGAGAATGTACGCATGACTGATTCCATATATTACTTCTGTACTTTACGTACATTGGAAGCTAAGAATATGAACCATCAAATTATAAAAATAGTCGAGTTTATAATCTATCTAGCTGTTGTGCGCGACTTCGTCCGCGTAGAATTAAATAATATAGCCTATGTTACTCGGTGATAATGTAGCTTTCGAATGGTGAAAGAATTTTTGAAATCGGCCCAGTGGTTCTTGAGTTATTTCAATACATACAAAAATACAAAATAAAAAGGTTCTCTCCATATAATATTAGTATAGATAAAATATATTAAAAAATAACTACTTAAATAGAACTGGGGCCTACCCAAAGTACATTCACTACGAAGCGAACGTCAAAAATGTATGAAACTGAAAATGACGTGCGATATTTCACACGTGACAAGCACATGACTTTTCGAATGACATTGTCAGTATCATAAATTTTTGTCGATTCCATCGGCGATATCGCCAATCAAAAGATTCTTTGGGTCCCCTTGGTTGCATTAATAAAAATCGAACATAAAATAAAAACATGGATACTACGTCATGTTATAAAAATTGTTTCAAGCGCTGACAAAATCTCTAAAAAAATGTATTCTTGATTACAGTATTAAAGAAAATAAATAAAATAACTAAGTATACTGAAGTTGTTACGATAACAGTTTCGTCTAGAAATGCCTTTAGAATTTTCATATTATCATAATAACGTAGAAAATTGTTCCCCAGCCGATGTTCAGTCACATTATTCAATGTTTATCACAAGTGCCATTAGCAGTCATTTTGTGATACGAAAGTATTTATTTTAATAGTCTTTTGTATCACTGCCATTTATTGTACAATATTTTCTATACCATTGTTTTAATTTGAATAGTATATTTCTGTATTTTATACTAAATTAGCTGTTGTGCGCGACTTAGTCAGCGTGGAATTAAATAATATAGCCTATGTTACTGGGGGATAATGTAGCTTTCTAATGGTGAAAGATTTTTTGAAATCGGACTAGTAGTTCTTGAGTTATTTCGATACACACAAAAATACAAAGTTTCTCTCTTTATAATATTAGTATAGACTGAAAACTTATTTTGTAAATATATTTTTTTAACGTCCCTTTGTTCCATAAAAACTTTCTATCTTTGTTAAACAATGAGTTATTGGTTGTCAAAATCAATTGAATAGTTTGAAATTTAAAGACAGTCAAACCTGGATAATAATACAAATAATAGTCCGAGAGTCATTCTCTGGCCCCGACGAGCTACCTCCATAAGCGAGAAAAATATCCCGGTCTTTTGGACCCATCGCTTATCCAGGTTCAACTGTATTCAAATTGTTCCTTTTACAATCATACGAGTACTAATATTATATTATTAAGAGAGAAACTTTGTAATTAAAAAGATTAAAAAGGTTAAAGGTTTCGACCCGTGATAGGCTCCATTTTCCGCATCTTCACGACTAGCGCGTATTTTGCGTGAATACACATACCTTTGAATTTCTTCGCCGATATGTGGAGGTTGCATCACGATGTTTTCCTTCACCTAAGGGCGTCGGTAAATATGTACAAATGAAAATCGAAAAACACATTGGTGCATGGCGGGATTCGAACTCGGGACCTGCAGTTTGTATTTTTGTATATATAGAAATAACTCAAGAACTACTGGACCGAATCTAAAAATTCTTTTACCATTAGAAAGCTACATTAACCCGAAGTTAAAACATAGGCTATATAATTAACGTGACGAAGTAGTTTAATATTATTTATGTAATAAAGACTGAATTTAAAGTAGTGGTATTTATTTTGCTATCTTTATATTTTTAAAGAGACAAATAGACTTCTTAATGCTCACAGAATAAAAAAATGGGACCAAATGGCAGCTATTTTGAATCAAACAAAAAAAGAATCACGTAAATCGGATCAGAACTCGCTGCGTAATTCTTGTACATACATAACAAAAACTCATTGACTTGATAGCCTCAGGTTGGATGTCGGTTATTTGTGTCTTCCCACATATACAGACTATTGTTATAAATATATTCTATGTCTCTAAACTGTTTATATTTGTCAACTCAAACATAACTATAGTAAGATCTGATAAACTGTGAAGCGATTTAAACAGTTTCAAGTAAAAGCGATGTTTTCGAAGTATTAATTAATCTTCGATTTACTTCGCCTCGATGTTGACTGTGTACAATAGTCAAGATATATCGTATGTGTTTAATACAACTTCGAAGAGAGGATGCAGAAGCAAGTTCATGTTTGTCGATTCATAAAATCGATATCTTTGGTTTCATAACATCAGTATACATTACATAGTGTAAAACAAAGTCGCTTTCTCTGTCTCTATATCCCTATGTTTGTTTAAATCTTTAAAACTACGCAACGGATTTTGATGAGGTTTTTTTTAATAGATAGAGAGTTATTGAAGAAGGTTTATGTGTAATGTAACATCCATTGAATAGTGGAGAAATACTGTTACTTTTAGGTGTCTAATGTGTTCTCGTAAGTAATTTGATTTTTTCCGTAGTGTAAATAGTATCAGCATTGCACCCGTGCGAAGCCGGGGCGGATCGCTAGTATAGAATAAACCTAGGGTACTCAAATCTTACGCAGTATAATCTCAATAAGACTATGATATTGTATTGCATACATCATAGTTGGCATATCAGCTAAAATCGACAGGTTTCAAAGATTAATATCGCTTAAAATAAGAAAGGCATTTGTAACCAAAAACTTTGGAGTTCACTATCAGTTTAATTTTAAAAGTTTACTTCTCACATCACATGGCAATGTCTAACATTGATAGCTATCCGTTATTGTTTTAAGTATTTAATTAAACAATTTTATATGCAAATATTTACACCCAATATACGAGAAGCGAGATGCGAATTAGAACTCATTTCATATTCTCTACATTACCTATTTATGTTGGCCCCGTGTGGTTACTTAAATAATAGCCTTTGAGTGTTACCTGCGTTTTAAGTTGTACAAGTAAACAAGCATTTACCTGGTTTCCATTACGAATATAACATAATTTTCATTATCTTTGAAAAATATTTTAATCAACGGGGTACGTACTATCCGAAGGATCATTCCCATTTGACATTATCTTTATATTCAAGCATTTTTTAATTAAATAAATTACACTAAGGATCTAAATATTTATCCCAGAATAAAATATATTCTAATAGGTACTTACTCTTACCTTTTTCCTAGCGCGGAATCAAGTTTAAATATGCTCGTGTATAATAGAGATCCCGAGACCCGACGTTGTCTTTAACCAATTTAATAAAGCACTATCGTTCCCTTTATACTAATTAATTAAACGTTCCTTAACTCTAGTCTATTTACCTGATTGGTTTGTATTCACATTGTATCTAATAGTCGAGAAATAAATGTTGATCAACTTAATTTATAACGGAGAGAATAATAAAGCCATGCTAAGACAGACGAATGACCCTAATGTTGCATGCATTCACGGGTTGTAGCCAAGGAAGGTAAAGCAAGGGGCATTCCTTAGGTAATAAAAAATATTTATAGATATAAAAACTATTAGTAATAAGACAATTTTAATGGTATGGCTGTCCCATTACTTAAAATAATTAGAATATCGTTTAATTTAAAATTAACAATCAATCTGATTTCCGCTAAATATCTAATATTTCTTGTACTTTATTTGTGAATCTGCACATGCTAATATAGGTATAAAGTTTGTGGAAACTATCCAAGAAAAGCTATGTTTGTCGCGAAGTGAAAGGTGTTGGAACTCGACAAATATTTCCCGATTAGAATTTATTTTATTTCAATATGTATATACATTTTTTCGTTATAATATTAGGACTGTCTACTTCGATTGATGCGTTCTTTCTTTTCGCAGGTAAGTCAACTGTTCATTTTAAATTATTTTACGCTAATTAATACGATTAAAATTGTTTAAAAATATATTAGTGACTACTTGTATTTTTTTTCTAATAATAAAATACATAACATACCTACTTAAATGTTTTGTAATTTACTGACTTGACTTCTAAACTCTAATAAAACCTTTAACAAAAAGTCATATCTTTTAACTTAAAGCTAACAATTTGACAATTCTATTCCCTTCGTCGCATCACGTAGCAATTACTTTAGCAATCAAGTGCGCGATGAAAAATTCTTCTGTTTAATTAAATTACAGAAAAGAACGAGCCGATATGGTTTTGTTGGAAAATATGTCCACTTTATTGCCCACAACGGAGACACGATGAAGGTAAACTTAATAAGTTATTATTATCTTTAGAACTAGTTTCTTTAGTTTAGTTTAGAATTAGGTTCTTGGTGCAAATCAGATTTGAGTAATTATATTTACATTAGCTAGTGAAGTTATTGCGAAAATGTTTACGATGTTAAGCATTATATGACGAACAAACTAGCAAACAGTACAGCAAAGGGAACTGCCGATTTAATATTTTAAATCAAAAATTGGTCGAATCTTTAGAGCATTATCACGCAAAATATATGCTAGTCGTGGAGTTGCGGAAAATGGAGCCCATCATGGGTCGAACCTTACCTTTTTTACCTTTAGAGCATTTTTCAAGAAACTCGTAGTTATGAAAAACAAAAGAGGAGTCAGTCAGTACTTCAGTCATAATTAGAAAAAGTTCACTTATTCTTACATCAAAAACTGAATAGACAAAAAATCAAAAACTGTTTAGGAAGGAATTAAGAATTTTTTCGACCAATTCTTTGTCTATACTCTATACTAATATTATAATGAAGAAAGATATGCATTTTTGTATATTTGTATTTTTGTATATTTGTATTTTTGTATGTATTGAAATAACTCAGAAACTACTGAGCCGATTTCAAAAATTCTTTCACCATTAGAGAGCTATATTATCCCCGAGTAACATATGCTACATTTTTACACACAGCTAGTCGTGAAAAAAGTTAATTTAATCTTTCAGATTCATCAATAATATATTGGGACGATTTTGAACCTATACACGAAGAGCCGGAGTACATAGTGCCGTACCATTACTTCTGTAAACCGAAGCCCAAACCCACAACTACGCCAAAACCTACCACAACAGTGGCGACCACCACGCCAGAACCCACTTGGATCTGCATGGTGTGTATGAAGAAATGTGGTAAATTGAAAAATAAATAAAATTATCAAATATAATATTTGAAGTAATTACAATTAAAATAACGTATATTTATTTTATTACAATGTGTGAGATACACATGTTTAAAATTAATACAGATTTATAAAACACAGTTTTTAACCGACTTCCAAAAAGCAGGAGGTTTTCAATTCGTCTGCTTTTTTTATAAGGTAATTATTTTTATTAGTTAAAACTTTATCAGATGGAAAATATATTGTTCTTTTCCGTTTAAATAATAGTCAATAAATATATCAATAATATTCATTACACTTGTTTTTTTTTTCATTCATTAACATTACCAAACAATTTATAATTCAATAGAGGTTTTATACAAGAGTAACCGTACGCATAAATTAGTATAGACATTTCTCAGTTAGACAATTGAATAAAGATTTCACTCGTCTTTGTAATAACTCAAATTGACATGGAAAATTGTCAGGAAAACATTCATGAACTGACTTACTACGTAGTTACGTGAATTCATATTGACCATTGTTTCTTTACTTTCCTTTACACTAAGCCCGTTTACACAAGCGCTTATTCAACGCGCGCTAAAAAAGCGTTGAGATAGAAAAAATGCATTTCCATGTACCTGTGGGCTTACCCAAGATGCTTTTCGATCGGCGATGTCGCTGATGGAATCGACA
>QDHC01004189.1:334899-350934 GCA_013186455.1 Papilio dardanus tibullus | reverse complement strand
TATGTAAATATTTTTGATGTTATTTTCTAAAATATTAAGATGTTTTGCTGATAATGCTGACGGATAATCTGCTTCGAAAAGATCTATCAAGTTTGTTTATGAAGGTTCTTCAGCGAGATTGAAGTTTTTTATTGCTGGCTCAAATTTGAAACTGTTTATTGTTTTTCTTATTAACGAATAGTAAAAATGCAATTGCGATGTTCACTTTTTATTAGCCGACATTTATGAATCTTCGCGTGTATGTATGCATATTTGATAGTTTTTGTTAGATATACAATGATTTGTAAGAATGTCAATTCATATTCTATCAAAGAATGTTATAGACTGTACTCATAAGCTATTTAACGCGTATTGACTTAAAAAAATGTAGTATTTAGAAAAAAAACAAAGTTAATAAATAACCTTGCCATCTAGCGGTGTACATTAGAACTACGACAACCGTAGAGTTACAAATTGAAAAGCGCCACAAACTTCTACAACGCAACCTCGTAATGTTGCCAGTGGAAAATTATTTCAGTAATTGTCAACAGATACTGAAGAAGTTAGTAGCTTTTCATACTAACTTAAAATACTGATTATAAGGAGCTTTAATGGTTATCCCCTCTATCTAAAATGAATTCAGAGATAATCCGCTTTATTCCGAAACGAGAATCAGCGTTATTACTATTGTACTTTCTACGTTTGATACTGGTACATTCATAAAATTTATTCCAAAATACAGAATATCCTCGTTCCTGGTACTTCTTATGATATATGGTCCAATGAGACCCCTGGTCTATCTTTTTACTCCCGAGTGTCCTCCAGTATCGTATAATCGACGTCCTCGTTTATCCTTTTATTGGTCCTCGTTTATAGCAGTACTTTATACATTTTTTCGCAATAAGGGAGAATATGTCACATAACGTTTCGGTCGTAGAATTTCACTTATGTACTGTGAACTATGATTAATTTCATTCAAAATCGTTTGTTAGTAAATAACAATGGCTGCACTCACGTTATTAAGATCCGGTAACGGTACCGACTAGTTTCGAGCCTGTCGGAAGCTTTTCTTCAGGGATGCCTGGGACTTGTATTATCTCGCGGTCGCGGCCCGTCTCGCTCTCAAAATTGCTCGCTTTATTACTCACTTATTGATATCTAGTCCGATTTCAAGCTGACTTGTTCACATTTGTTAAAACATACAGTTTGTTTTGAAAAGCAAAGCAAGCTTTTTAATACATTTTACAGTACTAATTCTTCGGAAACTTCATACATCAGTAGAATGGTTATTCATATGTCTGTCCTTACTTGGAACTTTAATAAATAAGCTCTATATTAACTGTGCTTTAAAACTTTGAGATCGTGCAGTCATTTATTTAGACGGGACACGGAAATGAAGTCTTTGCTTCAATCTATATTCTACACTCTTGTAAAGACAAAATTGAATTCATGTTTTTTACTTCATACAACATGGTATGTGATTATTTTGCAAGCATTAAAATTGTTTAGTAATAAAAAGTAGACTGATTTACTAAAATAAAAGCTACATTACAGATTTTCAGCCAGAGGGGTTACCAAAGTGTCTTTCGATTGGCGATATCGCTGATGGAATCAAGAAACATTCGATAAGTTGTGTGCTTGTTACGTGAGATATCGAAAGTCGTTGTCAGTTCCGTACATTTTTGTACGTTTTCCGTACTTTGTAGCTCTTGTACTTTGGGTAATCCCCCAGGTACAGATTCGAGTAGAATACTTAAGGGATTCTTCGTAAAAGATATTAATCTGAAAGTCGCTTTGAGAGTGCTCAGTTTTCAACTTAAAAAGGTCTCTCAAGATTTATTTATTAGAGGATCTAATGGATAAGGACCAATTTCTAGAGATTAATAGACAAAAAAAGATAAATCAAATTGCTTTATTAATCTAGACTTATCTATACTTAATATTATAACGAGAGAAACTTTGTATTTTTGTTTGTATTGAAATAACTCAAGAACTAATGGACCGATTTCAAAAATTCTATCACCATTAGATAGCTATATTATCCCCGTGTTTTTAAATTTCCCGCGGACGAAGTCGCGAGTAAACATTAGTCATTCTTTATACATATTTTACGACGCATTAGAATTAAAACATTACAATCATATTTATAAGCAAGCACATATAAATTATTTGCAAAAGATATATTCGTAAATTATTTTAGATGTTAAATAATTACATTTAACCTCAATTAACTTTACGTTACCACATTTTAATAAACCTGTCAGTATAAAATAATTTATTTATTGCAATTAATTTTCCTCATAGGCTATTGAACTCATCACAGTGACAATCAAATATGGCTTTATTGAGTTTCAGAACACAACGAGCTTTTCATCCGATTTACATGAGATTATACTTTTAATTTTCAAATAAAAGAAGTAATCTTTTTTTTTTTAAGTTAAAAATATGTGGTGTTTTAAAACAACTTGAATAAATTGATCAGATTATTGATTTGTGTAAAATAGTCTAAATTATTTCGTATTAAAAACTTCTTCCCAGTTTACTTCCGGGAAATAATTTTCTCCAAGATCTAAATAGTTCGTTCGTCGCTAGATTAAAGCAAACCGGGAAATTGAAGACGCGAGATTCAATTAAGTGCCAGTTATAATTTTATTTCCTCATCTCTTAAGTCTTGTACGCGCCAGGATAGTATTATAGTAGTTATTCGAGTAGCAAGTAGCATTTATCCTCAACAAAGGATTTACTACTGTTCGGACTCGTTTAAGCCTAAAACTACGCACTAGGGTTGCAATTTAGTAACTAAACGTGTCCGAACAGCAACATTTTGGTAGAATAGAATAGATTCTTAATACTTGCTACTCGGCTAAAGTACTATTCTGGTGCGAACAAGGCTTTAGATTTTCAATTTCATAATATCTCCAGTGGCGAATTTACACATTTGCCGCACAGGATATTCAAATTTTGCCGCCCCTTCTGACCTCTCCATTCCTATACGTGAAGAAGTGAGAGCGAAAAAGAATTAATATAAATTAACTTAAAAAGTAAACTCAAATATTTCATTTCAGATGAACTTTCCCTTAAAAGCAAATCTAGGAACATTTTGTTTTTTTTTTTATTTATTTTTTTTATAAGGGGAGGGGGAAACGAGCACCGGATCGCCTAAGTTAGTTAATCCGATGCCCATGGACACCTGCAACGCCAGAGGAACCGCGAACCGAGGATGTGTTGCCGCCCTTTGAGGGAGCAGTACGCTCTTTTCTTTAATATATTGCTTTAAGACAAAAAATGGGCAAATTTGCCGCCCCTAAAATATGCCACCATAGCCTTCAGCTCTCTTAGCCTATTGGGATATCCACCTTTGATCTCTTCAATGGTTCCTATTTTCCTGATCAAGCTATGGACAATCTCATGTCTAACTAGATTTTATTTTGCAATACCTATTCTTTTTGTAGTGTTGTTGAGATTTCAAAATTTATTCAAATCTTTTATGGATTTGGAAAATAATTGGCATATGGATACTCAAATTCTTTTGTATAATTGATATGCTCTTCTAAGTTAACGAAGCAAATTCAAACCGAATTCTATTTAATAGATAACGAAAAATATTGGCCCATATTTAAGCCAATTACCAGAGCAGTTATAGAATGTACTAGTATCTTCCTATGTGGTATATTTTGAGTCTATTATGCATGAGTTTTAAAGCAAACTACTTAATTACAAAACTACGAGTAACTACCAAGTTAATTTGATTTTCCTCTGAGACCAATTTAAGGTTATTTTACATCATAAATGATTAGTTATAAAAAAAACTATCATCAGATAATCATTCAAAAGAAGCAGGTGTTTTGAAGCTAACCTAAATATACAAGAATCTTACTTAAATTAATTTTGAAGTCATAAAATATGAAAGAACTTTGTAGTGTGCATCAACTTCAGTAGAATGCATTTAAAATCACCCTTTGTACTCGTACGTTTCGTTCAATTCAATTTGGCGAAGCTCAACTTACAGGCGAAAATGGACTTTTATTTTCAAACACAGCTATCAAGTTATTTATAGGTAATATTGCTTTAACTTCACTGTAGTTACTGCTTTCTTTGTTTCACCTAAGGCTTTATCCATTGCCATGCATTTTTTTATTTTTTAATTATTTTATATTACTGTGTAACAATTTGTATGGCAACTGGCAATAAATGTGTCTTTAAAAAAAATCTTATCATTCAACATTGTTTTTTTTTATTTTTGTATGTACCGATATAACTCAATAACTACTGGGCCGATGTCAAAAATTCTTTCACCATTAGAAAGCTAAAGTATCCCCGAGTAACATAGGTTATATTTTTTTAATTCCACGCCACCAAAGTCGCATACTACAGCTAGTTAAGCATATGATTATTCTACACTAAAGGATTTTTCAAGTAAACATTAAACGTCTCTCAATGTGATAGTGTCATTTAAGACCAAATCAAGCCATTTATAATCCAACTGGATTCGGATGTAACCGACTAGGCCGATGACCTTTATGTCGACCGCCTGACCGAAGTTACCGTCTTTGTGGACCTTGATTTGAAAAACCAAAACCTATCTGTAACGGCTATTATGTATGTACTTAACTATTATTTTATTTCAAACTAGCTGTTTTTAGCGATTTTGTCCGCGTGGAATAAAAAACCCTATGTGGTTTGGGGATGTAGCTTTCTAATGGTGAGAGAATTTTTGAAATCGGCCCAGTAGTTCTTGAGTTATTTCAATTCATATAAAAATACAAAGTTTTCCACTTTGTAATATTAGTATAGATAATAGAGCTATTTGTTTTAAAACATTATTATTGCCCTGCAATTATTTAAAATTTAATAATTTTATTATGTGAAAGTAGAACTAAAAATAATAAATGTTTTTGCCTTTATTATTATCCTAGACACAATAATCTAGTATTTTAAACTCCTTAATTATTCTAATATTTTCCCTTTAAAGCCGCGAAAAACAGCTCAAAGTTATTTAAAGTTAATTTAACTTGCCATAAAGCTCAATACCATAGTTAGTAGAGATATAAATATAGGTACTATATAATATGTATAGCATTGATAACATGGTAAGACGCAAACGTGTCTCTGATTGATGTACGACATACTACAATTATCTCAGGATTCGCTTTTGATCTGTATACTAACAGCTTTATCGAATATTTACATTTTATAATAATAGACTTTAGACCTTTGTATTAAAGTTCAATTTCCTAAGACAGGTATGCGTTGTCTATATTACATTATGTTTGTAGGAAGCAACTCCTTTGTAACGTATTTGCTGCATCTCGAATGCATAGACGTAAGCGTTTACTATTAGAATATTTCTTAGGAAATATTATTTGAGCTATATCCACTTTAATATCTAAACATAGTTGCTTCCTCATTGCTTCTGAAAATACTGAAATAGCAATATATTCGGGCACTAATTCTTTAGAAATTGAAATTCTGGTTAAGTTAATTTGGAATTACAGGCTCCATTACTAATATTTACTGAAAGATTGTAGGATTTCTTTTCAAAAGCTAGTTTAAATCTCAAAAGGAAATCATAGATAAGTGAAACGCTTGCAACTTGGGCGGGGATTATTAAGACATGGACGTAAGTCGATAGCGGACTGGTTATACAGATATAGGCGACTGTAGAGCTCGACAGCTCGTTTCCCGGTACTACATACACCGAGTATTGATTTTTACATTTTACGCAGATAGCTATTAGTTTACATACGAGTACGTCCGACATACAATGAGTCCGTCCTTTTTGTGCGCCGATGAAATTTTAATTGGGCCGCGGCGATGTCATCGCGGGGCAGACCGCGGTCCGCGGGATCGGCGGCGGGCCGGGGGGGAAACTGTTTGTGTTACCTCGTCGAGAACAGATTGACAGGCTCGTATCGGCATCTTAAGGACGAGGTCGGATTCACCTGAGCCCGGCGACCGGCAGATGCGGCGCAGCTGTCGGCCGGGCCGCTCGCCCCGCTCGTCTCCCCGCACCCCACCCGCGAGCTCGCGCAATCGCGCCTAACAGTTTTATTTTCCCGAATAAACTTTATCAAACAAAGCGTGCGTGCCCCGCGCCCTGCATCTGCTCGCCCAGCTGTTCCTACTGCAGCTGATCATGCTGTCCCGCTCTCGCGCGCCCGCCGCCGACGCTCCCGAGCGAGACGGCGCGCGCTCGCTGCGATCGCATCGCGGCCCTTCAATTCCCTGTGCACGGCCCATTCGCAGTCCGTATCCCGACGCCGACGGGCTAACTACGACGATGACTAGTAAACGCAGACGCGATCGAGAGCCTGAAACCGAAGCAAACCTGAACCGCAAGGTGAAACGACAGCGGCGCCGCAAGCGCTCCCGCAGCGAGCCGCTCATGTACGACGCGGTGAGCGCCGAGAAGAGGCAGGCTCTGATGAGACTTTTCGGCCGCATCTGTTCCATCGAGATGGACACCGACGCCGACCACAACGAGGAGGCGGCGGAAAACCGCGACTTTGATAACCGGAGCTTCGGGGACGAGAACGAGGACCCGCTGCTGGACTCGGTGCCGGTGGACATGGACCCGGAGCAGCTCGGCTTTCTGGTGTGCGCGCAGGAGACGCTGCGCTTCTTGCACGGCCGCGGCGTGCCCATCGGCCACCCGGTGTTCGCCCGCCTGCGCTCGCGCCTGCTGCGCGGCATCGGCGAGATGGCGGTGGCCTGAGCATTGCTCGGCCCAGAGCCTCCCAGACCCTAAGCCCTCTCCACCTCCCCCCTGTCCCGCTGCGAACGTTTCCACTTTCAGTGTTGCCAAGTGTCGTTCAGTGTCTCTTTACTATAAACTTTTCTATTTCCCAAAACAGAGGCTCTGGTTGATGATATTCTAGTGTAAGGTACAGTTGCCAATCGAGCAACAGGTGGCCAGTCTGGCCGTTCTAGTCGTCTCTAGTCAAAGTTTACGAATTATGTGTAACTACTTATTTGTTAAGCAAATCTTCTATCGATGTAATACTATAAATAAAGTCGTCCGGTTAACAAATGTCTTTGATTTGTGTCCTCACAAATTGATTTTTAATGTTGCTGTGCTGATTATATATTTTTTGTTTGTCCTCATTAAGTTACAATAAGAAAATAATTCACTTTTTAGTATTCATTTGATATATTCAATAATTCTGTTGCGAACATTAGTAAAATAATCCAAATTGTCTTTAGTGCAAATTTTCATTGTCTATTTTTTGCAAATAGGATTTTGTCGTTGAATTAAATTAAATAAATTATTGTAATCTATTGATTTATTTTTAATATTACAAAAAAAATCTTATTTGTATCTGTAAAACACGAATTCATTAATTATTATAAATCATTATTCTATTTAACATAGACTAGAAAAAACTTTGGTAAATATCTTTATATTATAATATGTATCGAATATCTTATAAATGTTACTCTGAATGTTTCTATGTAAATAAAAATTATCTATTTGAACCGATGTTTCATTTTCCTCGCCTCTTAATTATTTAATGTAAAGATAACTAATTTGTTCGCCATTTCACATTAGGCGTAATTATTTATGACATTCTATTAGTATAAGAAATTATAACAAAATATTATATTACCAGATAAGAACAAAACTCATATTAACTTTAATTATTACATGAAAATAAACTTATCAAATTCTTTGTTTTAATAGATTTTTTCTTCTAGTTAATTATTTTTTTAAAACAAAAGAAATATTTCTCCTTGTAACGTCAATACGACTACAATGGTTAACAATCTTCTTGTCTTTTGAATGTAACTTTTTTTAGGAATTAAACTAGTTTTTTTACATCAAATTTTTAACATTATTAACTTACAGAATCACAAAGGCAATTGAAGTTGATCGTTATTGCAATATTTGGCAAATAATTATTATTAATAACTAAAATATCTTTGGTAAATATGCATTTAAATAAGTAATTCAAATTAAATATGTAATTAACTAATATCATTGTTTGTTGTTCCTTAATTCTAATAAATTTTATTTAAAGTGAAGTATTCCTTCATTGTCTTTGAGTATTTTTTACCTTTACAAATAATAAAGTTAATAAATCTATTATTTGTCTTATTATTTTAAATACGTGCTAATCTACATAATTGTTATGACTAACCCCATTTGTAAACCAGTTCTGGATTCAATCTGGACTGGAATAAGGTACTGGGCTGGCCATAATATCTTTGTCTATATTTCTTTACTAATATTATTGTAGTATCTGTTTATCGTATGATATATTACTCCCTCTATAAGCGTATTCCAGCAATAGCTTTCTGATTTCATCGTTCGTCCATTTCTCGTTTAAATTGCAATCCTTTAGAAATGAATTCAGCAGCATTTTGTGGAACTCTTCTGCCGTCAATTTAATCGGCCTCGGAACTTCATCCTCGTTTGTTAAAGATAGTTCAGGGATCATTCTGAAATTAAAAGTTTCTTTTAATGCTTACAAATCTTGTTTAAGTCTACTATGTAGTTTTTTTGTGACATCTTATTGTCATGAATCGATTGTTAACTTAAAAGGTCACGAAAAGGGGTCACGACCCTCACGGGGGACAACAAGATGTATAAACCGACATGTCTGACCCGTTTGGCATAAGTGAAACTAAATTAGCTCACTAGCTCTTTTCTTTTTTGCCGTTTTCTTTGTCCATGACATATATTTTCTGATAGCACCAACTCAGCAATGCCTCTCTCACTTGCTAGACACTAAACATTACGAGACATTAACAGTACTGATATTGTCGTTATCGTGGATTTTCAGTGCCAAATGAATGCACAAAGAAATATGGTCGTCCCTCTCAATCTCTATAGATAAATGGAGAAAGCAGTAATCAGGTGTTTCGGCATTAGGAAAACACTTGCTTAATATTTTCCAGTTCTTTAATAACGTCTACAAATATTTATTCTTCTATCTAAGAGGTTCCTAAGAAATCACTCGTTAACATTTTAAAAGTAAATGAAAGTGGTTCTTAGAATTATAGAACTAGGAAATACAGAGCCGAGAGCTAATTAAGTACGAAATGACCGCCTCGCAAATAAAACTGCAAAGACGCAATATCTTAATGAAGCGAATGGACTCTAGAATAAATTGTGAGAATGTAACAAAGCACACAGTTTGTACACTAAGATCTAAGACTAGTATTCAGAAAAGGTTGTAAAGCCACAATAGAAAGTTATTAGAAATTAGAATCTACAAATACGTAGAAGTTGGAACTATAAAACTCGTGGATAAAAGATTTAATAAAGGGCAATGCAGTAGCATTCACTACACTAAAGTCTAAATTGAAAGCGCATGAGTCAATAGAAATTCCAGAGCACATGTCGCACAAAGAAACCTGTAAGGAACATCCTGTTTATTGAACGAATCGTATCAAATGAAAAAAACGCATACCCACCTTGCACTTGGCGCCCCTGCGTCCGACAGTCTTGCGCAAACGCCGTCTTTACACCTTTATTTCTCACAAAAAACACTTTACAGAACCACTGAGCTATTAATCGTACAGGATCTGTCGACAAAATGCCCGACCGAGACCGCCTGTTCGCTATCGATGGTTCCTTTTTTGAGAATTCGCTTCCGAACCCAACGCCACACTACAAACAACCTTATTTTGTGGTGTTTAAGTTCAGTTTCGAGTGTAATTGGTAAAGAAGGGGTGCATCTGGTAGCCGGCTGGGGTCTATTTGTGTGATTTACCCCAACATATGGTTTAGTGAGGGCTGAATAAGCATCGATTTTGAACAGCGCTGTGAACTTAAACGAGAATTACATTGACGTAGATTTTACGACGCTATGTGACTTTAATAGAAATAATACAACTTTAAAATTATTACATTTTCTTTTTCGAAACATTTGTTGTTGTTTGTACCAAGAACATTACTGCAATTGTAAATCGGATCTATTATTGCAATTATGAAATTAACCCTAATCTGCCATTAAGTGCAAAAGTACTTTTGAGTGGTTATTTAAGAGGTTAAATTTAATCACATTCAATTTTAATTTAGTGTGATCGTGATCTTACAATCAAAAGACTTGGAAAATAATCATAGAGTCAAGCTAATACTATTACTTTATGGCAGCTTTAGAGTATTACGTTGGCTCTATAATTACTATCTAAGGATTAAGATCCTTTATAACGTAGTCCAGTAGACTTACTTGAGTCATCCGGTTTGCTTCCAGTACCACGACTCAACTCAAACACTAACATCGGATCCGCGGACTCAAATACAATCAGTGGTCTAGCCTGTTTGACTTTTGAATTCAATGGACATTTCTGTTGCCTCGATTTCTTGAAGGATAAGTTATTTCATTTGAACTTGTTTGTAAACCTTATGCAAATCTTTTCTATACTCTTATACTCGTAATATATGACATTTATTATAATTTCTCTGTCTTTCTCTCCCTCGAAGTGTTGCTTTCTTACATCGGTTATATCAGAATTCACTCCCTTTTAACACATATCCTCCTTTTTCAAACAATCCATCTATACTTTCTTCAGTCTTCCTCTACCTTTGTAGACACATTTATATCATTACTTTCGTTTTTAAATTTTCATCATCTTTTCTCATATCATACAATTTTATTATCCATTTTTAATAGCATCGAGGATTACAATTTAATTTAGTTTATTTTCAACGGTGCATGGACTATTTAAAAACCCTACTCAGTGAACATCAGGAGAGCCGTGGGAGGTAACGTTACGAGAAATAAGCGGCTTACAACAGCTTTCAACGTTCTATATTCGATGCAAAAGCGAATAATTTTCACGGTAAATTTTGATTTATAAACTGTTAAGGCGTTTTTAATAATTTTTAACTAACTTTTAGAAAAGTTTTAGTTAAACAGTTTTAGATCTAGCATAGCAATCGAAAACCGAAAAAAATACATACCTTAAACATGTTGTGATCTAACTTAACATAAAAATCTTAACAAACTGAATCATGTAATTAAAATATTGACAGTATTTTTATGTATCTTCTAAATAATTGAAATCTTGTTCTAGTAATAATATGCTTTATAAACTCCATTAATAAGGTCTAAAGTGCTACTGTTAATAAAAGTCGAGAGTAGAAAGATACTTCAATAGTTTGAATTTAATGAGACATACTAACGTTAGTTCTAATTGGGTTTATATAGCTATAAAGTTTTCTGGAGTAATTGGCTTAGTTGCCCAACTTGGCAAGTTGTTTGGCGACCGTTGACTTTTTACTCGAGAATATCGTAGGCCATTCCTAACTTTAAGCCGGTTACAGACGTTCAGTTTTTGTGTCAATATGAACTGCACAGTCGAACTCTACCGTTAAAACTGATCGTCTGTAGCCGGCTTTATATTTCCATACTTGCTTACGTCACTCGTACAAACTTAATGCATAGATTGTTCTCGAATAAAAATTTAAATTTTAAAATTTTTATAAACGTGACTTTGGCAGTAATCGTTGCAGTTATTGGATACCACAATCCTCATCTAGGATTTTTTTTTTACTACAAGCGGTAAAAAATAAATTCTATTTGCTGAAAATTCTTATAGCTTTTGCGATGTTTGATTTGATTTATTCAGTAGTAAAAATGTCGAGTGCTTACTCAAAAATATCTTCTCTATAGCCGACTTATTTGGAAATTTTAAAAAATAAATAGAAACTGGTATGAAGTTGATATTAAAAGCTTTTTTTTGTTAATAAATTTAAAAATCTAAAGTATTACGACTAAATAACATTTAATTATGAGTCTTGATTATTTTTTGTTAAATTAATTACAAAATTATAAGACTTTATTAACTTAAAAGTCCATTTGCAGTTTGAAACCTAAAATACTCGGAGCGCTCCAAACAGAATGCTAAACTTTACAGAACTCCTTCCTTCAAGTAATGTTATACCGAAAGAAACTCCAAGTGAAGTTGTACTTCTCAATTTATTGTTGTAGTTCTCTATTCGCGGCTTCACTTCTTGTATTTTATTTATACAACAAAATCATACAATTATAGTAATTGAATTTTATAAATTGGGAAAGTTGCTCACTCCATTTCAATAGGTACAATCGCATACAACTTTTTTTGTTTATTTTTTTTACTGAGGTTTTCCCTGGTAAACGAGATATATCTTTACTAATAGTTTATACTATTAGTAAAGATATATCTCTCTTTATAGAGAGCAAAATTGTATTTTTGAATTTTTGTGTTTTTGTATTGAAATAACTCAAGAACTACTGGGCCGATTTCAAAAATTCTTTCACCATTAGAAAGCTACATTATCCCCGAGTAACATAGACTATAATATTTAATTTCACGAGGACGAAGTCACGCATAACAGCTAGTTATATATATATATAATAGATCCGTATTATAAGTCAAATTATCATATTTATACATAAAAGTGATTCAATAAACACAAACATTGTCAGTAAATACAAATGGCAAAATTCAGAACAGCTCTTTACATTTTTTTTAGTTCACAATGGGATTTACTTTTCCATTTCATTGTACTATCTCCGAGTTTATTTCCCAAGGCAGAGCTTTAAAGGGCTTTACTGTGTAGTACTTAGTTCATATTAATGTGAATTCTCATCCTGTTACATCGACTAATGGAAATTAGTAAAGGAAAATATATTTTCAGAACAAAGAGTGTTTTCCTATTTAGACTGCCTCACACTATGATGCAAGTATAAGATTCTTGCTAAAATTAAACTGTTTAATTTGATAAAATTAAATTAGAGTATAGTGTATTTCGATCCATGATAGGCTCCATTTTCGCAATTACACGACTAGAGCGTATTTTCCGTGACTTCGCACATATCTTTGAATTTCTTCAGCGATATGTGCAGGTTGCATCATGATGTTTTCCTTCACCGTAAGAGGGTCGGGTAAGTATGCACATATGAAAATCGAAAAACACATTGGTACATGGCGGGATTAATAAAATTAAGAGTGTTCGTGAATGCCCTTTTTTGGGTCAAAAAAGTATCATGTGTCCGACTCCAAAAAATACGTAATATTTTGTTCAAACAATAACATTTTTAAACTGCTTTAAATTAGGTTATAAGGTTCAATAAGAAGAGAATGAGGGTTTAAATAAAATAAAACAATGAATAAAGATATTTATTAAAAGAAAATCTTAATCAATTCTGAAAAGGTACAATAGATCAGATTCCGTACCCATTCGAGTCTGGGAAAAATAAACATGCGTCAACAATCATGTGAAAATAATGAAACACAAGCCCTGAAGGGCAAGGGGACAAATTGGTCTTACGCATTCACAAGCTTCTTTTATTCTCTGACTTTTAAACGGAAAAATCATTCAATGATGTAAAAGATATCAAAACGCTAGTTAGATTTATTTAATGGTTTATTGAGCAATACAACAATATATTTCACAAGAATAAGTAATAATTTTTTTTTAATAAAATATTTAAATAAATAAGTAGTAGTAGGGGCTATGTTCCCGCAATTTCACGACTGGCGCGTATTTTGCGTGTTAATTCTTAGTAGCCTGATTTACGAAAGTAATGTGAACATTCGATTTAACCCTTAAATGGACGATTTTTGTTTTACGTTTTAAAAAAATATATTTGTGTAATAGACATGTATTACTGTCTAGGCAATGTATGTATTACTGTTTAGTATGTTGTTTAAAACAACATTGTCCATTTAACGGTTAAAAGATTGGTATCAAAATTGAAACTCTATGTTATTAAGGGTTAAATGAATAATTTAAAGTATAATTTTGCTTACGTAATTAAAAATGTAACCTAAAAAGTAATTTACGTACTTCTACGGCTCATTTGTTCCATACGGACACGCTGTACATAGTATTGAAGTTGCATAAAGTTTGTAAAATCGTGTAAGTGCATTTTTACGTGAACTAACTGTAAACATAAAGTGATACTTGTACACAAGATTGTTCCCTCTGTCTCTTCCGAGCAGAATGAAAAAGATAGCAATATTGTAACACTGTAGAACCGACAGCGCCCGCTGCGAACCGTGGCTCGAGTTCAAAATGTTTCTATGATACGAAGCCACTTCTCTCGTAGTAATTAAATTCCCTATTTATTTCTCCCGAAAACTGCATGCTATGAGTTGTTTTACTACGCTTGAATACATGACGGATATTTTTTATACAAATTTACGTCTGCCAAACAATAGAATGGAGTTTTAAAGATTCGTGCTTTTGAAAATGAGAATTTTCACTGTTCAAATGCATAAGCCTGCATTCATACGGACGCTTTTTTAATGTCTCTGTTGGCGATTTTATAACGCCTTCCCTCATACGATCGCTGTAAAATTACTCTTGTTTCCTTCAACCAGCACTCAAAATCCAAGGCAACGCGATACAAGTTTAAAAGCACCGCCGTGTGAAGATACATGGAAATGGATTTGTTCTATCTCAAAGCTTTTTTACCGCGCGTTGAAGAAGCGCTCGTTTGAATAGGGAAAAAACATTTTAAATCTATTTTAATGTACAAATTCTTCAGTGGACTTGCTTTTGTTGTAATCTATACTAATATAATAAAGAGAGAAACTTGGTATTTTGAATTTTTGAATTTTTGTATGTATTGAAATAACTCAAGAACTACTGGGCCGATTTCAAAAGTTCTTTCACCGTCAGAATGCTACATTATCCCCGAGTAACATAGGCTATATTATTTAATTCCACGCGTACGAAGTCGTTCACAGCAACTAGTCTTCTAATATAGTAAGCCGTATTCCTGACGAGAAAAAGTAGTTTGTTTTATTTATTGTAGAGGTTTAAAATAATACTTTACATATTTACGTGAAACAAAATAATTCCATACATTTTTTAGTCGAAAAAATACTAAAGCTAGATTTAAAAACATAAACTTCAAAGCTGGGAATAATTCGGTTAGCCTGTTAGTTTTTAAATAAAGCTAAAAGCTTTGTAACAAACAAAAGAGCTTTTTTTATTATTTCGACTTTACGTTGTTTGAAGAATAAAAAATGCTCTATTCAGATTGTAATTAACTAGCTATCGCCCACGGCAAAGTCTGCGCAGAATTAAAAAATAAACATAACCCCCCTTATTTAAAAAAAGTATAAAGTATTGCGATAAACGAGGACTAAATAAGTCGACGATTATACGATACTGAAGGACACTCGAAATTAAATAAGATAGACCATGGGTCTCGTTGGATCAAATTATGTATCATAAGAAGTACCAGAATGTTCTATAATTTGGAATAAATTTTATGAATGTACCAGTACCAAACGTAGAAAGTATAACAGTAATAACGCTGATTCTTTGGAATAAAGCGGAATAAGTAGCTGTGTTTTCTTATATACTACGTTCTTTATCTGTGCCTTTCAACTAGATGCATTGAGATGAGATACCAAACAAATTATTTTATTTATTTTATCAAACATTCATTAATTCAATTGCCAAAAAAACATTCGAATTTATAATATTAAGCCGGGTACAGACGTTCATTTTTTTAACTGTGCAGTTAATACTGATATACGTACGTCAATTTAAACTGCACAGTCGATTAGCAAGATTAGTTATTAAATTAGATGTTAAGTAAACAAAGTTACTAAGAACGTAGTAACGAAGAATGTTTTTATTTAAATACTAGCTGTTGCTCGCGAGTTTCTTCGCGGGGTATTAAAAATATAGTCTATGTTACTCGGGGCTATTATAGCTTTCTAATGGTAAAAGAATTTTTGAAATCGGCCAAGTAGTTTTTGAGATATTTTATTACATACAAAAGTACAAATGTTTTATCTATAGACGACTTGCCTAGATTTATTTAGATATATAAATGCTATCCTATAACTAAACGTGTTTGACCGTCAACATTTTAGTAAACCAGTAAAACTTGCTACTCGACTAAAATACTATCCTAGTGCGAACAAGGCTTAACATTAGAACTATAATGTAATAATCTTCTTGATAAGAAACATTTTAATATCAATGACCTTTACAACTTGCACGTGGATGCAACAAATAGTCTACAGGCAAGTTAACTGACCGATATATATTGTAATTATAAATGTATTTATGTATGTCACTGACCTAATGTGAACTTGGTA
>QDHC01004189.1:323370-334183 GCA_013186455.1 Papilio dardanus tibullus | reverse complement strand
GCACTTCGAAAATCCATTGCTATAATACTTGTATCAAAACATATCACTATCTCTATTGTCTTGAATAGAATGAGAGGGACAACTATATACAGTTATAAACAGTTACATAATCTTGTATGTTCTGTGGATATCATCGTGTCATATCAATGACTCTTAATTTTTTTATTATGAAGTTTTGTGACTTCACATAGTCTCTTACGTATGTTTAATGATAATATTTATTTTACGGTGACAATGAAATTCAGACATTCGCTATTCATTTATTTGTATAGACATCTTTTGTTTGCAATTAGGAGACTGATGGCCGTATTTTTATATGCCTATTTAAGAGCCTATGTTAAGGTCACGCTTAAACTCCTAATTCTACGATGATCTCGTTTAATTTTGACATAACTTAGGATTTAAGCGGCGCTTAAATTTGAGTGGCCTTTAAACATTCGGCTGTTAAACTCCAAATTGCAAACAAAAGACCGTAAGAGGCGCTTAGTTTAAGATTCCATTCAGAATTTGGCCGTAAGGATTATTAATAATATTAATAATCAGCTTGTCAGTTCTCTTTACAGATAAAATCAAATATGAATCGAATTTTAATTAAAGTGTTGCTGTCAATGAGATGTACGAGTAATTACAAAAACAAACGAAGCGATATATTCGGTCCTCGGTCGAAGCAATTAATATTTTCATTAAAATATGTAATGAGCTTGCGGCGGAAATCGGAAAATAAACCGAATAGTTTCCGAATTAAAGGAAGTTATTACATACATATAGCTTTTTCCTGCAACTTCGGCTATGCGGAGTTAAATAAAAACTTAAAACCGGCTACAGACGTTCAGTTTTTTAACTGTACTGTTAAGACTGACGTCAATTCAACACACGTCAAACTGCAGAGTCGAACAGTTCTCAGTTTCAGTTAAAACTGAGCGTTTGTAGGTGGCTAATAAGCAGCAAAGCGTTTCACACTTTGTTGTATTTGTAAATGTATACCAAACATCCAGATCTGTGCATCCATTCAAGACATATTTTCTTACTCGTCCATACCGAAGAAAGAGAAGGATATAGAGTTGGCTATAGCGTATACGGTTAAGGGACAAAAATACCTTAGACTACGTCACACGTGCGTTGTGTGTGCATCAAATTACGGTTGAAACCAATAATATCAAGTCTTAAGCCTTTGCCTGGGACGAAAGAAATATTAGTTCACCGAAAATACGCTTGGAGCGCCACAATACTATGTGATACGTCACATTTATTTGGGTCTTAAGACCCAAACAAACAAGATCAAAGATCTATGTCACTGTCTTTGTCACGTTACGTATATTCCGTATAAATGTGTCTCAGTCGCTGTCAATATGACATATGTCATGTCTCATCTGCCTTTTTAAATCTATGGTCCATACATTATAACTACGCTATAAACACGTGTTTTGGAATATTTAAGTACATATGCAAAAGTGAAATAATGAAATGAAACATTCTAGTTTGATAAAATCTTAATGTAATAATTTAATGAACGTATCCGAACATTGATAAGACTTGACTAATGACAAAGGAAATCAAATCTTATCTCTACTTAATAAGGTTTTTTTTTTATCAAATAATTGACAAAGATTCGTCTCTACTATCGCAATATCAGTACAGTGTTTAGAAACGGCCGTCACTGGAAAAGTAAAATCAATACTCCTTGATACTTTGCAATCTTGAGTTCCACATTTTGTACTATAAATTGATTTTATAAATCTCTTTAATGAACTGACAAAAAGGGAGAAGAAATCAATAAATATGTCAAATTAAAACCTTAATATTTTCTTCTTTGATATAGTATGATTTGAGTATAGTTTCATTTTCCTTTACCTATTTTAAAACCAATCTAAAAGATAATTTCTCAAATTAGCAATTTTTGTATAGAACACTATCTGATAAACGAAAGACATAAAATACCTCTTAACTAAGTTATTTCCAAAATTCTCAAACAACGCTTCAAAAACTTCTCTAGAAACTGAAGAAATCATATTACGAATTTGCAAATCAAAAGTTCCGATCCGTTGTGAAGTTTGTTACGTTTGGGAAAACAATATTTTTCAACAAACAATGTTTTCTTAACAAATAATACTTTACTTTCAGTACCTAAAATTATTACGTAAAGCTGTTGTGCGCGACTTCGTCCGCGTGGAATTAAATAATATAGCCTATGTTACTCGGGGATAATATAGCTTTCTAATGGTGAAAGAATTTTTGAAATCGGTCCAGTAGTTCTTGAGTTATTTCATTACAAACAAAAATACAAAGTTTCTCTCTTTATAATATTAGTATAGATATAGATCTCTATTACAAATACGAAAGTTTAGATGTTTAGGATGTTTCTGAGTAGGTATCTGCAGAACAGCTAAACGAATCTCAATGAAGACCATAGTCCGAAAGACCACATAGACTAATTCCCCCTTATTGCGAAAAAAATTATAAAGTACTGCGAGTTACGACGAGGGCCAATAAGCCGTCGATTATACGATACTGGAGGACCTAAACACGATAAATAAGATAGACCAGGGGTCTGAATGAACCAAATTATGTACCATAAAATGTACCAGGGACAAGGATTTTCTGTATTTTTGATTTAAATGTATCAGTACCAAACGTTGAAAGTACAACAGTACTAACGCTGATTCCCGTTTCGGAATAAAGCGGATTATGTTTTTATAATTCCACGCGGATGGACTCGCGGGTAACAACTAGTTTGTCTATATTATTTATGTATGTATTGCTCATATGTTTAAATGTTCATATTATGTTCATCATAGTATTTGAAGTCGAAGTTTAAGGATAAACCGTTTGCAAAGTCAATGACTCGACTACTGATAATGGCTGTCAGGTCGTTCAATCAAGGTAACGTTTGTTATACGCAATTAACACTTTTACTGCGGCAAGTAAAATCATAATTCTTCATGTGATGCGGCGACGGGCCAAAATGATATTTCCGTCAGTGATTTGCAGGTCTTTCTAGACCAACCAGCACTAGGATAGATTAAATTGCTATAACTTTGTGGAAACATAATAAATATATTTTTTTATAACGTTAGAATTTTTACATAGTTTTCTTCGTCCGCACCCAGTTCAAGTACCGCGGCATGCCGATATCGGCCTGTTCCGCAGTGAGCGTGTTAATAACGTGATATGCCTGTAACACACAACTAAGACAAAACAAAAGCGAAGAGTTGATTTTTATATGCAATCGGCGAGAAAATCTGCGGCTAAGTTCATTATAAGCATTCAAACGAACCCTTTTTTAACGCGAACTAAAAAAGCGTTGTGATAAATCCAATGCATCCCAATGTATCTGTTCATTTAGCAGGCGTTTTTTAAAGTCGTTATATTTTTGACATGTCCGAAAGAAACAAGGGGAATAAAACAAGGGGAATAAAACAACAGCCGCACTGTGGAATAGTCTGTCCTCGGCGGTATTTCCAAACCGCTACGACTTAAGCCTTGTTCGCACCATGATAGTATTTTACTCGAGTAGCAAGTAGCATTTATCCGAACAAAGGATTTACTACTGTTCGAACTCGTTTAAATCTAAATCTACGCACTAGGATAGTAATTTAGTAACTTAACGTGTCCGAACAGCAACATTTTAGTAGAGTAGATTAGTAAATCCTTCGTTCGGATACTTCCTACTTGCTACGCGACTAAAATACTATCCTGGTGCGTACAAAACTTCAAGAAGGGTTCTTCAAGAAGCGGACCTATATATTCCTTAAAGGCCGGCAACGTATCTATGGTTCCTTGATGTCCATGGGCGTCGTTGATCACCTCGGTGTTCCCACTGCTTGTTTGCACCATTATCTTATAAAAAAGAGGGATTTTACAGTGTTAGTATACGTTTTAATTTGATAAAACAACTACGTCATAATATAACTTGAATTGTTTAAGTGTATAACAAATAAAAACAATGTCCTCAACCATTGTTACTCATCACATGAGATTAAATATTTACAATATCAAAAATGTCAATTATTTGATAATATCATTATGTTCTAGAACAAAGAGAGATAGCTGTACACATCTTTTATTTGGTATACAAACTGCATTGTACAGTCAAAGAATTAAATTCCCTTCCCACTTGGCTTTAATTGAGTACGTATGTTATGAGTTTTCGACGTCATTTCAATGTGAGCGTCAAATTATTATATTAAAATACAAATGGTATGCCAAGTGGTTAGGAAATCAATTTCCTCGACTACATACCTATCTATACTAATATTATAAAGAGAGAAACTTTGTATTTTTGTTTGTATTGAAATAACTCAAGAACTACTGGACCGATTTCAAAATATCTTTCACCATTAGAAAGCTATATTATCCTCGCGTAACATAGGCTATGTTATTTAATTCCACGCGGACGAAGTCGCGCACAACAGCTAGTCATTTATAAAAATAGCACGTATTTTAACTAACATTATAAAATGACGCTTGCCAAATGAAACATAGTTTACCACTCGTTTACCAGTTCGATAAATGAACCTTGATGTCTAAGGAAAACCCAACGAACTACTATTGGGCTTTACCTTACTGGAATTTAAATTATGACCCAGTTAGTGCTTACGTAACATCTAAGTTTACTCGTATGTACTTAAAAGTATGGGAGACAAAGTCCTTCCAGCGATTTTTACTACTAGCTGTTCAAATTCAGGTGTTATAAATTACTTAGATAATTCTCCATCGATTTTGATAACATTTAAAGGTTAAAGGTTTCGACCCATGATGGGCTCTATTTTCCGAAACTCTACGACTAACGAGTATACACATATCTTTGAATATCTTCGTCGATATGTGCGGGTTGCATCACGATGTTTTCCTTTACTTAAGAGCGTCGGTATATATGTACATATAAAAATCGAAAATTGAAAAACACATTGGTACACGGGATTCGAGCTCGGGACCTGCAGTTTACAAGTCAAAAGCTAAGCCCCGACGCTCTAAAATTTTTCTTGATAACATTTTTCGTACCGTTGAGGTTATGTTGTAGAATTTGAATTTGATGAAGTCTCAAATGTGACTTAAATAAGACCAAATTTAAATTTTTGACTGAATACCAAAGTTCTTTCATTAATTGTACAGAAAACTAAATAAATAATGACGTTACATGTTAAAAAAACATCATACGCCAGAATAATTCGAGAAGTGCGCACTAACGAGCGATGTACGCAACTTCCTACTTGATTATAATTTTACCAACACAAAAGATTGACGTGTAAGCCTCGTTATTACTTGACAAATAAAATATTCCGTATATTGAGGTTATCCAACTAGCGGTCGCCCGCGACTTTTTCCGCGAGAAACCTTTATAAAATTTTGAATAAGTAATAGAAACCGATATCCAAAAGTTCAAGGCTATAGGACTCTTTTTGACCCCAATTTTTTGCCCCCAAAGTACAAATCTGTAAAATTGCACAGTTGTTTATTCGTGCTGATGCACATTCATTCCAATTTAAATGCAATTTTAACAAAAGAATCACGTTGCTCCATACAAACTTTGAACCCCATTTCCTACCCTTAAGGGTTGAATTTCGTAAAATTCTAATTAGTTATAGCTATAGCTATATAGCTATTCTTTGACTGTACAAGTACATAACAGCATTAAATATAGATTCCTTTATCATTTATTTACAGTAATAATGATATTAAGTGTAAATTTTCCTGACGTCTCTTAACATTTCCTTCGACGTAGAATGTTATCAGTAAATATTTGCATTTTAAAAATCCTCACAGCATCTTTACTTGCATAACAAAAGCTGACGCGGAGATAGCTGCGCCGTCGTTGCAATAAAATTACAAGATTAGGGTTGCCAGTAAAAACATATTTTGGTTATAATTTTTAAAAACTACCACTAAGGGCGCTTTAGAATTAAAAAGGGGATAAAAAATAAATCGATGTTCAATGGACATCGGTGTATGTTTTTTATTAGGGGATCCATTACTTGCTTTCTTCCCTAATACTTAACGAGCTGTTGTTCGCGACTTCGTCCGCGTGGGGTTAAAAAATATAGCCTATGTTATTAGGGGATAATTTAGCTTTCTAACGGTGGAGGAATTTTAGAAATCGGCCCTGTAGTCCTTGAGTTATTTCAATACATACAAAAATACAAAGTTTCTCTCTTTATAATATTAGTATAGATAAAAACTCCTGAATTGAAAGAATAATTACAAAGTATGCATCGGTTAGCTTCTATTTCTAAAGTCTTAAACTAAAAACAAACAATACTTATCTACTAGATATCATTGAGTCTTCGACTTCGACTGTCGACTACGGATTTCGTTCAGAAGTAAAATCAATATTAAACCAATGTACCAAATATGACACATCCTGTTTTTTTAAGCACATCCATCTTCAACCCTGCAATAACTCGACGTGTCTAATCGCATCATGAACGCTGCACGACACTATGAGATAATATATTTTGTCTAACTATGTATAAAGCATATTAATAGTGATATTGTAAATATGTTATGTCGTAACTAGTAAAGATAATTTGCTTAGGATTCACTAGTAAGCGAATAGATCATTTTATAATACATTAGTAATTATATTATTGAAACTTTTAATTCCCGTAGTTAAATACAACTGGTCCAGCTTAACAAAGAACTCAAATAAACATTTGAACAAACAGTTAAACAATTGAATGCAGGTTTTTGTCGTTTTACCTTTACGCCGAATATTGCAAATCAAAACTGAGTTTTTATTGACTTTCTGCCTTTCTGCATTGGTTGTTACAATATTTTATGTACCAGGATATCTACTTGATTTATGAGAGAGGGATTTTATCCTAAATATGAAAACCGATAAAGTTAGAATTTTGAGCAATTAAAAACCGCTTATACCATTTATAATTAAAAGACTAAAACAGAAAATGTAAAACGCCTGCTATTAAGAAATGGCAAAATAGAAATTTTGTTATTTTATTTTACTCGCAGGTGCTTTTAACTTTTCCTATTGAGAGAACACAGACAACTATGAATTTTGTATGAGCGGCGTAAAGGGAGCATCATTATAGTTTCTTATTAAACGGTTCTAACAAAGGAAGCGTTGCATAAGTCAAAAGAAGTTCGAGCAAAAAGCGAAAACTGGAAAAAAAACTCTCTGAAACATTTCCTAATATCATTTATAACAAGTTGCAAGAAAAAGAAAAGTAATCTGCTCTTGGAAACGTGAATAAATGGAGTTATACGTTTCTCAATTCTGAATAAATTTATAAGGTTTCGAGATTTAACCCATTACCATGAAACAGATCTTACAAAACTTGACTGAATTTTTCATTTATTTTTTAACTAATAATTTATCTTTCTTTATATTAATCATTATTTTATGACCTTTTAAATCTTGGTAGTAGTTATGTAATGGAGTCGCAAGAGGGCTACCGCTTACAAGATGCAACTCAGCGCCTGCGAGATATCGATCCGCACATTTGCAGTCTTACAGTTCCCATAACTTGAACTACTGAGCTTAATAACTTAAGTCACGACGTTCTTCAATGTATGAAGTACTTCCACAATAAAACTTGTTAAATAAAATGTCGAACATTTATTATCTTGAACTGAACTTTTCGTTCAATTAAAATAGTTAATGTAAGTTTATTTGAATAGCAAAGATTACTTCAAGTTAATTTGGAATAAGATTTGTTGAGTATTTCTAGGTAACAATTACTAGCTGTCACCCGTGACTCCGTCCTCTCGGAACTTTAAGCAACTTAGTAAGTACTAAGTATAGCCTATATAGTCTTCCAGACAATGTTCTAAATCTGTGCAAAAATTTCACCGAGATTCGTTCAGCTATCCATTGGATCTAAACTGGCTGATCTGATCTCGGTCAATTTTTTTTTGGATAGCTGAATTGCGAAAGTTTGTTGGATACCCAACCAACAAACTTTCCCATTTATAAGCTATACTAATATTATAAAGAAACTTTGTATTTTTGAATTTTTGTATCTTTGTTTGTATTAAATAACTCAAGAACTACTGGGCCGATTTCAAAAATTCTTTCACCATTAGAAAGCTACATTATGCCCAAGTAACATAGGCTATATTATTTAATTCTACGTGGACTAAGTCGCGAGCAATAGCTAGTATTAAATAAGATTTCTCTTCTATAAGTTATCCAATGAATAGTTTGAATGAAAAAAAAATCTGCCTCAAAATATTAGTAAGCATTTTATGACTATATTGTTATCAGTGTTTATACACTTTCCTTTATTTTCACACTAAATTAGTTAAAGTAATTAAAACATAATATTATTTGTTACGGTAATTGTGAGTATAATTGTGAACACAGTCCCCGTATAAAGTAACAACACGCAATAATATAATAAAGTAACTATAAAATTACTTAATCTAATTATAATTAAGGTCATGACAACTGACTGTTAAAAAATAATCAAGAACACACTTAACGGTTACATTTCGAAAATTGTCTATAATAAAAACTAGCTGTTGCTCGCGACTTCATCCGCGTGGAATTAAAAATATAGCCTATGCAACTCGGGGATAATGTAGCTTTCTATGAGTGAAAGAATTTTTGAAATCAGCCCAGTAGTTCTTGAGTTATTTCAATATATACAAAAATACATTCAAAAATACAAAGTTTTCTCTCTTTATAATATTAGTAAAGATAAGGCTAAAGAACATGTTTTGATATACGTTAATCTTGACGTGGGTTTTCATTCTTAAATGACTAACGAAAACATATCCTCATCTTTCTAATTCTCATAAAAAAAGAAACAAAATTCTATTAAATAACTGTACAGAAAATAATCATCACATCAGAATTTGACCACAAAAATGTGACAAACTAGAACTTGCTTGCTTCTTGGTATGGGAATAATTCAAAATTACTTAATACTAACGTAACCTAAGAAGTTTGAGAAGCATTGTCTCAATACGATTAGTCGCCAACCAGTCTCGCTGTCCAGTACCCGTCTATTTATATCTATACAATGTTTTATTTTGAGTTTGTCAATCACGACACCGTCGTCAGGTTGAACGGTCGGAGACCGCGCAAAAACAAACGAGAAGCGATGAAAGACAGACAAGATCTGAGGACATAGCACGAATATGTAAAAGAAAGTTTTCGTCATGTCTTCCTCATTTGTATGACATTAACGGCGAAATTCTGAATCGAATCTTAAAGTAAGCGTCACTTCAAAATTGTATAAAATTTGGTATAAGCATGGTCTTAACATTTAAGGAGCTTTTACATATTTAACACATTTACTGCTTAAAAAATAAATGAAAAAGAAATGCTGGGCGCCAAAACGTTTTTAGGTAAATTTTGATTAAGTAAATATAGATGTTTGAAAACGGAACGCTCACTCGGTTCCGAGTGGGGAGCACAGAGTGTGTTAAATAACGTTTCAGATTCGGCCATAAGTGACATAAATGTTATTGGACTAGATACTTCACACACTGTCGCGGACGAAACTCAGTGCCCGCGACCCCACCGTATTACGTTTGAGAGCCGTCAGGTTTTAGTGGGTATTACGGTCACCTTCTGTGGCAGGCGAGTCCTACACTCCCTACGCCATTTCACAGCCCGGCTTAGGAGTGCGTAAATGCATTTCCTGACGATTAAAAAAATATATATTTTACACACGGTAACATTTTTAGGCTAAACTTTATCTTATTCGTTATCTGAAGTCGGTAAAAGTAGAGAAATAAATTTGCAAAAGTAAAATACGTCAACATTTCGCAATAATCATGAGTCACCAGTTGGGAAATAGTCCCTACTTCCATTGCCCACGTGTACAAGATAATTAAAACGCGACCACCAACGTGCCCGATCCACGTGCCATTTGATGAACATTTTCTTCTTAATATTGCCAAAGAGATAATCACTGTTACTTATATAAAACTAGCTGTTGTGCCCGACTTCGTCCGCGCGGAATTAAATTATATAGCCTATGTTACTCGGGAATAATGTGGCTTTCTAATGGCCAAAGAATTTTTGAAATCGTTCCAGTAGGTTTTGAGTTATTTCAATACATACAAAAATACAAAGTTTGTCTCATTATAATATTAATATAGATATAGATGTGTGCAAAAGGATACATGAATACTATAGTATTCTTAGGGAATATGTCAGAAATATTCTAAATGGAACTTCCTAATTTAATTTCCCATTTAGATTTTAATAACATGAATATAAAAAAGATAATCGAAATATTTACCTATGACTTTTTTTTTTAAGGAAAAGAAATGTAAGAAAGAATTCCCTTTGTATAAAGTTAGTTACTCTCCTAAAAACATGAAATTGAACAAGGCCAACTTTCGTTACCGCTGGATGAGTCGTTGGAATTTTGACTACGTAAATGGACTTTTCCGAAACACCGGCAGCGTGGAATCATGATTGAACTTTCAAAGGTAAAAACAAAATTCCGATTCCCATTCTATTCAGCCAGGATTTTTTCATTAGCCCCTATAACAGAGCAATGGACATGTTTGAGGACAAAAAATCCATAGACTGACTACGTTTATTACATTTACCTGTACAACGAAATTGATTTTATAACTACAAAATCAGTTAAGTCGTTTTGACTCCAAGGAGGTCGGATTGGGACAAAATATTTACTCTGTAAATGACTTAAAACTCAACTACTGATATCATAAAACGTAATTAGAAATTACAGCAAATTCAGATTTGTTTTATAGATTTAATGACTGTAAAAAGTATTAACATTTCGTATATTTAAATATGAATTAATTCATTATGTGCTTACTCTAACCTTAAGTTACAATATGGTAATTCTGAAGGTATAACTTCAAAGCCTCC
>QDHC01004189.1:275210-303987 GCA_013186455.1 Papilio dardanus tibullus | reverse complement strand
TTCCAAAATGGAGTCGATTGAATGTTACAGTTTTTAATGCGTTTTTAGTTGGATACACATGATGAAAGTACTTAATGGTACTGTGTCGTTGACATATACATATGTAGGTCGGACGGAAAGCAGGATAAGATGCATCGATCTGCGGCCGCCGCGAGGGATTCTCTACGTCTCCCGCCGAGCGGCCATCTTGCTTTCCTACATCGATACATCTTGTTTATACTCTGTATGCATGTTTATGTTGCTTTATATCGTTTGTGCAACGGAAACAATCATTTATACTGTATTTAATTGATCGGAATTTTTCCTATTAATGTTAACCTGGCTCTATAAGAAATATTATTTTATTAGTATGAGTTTTTTCTTAATCGCTACTTTAAAAAAACGCAATAACGTCGCAGGATGTGTTAAAGTTAATTTTGTAATTTAGTACTCTATAACTTTATGAAGGAAAACATCGTGATGCAACCTGCACATATCGGCGAAGAAATTCAAAGATATGTGTTATTCACGCAAAATACGCGCTAGTCGTGGAGTTGCGGATAATGGAGCCCATCATGGGTCAAAAAACCTTTAACCTTTAACTTTATGAAGTAATGAACAACATTTCATAGTAAACGGTATTTTTCGTTCGACTTTAAAGACTTAGTGAACGACAGACAGGTCATTACGCCGGGCAATGGCTTGGCTAATTGCAAAGTGTAAATCGTGCGCCAAATATTGCATATTGAGCACGGACCGGCTCCACGGCACTCCGCGAGGACTGCAAACGAACCTCAGTTTAAACACTATGTCACGTGCTATAAGCGAATACTTTGTCGTAATATGAATACAAGGAAAACAGCCGAGCTTTGTCCGTGTGTACGGTAAAAAAAACGAATAGACTTAGTTTTTCCGTGGTATTAAAACCTATGGTACATGTAAAGCCACATGCTTCATCTAGTATACATCAGCTATAATTCTGAGAGTGTCCACCGTAAAATTTTTAGATCTTCATTAATAATTCTGTCCACTCTATTGTATTTATAGCTCTATGTATATCGGAAAAGTACAAAGGAAATACGTCAGTTTATAGCTGAAGATAATAATCTGTGGCAGTTAACGACTACCATAGAACTACTGAGTTTCTATTCGACGCTTGTTAAAATGTTCCATAAGCCACGTAGACACTGACTATAAGATATTAATCATTGAAATTCGGACTTGAATTATTTATTTCTACGAACATGCGATCGGAGAGTGAAGGTTGCTGTTATTGCCACACTTATTGTATATTTTTTACACTGTGTAAGTCAATTGATCATAATAACGTAAGCATCTAACTATAGATTGCTGTAAAGAATATGTATTTTTTTCGATTTAGAAAAAATACTAACTGTAACGCGTTTATTAAATGACGTTAGCCTACCTTCACATGGTCGCTTTTTTAACGTCGGCGTTTGTATTTTAACACCTTCGCTATACAATCGCGGTAAAATGACTTTTGTTTTGTGTCCAGCGCTCAAAATTTTACGATGCGCGATAAAAACGCCGTCGTGTCAACAGATCCATAGAAATTCATTCGGTCTATCTCAAGGCTTTTTAAGCGCGCTGAAAAAACGCTCGTGTGAATGGAGTTTGCAATTTCTTAATACTTTTTACCAAATATACGATTGGCCATTAGCTTCTGCTATTTTAAAAATCAAAAGTATTAATTGGTTAATTAGAAAAGGTATATGATTCCGACATTTCGTAAAATCCATTTCCATTTACGTGAATTAATTTCTCAACTTCGTTACCGAAATAGACGCTAAGGTCTTACTCGACTTGAAACCGACAAAGTTCTTAATTAAGCACACAATGAGCTGATTTTAAAAACAACTGCCAAATATTTTTTTTTTATTTATGCTTAAAAATACAAATAGAAATGTTTTCAAAAGTCCGTACAAGTGAGTTTACTTAAGTAGATTTCTTACAATTTTTTATCCTCCCCCCCCTAGCTCTGATCATCAAATTAAGCAGAGCTTTAATATCCCTTCCAAGCTTACATAAATATTAGTAGCGAAAGCTAGTAAGTAATTAAACAATCAAATAAAATACCGACCACCTGGTGTCACTAGGACGCAGTCAGTAAGCACCATACAATACGTTCCAAGAAATACAGGTAGAGTTACATTTTCAATGAAATGACACCACCTTGCTACTATTACGTCCTTCTTTGAACACAAAAGTGTCAATTATAAACCGGTTTCATTGACATAAATACAGTGTATTCAAGTCTCAAAGCGTATTGTTTTGTTACCATACTTATTTATGGTTAAGAATATAGTAACTTAATAAAAATGTCAAGTCTTATTTATTTTGTAAAAGTTAACAAGGACCTCATAAACGACCAATAAACGGGATTTCTACTCTCGTCTTTTATTTATTGAACCACAACAAATCTATTGAAATTGTGGGCCTAGCATGAACATTTTCGAGAATACGTGTCGAGATTTAAATATGAGATTTCTGTAGCTCTCTATCGAGTTTAAACATTGACAAAACACGTACTTTTGTGATTTAAATATATTTGTAATATTTTAAAATAACAGGATAAGATATGAAAAGGTAGAGTTACCTTTAAGATCATGATAATGTATAAAAATTACAATAACTCCGTTAACAAGTATTTTAAGGAAAAACTTTTTAAATATTACTTGAGGGAAAAACCCATTTCCATATTCATACGCGAGATAAAAATTCACTACGACTCCTATATTATTAGTAAGACAAAGTGATGTCATACTTTAATATTAAAATTATCCAGCGGGAATATCAGATAAAATGGGGAAGTCCGTTGCATTTTGTTCGCAATGCTATTTTTATAACAGTCTATTCGAGTTCAGTTTCAATTAAGCTAGACCAGAATAAAGTGTTGGCCGCCATCGCTTCATTTTACTAATATAGCTCGGTTATAATTAAATAATAAGATCGATTTTACATTATTATGGTATAGATGAATAATTCGGTTGTTAATTTCATTAGATATTAGTTAGATTTGAATAAAAAATGTAATTAAAACTTCCATGTAAATATTCCGTATCCGAAAACCTTTTAATGGGCATTTTTACCAGCAAAATATTTTTTTCTTCTTTAAGGTAGGACCTTGTTGATGTAGACTTTTCCAACCCTATCCAGTGTCAGCATCTTCATCTTTTCATACGACACGAAGTCCACTTTCTTTTTTTTACCATTAACGAAATACAAAAACAAGATTATAGTACTGTCCCTGTTTTTTCAAAGTGAACGTGAGAGATGACAGTATTTTTTGTATACCAATTTTGTCAATAGAAGGCCACAGCGGGAAGCAATTGTAGGAATTACTGTTACCAACTAAACCCTTACATAATGCGAGTAACTGAAGTCACACTTGACTTTTTTATTGGATAATAGCGACGTGAACACTGTAATGAACAGACAGTTAAAGTGGTATTGAGCGCATTAACCGCCTGCTAACATGTATTGAACTATTGTTAACTATTTAACATGCATAGAAAAAAAAAGATTATATTTAAAGGAGCCATAGAGTTTTAATGTCACTGAGGCCCAACAAATAATCCGGTTCCGATCATTGCCACAAGCTGTATTTAATTTTGTTTTGGTAACTGGCGGGTTACCAAAAGTATCTTTCGATTGGCGATATAGCTGATGGAATCGACAAAATTGTATCAAGCTGACAATGACATACGATAAGTCATGTGCTTGTCACGTGTTAGATATCGAACGTCATTGTCAATTCCATACATTTTTTATGTTCGCTATCGAATCGCTTTGTAGAGCAGGTAATTTGGGTAATCCGCCTGGTCAATATATTTTAGGGAAAATAGACTTATATTAGCAATTGTTTCAATTAAAAGTCTACATTAAAAGATTGCGAAGTTTTCTAACCTCGTCATTGATAATAATAGAAATGTATGGTAAACTATATTTTTTGTTCCAGACGTACTTCAGTCTAGCAGTGTTCGTGTGCTCTGTAGCACTAGTATCTAGTAGTGTTGTCCAGGCGCCTGGCAATGGCAACTTCGAACTACTAATCTTACACAACAATGACATGCACGCCCGCTTCGAGCAGACGTCGCAGCTCAGCGGAGCTTGTACTACCGCTGATAGGGAGGCTGGCAAATGCTATGGAGGTTTCCCGAGAGTTGCTCATGTGTAAGTTAACCCTTTGGCACCAAACAACTAACCCTTTGCTACTCTTAGTGACGTTTGATAATTACTTAAGTAAGGGTTAAGTGTCTTAGCGTATATAAGAGAGAAATGTACTCTAATGATCTTATTGAACAGTGATTGACTCTGAGTGACTTTTCCGGCTGAATGTTTAAACGCCACTCAAGTTAAGCGTCGCTTATTATCTAAGTGGCGTCAAAATTAAATGAGAACGCCGTAAAATTTATGTAAAAAAAATAGTGTAAACTTCGACTTATCATGTAAGACGCTCTTAAATATTTGAGTGGCGTTTGAAAATTCGGCCGTTAATAAGTCAAAAATAGTAATTGATTGATTGCTTAAGTAATTTATGTAGACTGATTATTTTTGTGTAATTTGAGTTTTTTTAGCGTAAATTATTTATGCAGTTTAAATCGTTGAGGTCGAATTTTTGAGACTATGACAAGATATTGCTTTTTTACTAATAAGAGATACGAAAAATAAAAAAAATATATAGAAATGATTCGATTGTTATTCCACATAAAAATTGTTTACTCATCCTAAATTCGTTTTGCAGTGTACACAACGGTACTGCAAACAAAGCCCACTTTATTGCAAATTGGAACAACGGACTCCGATCAACTTACAATTTAGCTGCGGAATATTACGCCATTTTGTTTTTTGTTCTACTTTTATATACACAATAAACATATAAAATATACGATTATACCAAATAAAAATAATCACCCGTCGTATTTATAAACGAGCAAAAGCAAATTCTTGAGCAAAAGTAAATACTTAAGCAAACATTTTACAGCAAGAATTATTGTTAAGTTCAAACTTATAATCGTATGAATTCTCAGCAAAGCATTAGGTCGCACATCCAATGTTTCTAACAAAATTAAGATTAGGACTAGAAAGGATACGGTAATAGTTGAACACAACAGTTACTGGCTACTTTTTCCATTACGGATTTTAATCCTGACAATCCTCTTCACCTCTCCCGATCCAATTTATCCCGACCCTAATTATCCGACACGAATACCCTCTCACGGGGAGGAAATCAAATCAATCAATCATTGGGGATAGTGGAAATGATTTACAACATGAACTAAATATTTAAAATAAACGCGTAAAATAAAAGAAAATCTACTAATATCTTATGATATTATGGCACTTTTTGACATTGACAGGGCGGCGCCTACAAAGTTTTAGCGATAACAATAGGTAAAAATTTCCTAACATCTTTCAAAATCCCTCAGCTGCCTTTCCCTGATTGGTTAAAATGTTTCGCGGTCAAGATGACATTGTTAGTTCACATATTTTCCGAATGCCATAATATCCTATCCTATACATCTCTGATTCCGTTGAGTTACCCCACAAAAGTTAAATAATACGTTTGTTAAAGCCAATGTAACAACCCAAAACGTAATAAAAAGTGCAATATGGCGGCAAATATAGTTCTTATTCAAATAGCAGCGTGTTTATATATCAGTTTAATTGAATATAGTAAACAAGGCGCATAATAATGCAATCTGAGATACATATGTACTGCATGTTTACACACAAGATGTGCAAGATATTGTCAAGCTGTCTCAATGTTTACTGAACGTAACGACTCTGACACCCTGACGATTGTTCTGCCTCTAAAACGGCTATTCTATTTCAGTTATTTAATTAATTAAACTATCGCCGGATTGATTACTTAATTTGATATACAATAAACTAAATAACTTATGATTCTAAAAACATTAACGCCTTTATTTGAACGTTCCTTTGTCTCAAAAAATCTGTAAAAAAAAAACAAATAATAATGGCCGCAATGTATTTAACGTGTGTGTATTTAATGTGTAAAGCCGGCTATAGACTTTCAGTTTACTATTTTTAACTGCACAGTTCTCAGTTTTGCCGAACTATAGAGATAAAACTCAGTAAAAACTTCAGTTTCATTTGAACTATAGAGATAAAACTGTGCAGTTAAAACTGAAAGTCTGTAGCCGGCTTGAGAGAGCTCTTTGTTTTTGTGTTTTCCAGATTTAAGCCGATACTTATCTAGCATTAAATTATTTCCAGAGTAAAAGAGGCAAGAAGAGCTGCCGCATCGGGCGAAGGTCCTCCAGTTTTATACCTGAATGCCGGTGACACGTATACGGGTACCGCCTGGTTCACCATATACAAATGGAAAGTTGCTGCTGAATTCCTCAATGCATTACAACCAGACGCTGTTGTAAGTAATTTTTATTAAAAGCTTTCAATCCATATTTCGTGTTCGAGTTTCTTTTAGCGTGTATTAGATTCAAACTTTATAACGGCTCGTGATTAGCTGCAAACGCATGCAAGAGTGATCCCTGCCCGGGAATGACAATTCCCTTTACCTACCCTTGACACTTAAAACTGTGTTCTGTAGAACACAATTTTGAGCTCGTATTTCGGAACACTTATTAAGTAATTTCACAATTAAAGCGATTTCGCGTTATGATGCCCATGGTGAAATTTCGAGCAGCTATAAAGTTTGGATTTCACTATGCAACCACCAAATAATATGACAGTGTTCAAATCTATGTTAAGTCGGCTACAGACGCTTAGTTTTAACTGCACAGTTCGATTGAGCAGTCAAAAGTGACGTGTGTAGGCAAAACTGAGAACTGTACAGTTGAACCGTGCAGTTCAAAGTGAAGTTTGTACGTCAGTTTTAACTGCACAGTTAAAACTGTACTGTTAAAAAACTTAACGTCTATAGCCGGCTTTAGTCCTTTTAGATTTCGTGTCATATTGTACTCATTATAGTTGTTTTTTTTGTGTTGTCCTCCCTATGTTTGTATATTTCCAGTTATTTCATTGAAATATTTCAAATAAACGCTTAGTCGATAATCACCACGTTTACCTAATGTATATTAGAGCCCATAGCTAATATAAAACGTCACAGGAAGAGTGGTACTGATTTTAATAGTAAGAAATTAGTTCTGCAATGAGCTTATTAAATTATATTGTTTGTTCGTATTCAATTTTAGATATTTGTGCTTGTATTGTACGTTTGTACGTTTTTAGGTTATGTTTTGGATGTTTTTGTTTGTGCAAGATACTGTTGTTAAACGAACACGTTATGGTTATCATTGTAAAATCTACATATTATTTAAGTTTGATATCCCCAAGTTACATTACCGTATACCTACACTTTTACTGAGACAAATAGCGTGAGTCCAAGGGACCACGATATTTGTCTCAGTAAAAGAGGTTTTCTGGCGTATGGAGATAGCTCGAAGGGACAATAGACTGATTTCAAAAAACCTTTTTTTAAATCCCTCAAAAGGAAAAGCCCAAAATAATCAGTTAAAATTAAATTCGAGGTGTATATTTGGTAGTGCGTAAACAAAAGGTCGAATGTCAGTCTGAATAAATCGTACGCGGCCGCGGCGGGCGAATGCAGCCTGATTTTCATGGCTGGAAAATTTTCTAGCGTTGACAGCTTTGTGGCGTCGGGCTATCTATGTATATACGTTTAACATTACATACGCCGGCGTACATACGGCTTATGTACCGACTGAAAATCAATACTTGACAACTTGTTGCCTCGCGTTTGGTTATATAACTTGATACGAAATAAAGTTGAAACAAAGCGGCGTTACTCTGTTTTATGTCGAATTGATTTTAACAATTTTACAATGAAATTACGTATTCAGTTTCTTATTCGGCTTCGAAGAACTTACGAGACAAAATGTGTGAAATACCAACAACTTTCAACTAAATCTAGTAGTTAATATATTAGCTTTCCAAGCAAAAGCTCAGTGGATAATGCCCAACTTACACAGCATCTTTTGGGCGTTCGATTCAATAAGTTTGCTTAATTTGCACTTGGCAGATATTAATATTTGAAATAAGAGAAGTAATAGCTTTAAATAATGGAGAGATATTTTGTATAATGCACGAATATGTCACCGTAACTGTAATTAATCTTGACTTTTAAACTATTTGTCCAAATTATTTAAAGTCAAAGACATAGGTTATCTTATTTTAATGCCAGAACTTATGTTTTTATTTGATAAGAATTGGCTGACGTTCACTAGCAATGCACGTTTACAATAACATTTTAAATTACTAATACATGAAATATACTACTAAACCAATATTTATCTAACTTCGTCTGCGCGGAATTAAAAATTACAGCCTATGTTACTCGAGGATAATGTAGCTTTCTAACGGTGAAAGTATTTTTGAAATTGGCCCAGTAGTTTTTGAGTTATTTCAATACATACAAAACTTTCCACTTTGTAATATTAGTATAGAATACATTGAATATAACAAAGCTAGAGGGAGTACTATGAAACATGTCGGCAGACTTGATCGATGAAATTGTTACTGTCTGACTCTAAAGCCATTGACAGCAGGCTCTCTGTAAATAATTGCCACTTCCTTGTATCAAAGGGAGCTTATATACACTAAGTTGTAAATATTACTATGTTTTTTTAAATGTTTGGTTCATCAATATAGTTTAACAATTTTATTTATATTAAAAAAATCGATGTAAATTAAATACAAATGTTCATCTATCACTTTTAATTAGTTGGAGGAAATCCTAACAAACTCAAATATTTAACATTTATTACCAAACAGTATGTATTTGGTTTGTTTTTACAATTGCTATCTGGTTGAAAGACGTCTGAGGTCATTCGGTCATGGTCAGTATTTAAATTTTGGGGTCAGGGCTTCTTAGATTGATGTTCTTTTTAGCTATTACTCAATTAACATTATGATTTAAATATTTTGGACTACACTATACTTAAATAATAGACAAAACTCCAACATCCAAAGACAAGTAATGCTGACTATTATTAGGTTTTTTGGTTCGACTACGCCATTCTGCTCGTCTATCATTAGCAAAAGATCAATCTTCTTTAAAATCGATAGGAGAAAAATTAGCTAACGATTCTCATAATCGGCTATTATTACCTACAGCTAAATAAATAAATAGGTATGTGCAAGCAGGTACCTTTAATTTAACATTTTTTTACGTCTCCATATTTAGAACTTCATCACTATTATGGGTACAACTCCATTTAAACTATCAAACAAACTTTAAAAACATAAATAAACATCTCAATGGGTCATACAATGAACAATACATTCGATATTATTATCGTATCGATTAGAAGCTAATCGGCTGCCGTAAATACGTAAGTTATCCTATAAGATATTTCGTTTTTATCTTGTGAATAACAATTTAATAATAAAACACACATACAACCTGAAAACTTTTATTCGACAAGGGGGCAAACGAACAGCGGATTAACTAAATTAATTGGTCCGACGCCGACGAGGAGTACGCTCTTTTCTTGAAGGCCCCTAAGCCGTAACCGTAAATTAATTTAGTCTTAAAATTATAATAGAAAATAAAATTAAATCTAAATCTAACACGGAAATAAAACACCATTTTTAACAAATACTATTAATCGATTATATGGAACTAAAGAATTTTAAAGCTTCGGTGGAGGTATGTGTTTGTATTTCTTTGTGGCTTTCAATGTTGTTTACATAACACATAATGTGGTATGTAATTCTGTTTTTGTGAATCGTTTATATGTTATGTTACATTATTTTCCACATAAATATATTATTACAAAGATGAACTAATTTTATTAATCTGCAATCTTTCTTTATAACCATTTATCAAATAGATTTGTATCAGCTTTACTAACCAAAACTGTATTTTTAAATAAACACCAAATAAATTGTATTAATAAATATTATCCATTTTTCAGGCACTTGGAAGTAATGAATTTGAAAAAGACTCAGCTGAATTATCACCATTGCTAAAGACTATAACCACACCTATACTGGCCACTAATATCATTTTAAACACTCAAGAAAAAGAAAAATTACAAAAGTCCGTTGTATTTAATGTTAAAGGATATAAAGTAGGTATAGTTGCATTTGTTTCACCAGAATTGAGTATGCTTGATAGTACTGGCGCTGTCGAATACATAGACGAAGTGATAGCTCTACAGGAAGAAGTTAACAAATTGAAAGATCAAAATGTATCGATCATAATAGCACTAGGACATGCGAGTATTGATAAAGTTACAGAAATCGCAGCTGAAGTTGATGGAATTGATTTAATTATCAACGGATTTCAAAATGTTTACGGATCGAACGGTAGAACAAAGAACTCATATGATGAAGTAGAAGATGAAATAACAGTAACACAACGGTCAGGCAAACGAGTACCAATCATCCAATCCTTTGCATACAATCAAAATTTAGGTAAAATAACAACCAAATTTAACATTAATGGAGAAATATTAGATCACAAAGCTGAACAGATTCCATTAGATTTTTCCGTACCTCAAGATTCAAACGCATTAGCCATAATGAAGACGTATATGGCAGATATTGATTTATTAAGTCAAGAAGCAATAGGCAGCACCGCCGTAGTCCTAGATGGAGATACGTGCAAATCGGAAGAATGTAATTTTGGTAACTTAATTACCGACTCTATGATGTATTATTATTCGGTTAGATATCTAGGTGAACGATGGACTGATGCACCGATTGCAATCATTCAAAGCAGTGGTATAACTACATCTATTGCGCCACAAAACCGTCCAGCGGCTATAACCAAACGTGCTTTATTATCTGCTATTCAATCTGAAGGTAACTTAGTCGCTGTTACAATGTCTGGGACTATATTAAAACAAGTACTGGAGCATTCGGTCGCGGACTATCGTACAACTAATCCGTCCGGTAGATTCCTTCAATACTCTGGTATTCGAGTATCATATGATTTAGCAAATGCACCAGGTTCTAGAATAGTCGATGCTGTTGTAAGATGTGGAGCGTGTTACATTCCTGAATTACAAACTATCAATGATTCCATAGAGTACACAATACTGATGCCATTATCGTTAGCAAATGGTGCAGAAGGATATTCTATGCTTGTTGGACTTCCACGACGGTTTCTAGACTTTGACGAAGCGTTCAGTGCCGAAAGATATATTGCTCAGCGTAGTCCCGTATACCCAGAAGTGTCGGGCAGAATCGTATTATTTAATCCAGACAAAGCTTCAAGTTCCGCAACTATTTTAGACACTTCAATTACTCTTTTAGTTATTTTATTAACATATACACTTGGATAAATACGTTTTAATGTAAATAAATATATTAAAAAAAATAATTTGGTATTTTATTTCATTGAAATGCGAGATCAAATGTTTCAATTTTATAATCGTCCATTTTCAAGCGAAAACCGCCAGTTTTATTCAAACTAAGTACCCATTATGGACTGAAGTATAGTGCCGAAACCAAAAACATACAAGGCAATGAATCTTTTAACACTAAAGATTTCATATTCCTGACGTGAAAAGTGATTATAATGCATGTGTTTTTCAGTAAGTATAAATACAAATAAAAAAGATTAAGAAAGATTTTAACTTGTGACTTACCTTTACTAACTTATCTTGTCTTATCATTAAGTTTATTATAGATTATGCATAAAAAATACGCAATTAATATATCTTTGCTTTCTAACTTCTACGATTTTCGCAGCTTTAAAATATTATACAAAAATACTAAATAAAAATATGATAGCAAACAAGCAGGCATTAACACTGAAAAAAATAATAAACTTATATCTAAAATCTGTCTTCTTTTTTTTCTTCCATTAATTTTTTAACTGACCGTTAGTATCTTTTTTTAAGAAAACAAATATTTAGAAGAAAAAGAAAGGAAAGCTATTGATTACTATAATCAAAGATTCAAGTCTCAATTCAATGCATATTTGTGGGCTCGAACTAGGAGCTAAATTAATTATTTTTCAACTTAGTTAAGTTTAAACTATAACATAAAGCAGTTGCTTTATGTTATAGTTTGTACTTACCTACCTTTTCTCTTTATGAACTTTCAACTTCTGCGCTTTTCAGTAAAGTTTTCTAAAGAGTTGCTTTATCTATGCACCATATAATTATTAACCAAAATTTTAAATAACCTAGTATAATTGCACATACTTCAAAATAAATTAACAGTACTTACTCTATTGTTTTCTATATGTCTGTCCATTTTAACTTTGTATATTTAAATGAAACCTTAATAGAATTTTTTTTTTCTTTATTTCAGTCCCTCGGCAATCATGAATTCGACAATGGCATCTCCGGTTTGACGCCTTTCATCGAAAACTTAACAAGTCCAGTGCTCGCAGCAAATCTTATTCTAAACCGGGAACCAGCTTTACAAGCCCAAAAAAATTTAATGAAATCTTTAATACTTAACATAAATGGAATAGAAATAGGAATCATAGGATACCTAACTCCAGAAACGAAAATTCTAGCAACAAGAAACAAGGTAGAATATATAGATGAAGAAATAGCTATTAGAAATGAAATTTCTAAATTGAAAAAGCAAAATATTAAAATTATAATAGCTTTGGGCCATTCGGGATATCTCAAAGATTTGGAAATAGCAAAAATAGAAGATGTGGATTTAGTTATTGGTGGTCATACTAACACATTCCTTTGGAACGGTAAAACTATCGACACGGAAAAAGCGGACGGTCCATTTCCTACAATAGTTAAACATGCGAGTGGAAAAACAGTTCCAGTAGTTCAAGCGTATGCGTACACAAAATATTTGGGAAGGTTGCACATTATCTTTAATAGTCGGGGTGATATAATAAGTTTCAATGGGACTCCCATTCTACTCGATAACTCAATACCACAAGATGCTGATCTTTTAAAAATCGTGAAAAAATATCGTGAGGACGTAGTTCAAAAAACTGAAGGGGTGGTAGGAAAAATTTCAGTCGTCTTGGATGGAGGACGTTCGTGTCGACTGAAAGAATGTAATATGGGCAACATGATTACGGACGCTATTGTTCACAAATACGCATCAGACTATGTTGGAGATGGATGGACAGATGCGCCTATTTCTATTATGCCAGGAGGTGGAATCAGAGCATCAATAGCACACACTGATCTACCAACAAATATAACCAAAGGCGATCTTTTAGTTGTAATGCCTTTCGACGGAAACTTGGTTAAGTTGTCTATTAATGGATCAAATATTTGGAAAATGTTAGAGCATTCGGTTTCAGGTTATCTGCCTCTCAGCTCGCCAGGAGAGTTTCTTCAAGTGTCTGGTCTTAAAGTGGAATACGACTTCGAGAAACCTCCCGGTATGAGAGTTAAGAGTGTGTCCGTCCTTTGCGGTAATTGTTACATCCCGAAGTATTCTGTATTGAATCGAACAGAAGAGTATAATATATTGATGCCTTCATTTTTATCATTGGGCGGTTGTGGGTTTTCTTTATTTATTGATCTACCCTCAACTCCTTTAGATTATGACGAATTACAATCAACAATTGAATATATTGAGAATCATAAAACCCTGTACCCAGCTGTGGAAGGTCGGATAGTTATACATAATGCAGATAAATTACAAAAATGATACAACTTCGACATAGTTTACATTTTACCATCATTTATCGCTAGTTATCAATCTGTAACAATTATTGTAGATCTTAGTATAGTGCACTTAGTACTTCAATCCATTTTAAATCTTAAATTGGAAATTGCATTAATTGGATTTTCTTTGTAACACATATCACGTAGATATATTGACAAATGGTGCTAAAGATATAAAATTATAACTATATTATGTTGTTTTACTTTACCATACAACATTTTCAGAAATAAACCACTTGTTTCGATACAAGAAATTAAAAAAAAATAATGTTTTCTTCAACAAAATTGAGGACTATGTATGTAATGTAAAGATTTATTTTAGACTATATTAATATAATATTTTATTTATGTAAATGCGTACGGATTGCAAGGCAAGTTTAGTGCTATTAAATGTATTTCTTTAATTAATCATTTCTAAAGAAGGTAGGTTTGTATAGTTCTTATTTTGTAGTTAGATGAATAACAGTAATCAATCACTATTAGTTGCTTTATAAGCAATTCGTGACTTTACTATTATTTGTAGCCTCAGTTTGTCCCTCCATCGGAACATCGTATGACACCTATTTTACAATAGTAGAAATACTATTAATATTTCACTGTTTAAACTTCCGTGAGACATTATTATTAGTAATTAATAACGTGAGTGTAGCCGTTTTTATTTACTAACTATTAATATTACCAAAAACAATAGCATTCTGATAAAATATTACAAATAATTATGTGCTATAAATGGCATAAAATTCTTATTAGGAAGTTATTTAGTCATGTAGAAAAAAACTAATTTATGACAATTCAAGTTTTAATTAAAACACTTTCTATTTTCTCTACGCATATTAAATCTATTTATTGTCCAAATTATATGTTATTTTCTATAAATTAATAGGAAACTGTTGATAAATATGAGAAAGTTTCACTAAAACACGTTATTAATTGAATAATAAACTCATTGTAAACGAAAATATATGTTTTTATAAGTGAATAAATATCTAAAACACTATTAATAAAGTTTTAGACACGAGCAAATTCTAATTTATGTGTATATAATAATATTAACACGTAGGTATAGCTCTCATAGTAAAATATTGATGTAGCCTTAATTTACACTAAAGTATTTTATAGTAACCTTGATTCTTTTGTTTCAGTCCCTCGGAAATCACGAGTTCGACAACGGGGTCAGTGGACTCACGCCATTTATACAAAATCTCACAACTCCCGTTTTAGCAGCCAATTTAAAACTAAACAATGTACCCGAACTAGCAGCACAAGCAAACCTTAGAAAATCCGTTGTCTTCAACGTTTCCGACGTAGCAGTCGGAGTAATCGGATATCTTACACCAGAAACAAAAGTCTTAGCTGTCCATAACAACGTCGAATATATTGACGAGATTGTAGCTTTAAGAGACGAAGTAAAAAACTTGAGAAACGAAGGTGTTAATATAATCATTGCACTTGGCCATTCTGGTTATTTAAGAGATTTAGAAATTGCGAAAGCGGTTGATGGTATAGATTTAGTGATCGGTGGACATTCGAACACATTTCTATGGAACGGAACAACACCCGATTCAGATGAAATTCAAGGCCCTTATCCTACTTACGTTACACAAACAAGCGGCAAACAAGTTCCCGTTGTACAAGCATATGCATACACTAAATATCTTGGAAGACTACACATGGTATTCGATTCTAACGGCGATGTTACAACCATAGACGGGAACCCTATCCTTTTAGATAACAGGATACCTCAAGATCCTGAACTTCTGCAAATCGTAGAACGATACAGAAGAGATATTCTTAACATCACCGAAGAGGTCCTCGGACAAACGGCTGTCGTGCTCGACGGCTTGAGCTGCCAAAACAAGGAATGTAATCTCGGTAACTTGATAGCGGATGCAATGGTTTACCGATACGCGACAGATTACAAGGGAAAGTATTGGACAGATGCTCCGATAGCCGCCATACAAGGAGGCGGAATAAGATCATCAATAGATAATACTAAATCACCTACGAATATAACTAAAGGACATTTATTAGGTGTGATGCCGTTTGAAGGAATATTAGTTACAGTCGAGATGAGTGGAACAATATTGTTGCAAATGCTCGAATACGGCGTATCTAATTACGATCCCTTAGATTTTCCGGGAGAGTTCCTTCAGGTGTCTGGAATTAAAGTAGTGTTTGACTTAAGAAGACCTTCGGGTTCGAGAATCGTGAAAGCCGAAGCCAGATGTGGTTTATGCGATATACCTACTTATTCAGAGATTGATCCTGATCAAAATTATAAGATCATAATGCCAAACTTTATAGCACAAGGTGGGGATGGTTATTGGATGTTTGAAGGCTTGAGAAAGGAACAGTTGAATTACAATGAACAAGCGGCTACCCTATTCTATGTGGCCCACCACAGTCGCATCTACCACGGTGTCGAAGGTAGAGTCATACTTTTAGATGACAATGGAGCGAATTTCTCAATAGCTAATACACCTTCAATGTTTCTGTTAATGTTTGTAATAATTCTTAGTTGTTTAAAATGTTGTAAATAACTTTTAAATCGAAACGTTCATAATTGTTGAGAAACAGTTCGAGTATTATTGTATTTGAGAGGTATTTAGGAAAAATAAGTATTAGAATTTAAGATACAAATTATGAAAACAGAACTTAGAATTTTGAATTAAGGTTGTGATGTATTTATACTTACTTTTAAGATAAGTCTCAGAAATAGAAATTAAATTTGCTGGCGAAAATAATATGTTATATTGAAATTCAGTTACCAGTGATGCAGTAAGCGATTTTTAATCCAGTATTCAAATAACGTTTGCAAAACGAATTTGTATTTCTTTATGGGACCCTTAGAAGAGTAGACCATATTTTACAAAATAAATTGTATTACAAAGCCACATTTCGATGCTCAAATTTAGCATATAAGATATTATTATAGAAGAAATTAGTGTCAATATGGTCTTAAAAACGGCACGTTATAGGCACCGTCCATAAGATGAATCTGCCGAAACACTCATACAAAACTTATTACGCATTTCCTTGGAAAAATGAAAAAATACAATGTTTTATAAGCGTGTTTCAGCCGCAAAACCCCACGGTTAAAAAATATTCCGTATTATAAAGTATTAATTAAGATTATTCCTAGTTTATGTTTATTCCAGTATTACCGTTGATCTTTGAATTGACTGACAAATCGATTATTTTATTCAAATTGCGTTGGAAAATAAAATGTATTAAAGATAATGTTGCGAGTTTAAGTTAGTTTAACAAATTAAAAATGATGTTACATGAGATTGAAGTTAAATAAAAATTTAAAACTTTGGACATTGATTTATTACACCCACTTATATACAACCCAATAACATGAATTTAAATGTTAACCTGCTATGCTAATAAAATAAGGATGCATGGAAATGGTAGTTCGACCCATGATAGGCTCCATTTGCCATGCAGGCATGTTATTGAGTCACTGCTATTCCACTCTTCCTGTGATGTTTCTAACAGCTACACAAGAAACTTTTTCATATATACAAAATACATTTAAGTCAAGTATGGTGATTATCGACTACAGCCTAAGCATAAGAAAATGCCTAATTCTTCCAGTAAATTCGGTTAAATTCTATTATTTGATAGTTAAATTATTCAATTTATTTCAGTGTCTCGGAAACCACGAATTCGACGAGGACGTGGACGGAGTCGTACCATTTATAAAAAACTTAACAACACCGGTATTAGCAGCAAATCTAATACTAGACAAAGTACCAGCACTCCAGAATATTACTAATCTATACAAATCAATAATATTATTAAAGAAAGGCGTAAAAATAGGTATCATAGGCTATTTAACTCCTGACACCAAATTCCTTGCACCAAAAAATAATGTAGACTACGAAGATGAAATACCTGCTATAAGAAGAGAAGTGGACAAATTAAGAGAAAAAGGAGTTAATATTATAATAGCTTTAGGTCACTCAGGTTTTCTAAAAGACGTAGAAATTGCCAAAGAAGTGGACGGGCTAGATTTAGTTATTGGAGGTCATTCAAACACATTTTTGTGGAATGGAGAACATTTCAAAGAAACACCAGAACATCCTCAAGGTTTATACCCTACAATGATAAAACAATCATCAGGTAGAATAGTTCCTGTTGTGCAAGCGTATGCTTATACAAAATATTTGGGCAAACTACATTTAGTTTTCGATGCATCGGGCGAAGTTATAAAATGCTTCGGGGATCCAATATTGTTACATCAGGGAATACCGAACGATGACGAAGTTTTACAAATAATAAATAGGTATAGAGGTGACATAGACCGAATTAACAATGAAATTATTGGTAGCTCTCTAATATTCCTTGATGGTGAACAATGTCGTCTGAGAGAATGCAATTTAGGTAATTTAATAACTGACGCAACTTTGAATTACACAAAACGTATTAATAAATACGCAGATGTTAATATAGTATTTATTCAAGGAGGCAGAATAAGATCGTCTTTAGGACAGACAGATACACCATACAATATCACTAGAGGGGATTTCATCACTGTACTACCATTTTCAGACACTTTATCTGTGGTAACTATGAACGGTTCGATATTAAACCAAGCCCTAGAACATTCTGTAGCGTCATGGCGTACAATAGATAGTCCTGGACAATTTTTACAATTAGCTGGTGTTAAAGTAACATATGATTTATCAAAGGAGCCCGGAGGTCGAGTTAAAATGGTCAAAGCTATATGTACAGAGTGCTCTATCCTTGATGATGTCCGAGATTACTTGGTCTATAAGGTTATTATGCCAGGTTTTCTAGCAGACGGTGGTGATGGTTACAGTATATTCGAGAAATTACCTAAAGAAATTTTATCTTATAATGAATTGACTTGTACTTTAGACTATTTGAAAGCATATAGCCCTATTAATCCAATACAAACAGGGCGTATTACCGTACTAAACGAAGATGTAGTTATTGAGAATATTTCAAAAATGTATAAACAAATAGACAATTCCAAATCTAATGTTAATCACTTAAATGTATTCTTAATAGCAACAATTATATGTTTATATGTAACTTTAGTGTAAATATTAAAATAAGAATTATTAATTTATATTTTTTCTATACATTTGATAGATGTTTCTGTCATCTTTATTTATAACTTAACTTTAAGTAGGTTTTCTTTTGATAAATATTTCAAATATTTAAAAAATATAATTAAACAAGTTTAATATTTTCTTATAAATTTAATATCAAATTAATAACACAAACCTACAATACAACAGTATATAGAATAATATTTAGTAAAACTGTTCAGCTTATTAATTATCTATATAAATAGGTATTTTATAAAAACATGTTTTTTTTAATAGTTTCAGAGCATAAAAATATAGTATTCATATTAAAATATCAAAAAAATCTAAACATTGTTAATATAATTTGTTAAGCAAAGAGATAGTATAATATATCTTGGGTATTAATAGTAAAATATCTAAAATTTAAAACATTATTATAATTTATTTAGATTGTTATTTGTTAGAAAATGTTTATATAGCATTTTAAAAAATCAACAATATGTAAAAAACAGTATATAAAATATATAGACATATAAATTGTATTTGCATGTATAAGTATTAATTAAAATATGGACATATTTGATAATGGCACTGGTTTTCTTAACAGTATTAAATAAGTGTAAATTTCGCCTTTTATTCTACAAATGCTCATACAAGAACAGTCATATACAGGACCTTGATAAGCGAGAGGTCCAAGGGAATGCGATATTTGTCTCGTTTATAGAGGTTTCTCTCTCATACGAGTTTATCGCTTATTCAGATTTGGCTGTAGAACTTTAATATCTATTATACTCGTATTGTTCGTAAGAAAAGGGATTCTTACCACGATTTTGCCGCAATTTGTGCCGAAATATCGGGAGCTCAATCAGCTACATCGTGGTTAGAATCCCGTTTCTTTAAAAAGAATCCCGTTTAAAAACAATATGTTAGTAAAAATCATGAAAGTTTAAAGTCATGTAATATCTATTGTTTTTTATCTATCTAGCTAATATATCAAATAAAGATCAATATGAAATTCTTTGTGTTTAATTGAATATATAATATCAGTTAAACATTATAGAAACAGCTATAAAGCTTAATTCGCGAAAATATTGCGCGGTCTAATGAAACTGAGACAGGTGTTAAATATACACACAAAAGCTATAGGTAAGAAGGAGACAGAACATATATTTTATTGGGTTGTTCGGAAAGTCATTTCGTTTTTTTGATGGAAATTATAGATAATTCTGCCTATACTGACAATAGTGCTAGGTCTGGGTATGTCATTGTATCCCATTCAAGCTGTAGAAGCTATTGGCGAGTGACAAAACTTTATTTTGTATTTATCAGCTTCAACCAGCCTTCAAAACTTGAAAACTCTTCGACATAAAAATTGCCGGATGGAAATTTAGCGAACCAGTTCTGGCACTGGCGTACTGTCAACACACCTTCTCCATTCACATCGGTCTATTTCTTTTGACTTCAACAAGCATTTTTATCCTTTCTGTAGCAAAACATAAAATAAGTCGAAATTTTTGCTTTTCGCTCTCCATATTTAAAAGGGCACCAACCAAAAACTATAACGTAGAATTAATTGAAACTTTTCACAAACTAACCTTGTTATATGAGCTTTCAAAGCATATAATAATTAAACGGCTTAAGTGAGAATTTGGGTGCAAAAAATTCAATTAAATCCTCTATCGGGAAAAAACGAAATGACTTTCCGAACAACCTAATACATCATATTTATGAACACCTTATTGATTTCTCGACAACTTTAAACTTTAGTAAGAAAAAGCGGTTAATTTTATAAATATAGCAAAACTAAAAATCATATCAAGCCTCATAACAAAGAAAATGATTATAAAATTTTTAAATAAATAAAATAATCATTATTATAGACATTATTATCAGGCCATAGACCTCTGGAAGACTTGAAATCTAAAAAAAATTAAACTTTAGGAGGTATAGCGGTCCACGGTATCAATATTTCAGTACCACCAGACAGCAACCCATTGAAAATGACTAAACACTGTTTTAAAGCTTCCTGACAATCAAGAAATTCCACACACGGTGCATACGGCTCAAAACTTTTACACAAACTGCATAACGACTTAAAAACTTTTTGTGCAGTTGCTAAATTACCTTTTTCTAAATCTTTTATCACAGTTTTACTTATCAATTTGTTTTTAATACTTATCAATTTTGCGGGAACATATGTGGATGACCCGATACTTAAGTACATAGGCCAATTGTTAAGACAAGCTTCGCAAGTGCAGTTGAATTTATATTGGAATTTGAGATTCGCCTGACGTTCTTCTCTCCGCTCCAATGCATGATGAGCTCTGTAACATAAAATTTTCAAATTAAAAAAAAAACATGTTTTTTATGTTCAAAACAGGCTTAAACAGATTTTTTTATATTATGAAGTGGCAAACGAGCAAGCAGCCACCTGAATTCGCTGAAATAGCGAAGCGACCGATGCCCATAGACATCTACAATTGCTGATATGTTGCCTACCCTTAGCCTACGGAGGAGGTGACCCACAGCAAAAGGACACACAGTTGGTAAAATGTAATAAAAATGATCAAAGAACAATGTTACAGAATTCAAATAATTTCGCCCTCTTAAACCTTATTGGCCCTTTTATATTAAACAATCAAGATCAGTAATAAATACCTACCCATAGTTATCAAACAGCTGCATTCCTTTTTTGATAGGACGCAATGCCATAGAGGACATACTCGCTGAACCTAATTTATTACATCTTACAATATTTGGGGCACAAGAATGATTCAATAAACTATGATACCCATAAGGTGCACTTGCTAAATTCACCTCCGTTACATACGTCCCATTTACCTCCATGGTGGAGGTGATACCATGCATATTAGTTGGACTTGTCATTAAATGAAGCAGTAACAGTCCTGCAACAGTCTTTTTTACAGTCTCATATAATTTTTTATCCTCTACTTGGAGAAAATTTGTATCTTCTTTTAAAAATTTTAAAAACACAGCACCGGTAACAGATTTCTGAAATATATCAGACACTAAGCGTTTATCAATGTTGCTCTCTAGAGTGTGTATTGTAGCATAATGTTTTGAATCAAATATCCATTTGCCATCTCTTTGGACATGCCCACGAAATTCATTATTCATATTTGCCTCCGCGTCACTAATAGTCTTGAAGAGTTCATCCCAATTGTTGTGGTCATTTCTTGCCTTTATAACAGTTCTCAAAGCCAATAACTCCAGTTTAGTAAAGTCCATATCAAATAATGTTGCCATTAATTGACACTCGACAGCGTGATATTCTTTTAAAGCTTTATTCTTGCAGTCAGTGCTACAATACAGAGTATAACAACAATTTTCACATGGAAACAAATTTAAATTTCTCGAAAGACAATAGCTACAACTTAAAATGAACTGTGATTTTATGAGCACTGTGAGATAAGGTTCCTCTTCAATTAATACTTCACCCACATCTATATCTTCTTTGGCAATCACCTGCCGACCAAACTGTTCAGTGAATCGAACCTCTAACTTTGAACTTGCACACAAATATCTAGAATCTTTTGTACTTTTCATAGCCAAAAACTCACTTAAATCTGGCCTATCTTCATTTTTGACAGTATTTTTAAGTAAGGCTTCTTTACACATTTCTTTTCTTTTTGTTAATTTATCATGTAGTTCTTTTGGGTACTTCAAAGAAAGTACTGTATCAATATCTACTAAACATTCTTCAAACTTCTTTAAAGCCAAAAATATAATAGATCTATTTGATAAAGCGAAACAGTAGTTATCAGAGTTAAAAGGAGCATGTAGTAGGGCCAAATTATAAAATTGCCATGCTTTTAAATTCTCATGTAACTGGAAACATTTGTTACCTTGGTTACGGTAATATGTAGACACATTGTCTGACTTTATCACCTTATTAAGTGCAGGGAAACTATCTAAATCCCTTACCAATTCGTAGAGATACAGTACTCGTTCATCATTGCTTTTCAGTGATAGCAGTTTTCTAGAAATATCTTCTATTTTACCCTGTGCTGTTAATTTTTTAAGAATACCTTCATATAAGTGATCAATAATCATTGTTTTGGTGGTATAAGGCGAGTGCTGTTAAGTAATAGAAATGTCGCACTACGCAACACCATTTATTGTGATAAATTTAGGTTGTGAAATGATATACGTTATCGATCAGCGACTAAAAAGTCAAAATATTCCCATGGATAAATCTGAAAGAGGTCAGTTTTTTTATCTCCAATTAAACTAGTTTACTGTATAACATAAGAAATTGACAATAAATATACATTAATGTCATTTTTTCAGTGCTCACCGATATAGTTACGGTGCTTCTTCATCCAAAACTTCAACAGGAACTATTTTTACCCCAACCGGTGGCGGTCCATTCGGTTATAAAACAACTTTTGCAAGATATATCAGCTGCATCAATTATGAAACTTGATGAATATTCCAAGAATAAACTGTGGGATTTGATGACAATGATATTGAAATGGCAAATATCAATAACAAATAATCACAGCATTTTTGACATAACTCGCCGCCATTTGAAAGGTGTGGCCATACTTCTGCCGGATAATTATTCAAAAAATATTTTCGAAAATGTTTTGAGACGATTTGAGATAATACAGGAGAAAATTTCGGAGGAGGCCTATAAATGCTTATACAATACAATACTACTGTGGTTTTCAGAGTACCATACGAAAATATCTGTTTTACTTAGATTAGGCTTACAAAATAAGAATGGCACTTTCAATTCTTCAACAATAATAAATCCAAAAATTATTCAAAATTTAGGAGAAAATATTTATAAATATGATAATAAGAAGAATTCTCTTGAAGAATATGACAAGCATACTTCTGATAATAATGAAATAAACTGTTTATTGGCACATATAGAAACTGCAAAACAAACTAAAAAACAATCTGTTCTGCAAATCAAATTGCCACTAGAAATGGAAGGGAATTCTAAAAGAATTCTTAAGATACACAAAGATAACTTTGAACAAATTCAAACAAATGTTATAGGAAGAGGAAATGATCTATCATTTGTAGCTGACATCCCTAAATCACCTCAAGAAGATCTTTTAAAAATGTTGAACGATATCTAAAAATAAAAAAAAAACTTGTACACAGTTTGCTGCGCAGTAACTCGTTGAAAGTGTTCAAGGGAAACTTTAATGCACATACCAAAGATATATTATACATAGAGGCACGGAAAATTCACAAAAAAATAACCAATTTCTCATTTATATTTTTCAAAATTTTAAAATCTCGCAAAAATTTCGCATTTATACTTTCGAAATTATAAAATTTGGGTAAATTAGGTATTTATTAAACAAAAATACTTGTTTAGAAATTTTATTACTAAATATAAAAGTAAAGTTTAACAAAATACAAAAACTCGTTACGACGACATTGTATATGCCGAAGAAGCGTTCAGCTTCCACTCTAGCGATAGGCAACGAACAAGTGAGACTCGAAAGCTTGCGTTCTGTCGAGTCAGTTCGCGTTTAAAAAGTCGCGTCGACCGTTTTGTCTGAAGTTCAATTGGCGCGAGTCGCAACTCGGGCGATACGATAATAATTAACAATCCATCATACTAACACTACCATACATTTCGCATTTATTCGCATTTATGTGTAATTTTCGCATTTATTGGCATCTATTTCGTAAATACGAAATCTCCGTGCCCCTAATTATACTATGTATATAATATTTATTCGGCACATACTTTGAAAAAATAAAATAAAATAGACAAATATACTTTATTCACAAAAACTTTAAAAAAATCATTGGTTAACAAATACTTAATTACGTAATTAATAATTATGCAATAATTACAATACAAAATTACACTATAAGAATACAGGTAATTCTTGTTATGATTAAGCTGCTAATATTACCTATTGATCTTGTTGAAATAATAAATTATTTACAATTTACTATTAAGATTTACAATTTATTTCCTCTGCCAATATAAATAAAAGTGTAGTTACCCTAACATGCCACGCAAAACACAATTTTCGTTGCTATTTTCAAATTCACTTCACTAAACTAACCGTTTCCAGAGATTCCACTATTCAAACACGTAAAAAAATAGTCATTCGTGTGGTTCTTTTTTTGTACAGGTGGCATTGGAAACTTACGGTTACATTTAACCAAAAGTTGAAGAACGATAAAATATTGTTGTTCTTATTTTATAATATTAAATTATCTATCAAAAATCCAATGAAGGTAAGCAAGATAACATTGTGATCACACAAGTCCCAATTTCACAAAAACAAAACAACCTTTAAACGACAATTTAGCAGTAAGCGTGTTTAATTTTTATATTTTTACCACATCAAATTTAACGTTTTCACCAAAAAGTACACAATAACCCGTTAATAACGATGGTTAGAATAATTACAAAAAATGATAAATTAAAAGTCAAAGAAAAATATTTTACATAGTATGGTACAAAAGAAAAATGCGTGGAATGAAACAATTAATCAGTTCTAGTAAAACAGTAGCAAAAATAAAGTTCTAAACAAATATCCTCAAAATATATAAAAAGCTCCCTGGTTCGGATGAGATTTTTTTTTTCTAATAAATTGAATTAAATTAATTAAACAACCTGTGCACAACATAAAGAAAAACAATTACAACTTTGAATTAACCTAAGCAACTTATTTTCTACATTATATACAAAATAAATAAGCTCTCACTCAACTGGGGGTAGACAGAAATGATATTAACTTTACGGTTCATTCAAACATGGAAGATAAGCAGATGTTTTTTTTGTTTAAAATTGAACGTTATACAATTGAGATAAGGTTCAATTCTACTTTGTACATCTTTGTGCCAAGACTATGTGAATGGACCATAATTCACTTCACAGTCATATATTTTTTGTAACAAAGATAATTTTGAAATTACTATAGTTTGTGATTGCTTATTTATCTTCAAATATATTTACAACTCTGTCATTTTCATCAAGTAACTACGTCCTAACAATATATCTAACATCACTCCTGTCCTTCCAAATTGTATTTGGATCAATGAATTATAATGAAACTGTTATGCCTCGGCTTTATTAAACGGATTTCGCGATAAAAACAGAATTAAGCTGAAGCAAAATCTTAGACTTCGGTCTAATAAAGCCGAAGCATTATAAATACTGTATTTTATATGAATTTTGATCCCTCATATTTTATTGTATTTCCTATTACTCGTATTTATTAAAATAATACTTGAATGTGAAAATAAGGGTAGAAAATAATTTATTGTGTTTATAAGACTAGAGAATGTCAAATAAGATAGAATTATGTCCACAAATTTTATCAAGAAAACAAACTGAAATTCATTTATAAAAATCAAATTACCTTTGCAGTTTGAGAGTTCCAAGTATTTATTCTGGGTGAATTTATTTATATTACTAACATATAAAAATACTATAAAACTAAGGTTTCATTAGACCAATGTCATGCAAAAAACGGCCTTACGCCAAAGCAAAATCTCCATTTTTTGCGCGAACTCGGTCTAATGAAGCCATTGAGTAAGAAATATTTCTCTAACAAACTTTAACAATTTGTAGTTACTTACCTTTTATGCTTCTCTTGCTAGTATGGTACAATTTATTTCCATTGATTTACAAGTACAAACTTTTTTATTAAGATTTTCAAAGATTTAAGTACTGTACATTAGTCCAACTTCAAAAAGTTATGTTCAGTTGTCAATAATCATCATCATCATCATCTTCAGCCTTTTTCTGCCCACTGCTGGACATAGGCCAATAATCGACAACCCTAGCTAGTCCACTTTGTTACAAATCGCCAACCCTAAGTCATATCATTATAATCGTCAACCCTAAAAACGATAAGTCCAGTAAATAATCCCGAACACTTTAGTAGTCCAATTGTCAAAAATCGCCAAACATATTTAATCCACTTGATTGCAAAATAGTCATTTTCATAGTAAAGTTATGTTTTACTAATGACTACGCTTCTTTAGTCCGATTCCGCGAGAAAAACGGCTTACGCCGACGCAAAACGGTTTTTATCGCGAATTCGGTTTAATGAAGCCGGAGCATACAACATACCAACCAACCCTAATTAGTCTACTTTCCACTTCCACAAATATACACTGAATTAACACATTCCCTGCTACAACAATCTAGAATGCATTCTCGACGAGGTCGGTGAGAAGCTGCTATCGGGTAATACACTGGCGTCGCCGTACACGGGCGCGGGGACGCTGTGCCCGTTGGAGGCGTACGGGCTGCGCGACCAGGTGCGCGCGCGCGCCGGCTCCGGAGGCAGCACCGTCTGCATTGGAGGTGTTGGCATATTCAGCTTGCCGTTACTCTGCATACGTTGTTGAACTGAAACAAATATTATTGTAGTTTTAAATTACAATTGTACATGTAACCGCTGCATATTGTGACGTCATAAAATACGAATATTGTTTGTAGGATGTATATTTGAAGCGGATAACGGATTTTGGTGTAATTTGGTTTAGTATAGATGTCATTGTCTGCTTTTTTTTAGTTTCGCGCCAATGGAGTCTTGGGAGACGGTTAGTAATTACATGTATTTCTATTAAATTCTGTTTTCTATAAATAAATAATTTAGTAAAAATGTCTTACCATAAAGATATGCAATCGCCATAGCGATGATAGTCATTAAAGTCGGCAAATACGGCTTTAAAAGTGAGAAGATAGCTCCTAGTAACGTCCCACAAGCGATATCACATTCCCTTTCCACTTCAACGGTAATATCTTGAGCAGTTAACTTAGAAATTACATGCACATGTCCCATACCACAGGTCACTTTCTCACTCGTCACTGTCACTGAGATCTCACTATCTTTAGAACTCATATCTATCTTCAAACCCGGTGATATGCTCAATTTGACCAACTTTAATGCATTAGGATGTCCTGTTATGGTGAAAGTAGCCGGTGGATTGACTAAAGAGACTTTAGTTATCGGCACTTCGATCGGAGGCAGAAGTTGTACTCTGGTACAAGTCCTTTGAGCACCCCATTCGGCGCAAAGTTCGAGTTCAGTGGATTCGGTTATTGTTGAAGCTGGTATTATGGAACAGCCTAATTGACCTATAAAAATAAAAAGTGACTATAAATATCGCAATTCTCGTTAATACTTTTTTTCCTTACTCTACGGCTTTTTTACAAAACCAGAAATTTTGCTTCGGTGAAAGTCTGTTATCGCGAACTCGGTCTAATGAAGCCGTAGGATTATAAAAACCCTTACCATTAGCTATATCAAGAACAGGTTGAGCGGTATGCGGTGCTTTTGTCCTACAAACATACGGCAATTCAACTTCAATTCCTTGCAATGCATATTTTTGTTCCTCCGAGCACAGCAACGGTCCCTTGCTAACTCCGCTGGATTCCAATGACAATGGCACCATTGAATACGGCCATTCTCCATGTAAAAACTCCATCTAGAAAAAATATGGATATTATTTAATTTATTTCAAAATAGAAACAAAAGGGGTAAATTCAGATATGACTGCTGACATGGAAGTATGGAGAAGTACAAACTGTGCCGACTTTCGACAGGGACAAGGGCAGGTTGATGGTGATTTTAAGACAGAAGGTTTACTGGCATTCAATAAAAAATATACAGTTACAAACCCTTTAATAGCAAACCATTTATTATTGCTTAAAATTGAATGTAAAACTAAATCCGCATACAAATCACTTAGATTATTTGGCGTACATATCTATATGTATAGTAATATTATAAAGAGAGAAACTTTGTATTTTTGAATTTTTGTATGTATTGAAATAACTCAAGAATAGTAGGGGGACTACTAGGGCGATTTCAAAAAATCATTCATCATTAGAAGGCTACATTATCCCCGAGTAACATAGGTTATATTTTTTTAATTCCACGCGGACGAAGTCGCGCATAACAGCTAGTACCTTATAAATTGATTAAATCAATTAAAGAATAGCTAAACTAAAGTGAGCTGGAGGCAAAAGGCCCTAAGTAGAGCAAATTGGAGAAATTTATTGGAGCAGGCGCACCCGCGGCTGTAGATGCCTCAGATGATGAGCTAAACTACCAACCCTGTTCAATGGTAGTT
>QDHC01004189.1:245354-255787 GCA_013186455.1 Papilio dardanus tibullus | reverse complement strand
TGAGTCGCTAAGTGGTGTCCCTTAGTAGCTTAAGTACAACAAATCTACACTAATGCATAGGCCTGATTAAACCGTGTTCGCGATAAAAACGATGGTCTTGCTTCGGTATAAATCCGTTTTTATCGCGAACTCTGTCTGATAAAGCCTAGACATAAGTATCTCCCTTCAGAATGTAAGGAATAGACTTGTGATATACCTTTCTTCACTTTAGAAAGATTGAAGGTTAATACAGTCAAATCTGTAGAAGCGAGAAACCTCTATAGTCACCTATAGAGGTTGAGAGGCAATCTATAATCGCGACGAGCTACCTCCATAAGCGAAAATTTCGGATTCGCTAAAAACCTATATCTGTGAGAGTCATATTGCGGTCCCTTGGACTCTGGCTTGTCCAGGTTCGACTGTATAATTTTACATTGCTTTATTAATGCGAGATTAATTCTTTCCCAGGTGGGTCCGGAAGCTCAATACATCCAAGTGATAGATATAGCTGGTAACATAGCTTGCTCAGTGGTGACCGCGGAGGGCTCCTTGGGGGCTCGGCTCGCCTCTTCCCTGGAGTGGAGCGCGCGCACGTCGCCGCTGCGTATAGCACGCCCGCCCGCGTTACTGCCTCTGACTTGTAAACATCTTGCCGCTGCGGTGACCAGGAAACGACACGAGAAACGGGTAAGACTATATGATACTTATCAAATGACATCTTACTTTTCAAAATCATCGTTATTACTGTTGTACTTTCTATGTTTGGTACTGGTATATTCATAAAATTTATTCCAAAATACAGAACATCCTTGTTCCTGGTACTTCTTATGGTACATAATTTGGTCCAATGAGACCCCTGGTCTATCTTAATTAGTTCCGACTGTCCTCCAGCATCGTATAATCGACTTATTGGTCCTCGTTTATCACAGTACTTTATTTTTTTTTTTGGAACACGGGAGCATATGTACATTAAACGGTTAACCCTTAAACGGACAATGTTGTTTTTAAACAACGTACTAAACAGTAATACAGACCCTTCCTAGACAGTAATACATGTCTATTACACAAATATATTAAAACGTGAAATAAAAATCGTTCATTTAAGGGTTAAATGAGGTCATACTAATGACATTTTGACATAAAATATCCACAAAATTTCGCTTGAAAATCGTTTGTTATGTACTGAGACACACACATGTATTTCTCAGCACTTTTTTTTTCTTGCATTCTAAAATATATATGGTAATTAACATTCTAAATGTTATCGTGTATCTAAGAAAATGAAAGCGTAACGTTTGCCTTTGAAGGCCACATCCGTAACAGTTTTACGTTTATCATACCAGCATGGACCGCACCATAAAGCCTTGTTCGCACCAGGATAGTATTTTAGTCGAGTAGCAAATATCCGAACAAAGGATTTTCTAATCTACTCTACTGAAATGTTGCTGTTCGGACACGTTTAGTTACTAAATTGCTATCCTAGTGCGTAGGTTTAGGCTTAAACGAGTCCGAACAGTAGTAAATCCTTTTCTCAAATAAATGCTACTTGCTACTCAAGTAAAATACTATCCTGGTGCGAACAAGGCTTAACAGAGTTACGTTTATCATACTAGGATGGCCCGCATCATAAAGCCTTGTTCGCACCAGGATAGTATTTTAGTCGAGTAGCAAATATCCGAACAAAGGATTTACTAATCTACTCTACTAAAATGTTGTTCGGACACGTTTTGTTACGAAATTACTTGCTACTCGACTAAAATACTATCCTGGTGCGTACAAGGCTTAACATAGTCTTTTTACTTTATTTTAAATACGTAATAAAAACTAAATACTGTTATTACGGACATTGTAATGGTTAGGAATACATGACGTACTTCATCAAACATCTTTACTTAACACTTTCCCTGCTATGGTTTTTTGAAAGTAAACTCGAGTCAGTAGCACTGAACGTGTTAAATGCGTAATAAAAACTAGAAAACATGAATATTACGCCTTAAGTAATGGATAAAATATGACTCATTTCCATCCATAATATCTACATAAAAAAAACTTAAGCATGACTTAGCAAGAAACTTAAAAAAATATATACAAGTGAAAGGTGCCAACGAATAAATCTGATAAACGCGTTAACTTTTTAAAAGCTTAACACGTTATTGAGGTTTCAAGCTATACGGAATAATTTAAAGCCACGAAGTTTAAAGTAGGTCGTCGACTTAATGACCCTCTATAACTTATATTGAGAACATAAGAGAACACTTAAGGGTACGTAACACTAACGAGGTAGAGGTCAAGAATATTACGTCTTATACCATTTATTCTCATAATCTACATAACATAAAACAAATTCGCTTTCTGTGTCCCTATGTACGCTTAAATATTTAAAACTACGCAAATGATTTTGATGCAATTTTTTTAATAGATAGAGTGTTTGAAGAGGAAGGTTTATATGTAAAATAACATCAATGAAATAGTGGAGAAATACTTTTATATTTTAGGTTTCTAATGTGATGAATTTGCACCTGTGCGAAGCCGGGGCGGGTCGCTAGTTGTAATATAAACAGTAATTCTACGAACGGTTAACCATCACCGTAGCAGTACGAATTTCACTCATATTTTTAATTAAAACTTTGTTAGTTACAAAGTTTTCATTATTTCGCCATCCGATTGTGACATTCGTAATCTTACTAGGCATATTATAAACTAGAAGTTATCACCTGTAATACTGAGAATTTGAACAAACTCTTTTTATAGTCGTTTATAGACATATTCCCCGTTCCTAGACAAAAATGGGGTCAATACACTTTTACGTAATAGCTGACAATGGAACCATGTCAAGCATTTATATGAGGAAGTCTAACAAGTCTAACTGGTGCGTACTTAGTAGGTATTTAATGCTCAGTACTTTTTTTTATATAAAGAAAAACATAAGACGATCATTAGATTATCTTACTGCTTTATTCCGAAACGAGAATCAGCGTTATTACTGTCGTACATTCTACATTTATTACCAGTATATGCCTAAAATTTATTCCAAAATACAGAACATCCTTGTTCCTGGTACTTCCTATGATACATAATTTGGTCCAATGCCCTGGTGCTGGTTCTGGCCCTGGTCTATCTTATTTAGTTCCGCCTATTCCCCAATATCGTATAATCGACGAGTTATCGGTCGGGTCGAATAAGGGGGTTAATGTTTAACGAGTCAGTTAATAAAGTTAGTAAAATGCGTAGTAAACATCGAAAAATACATTGTTTCGATAAGTAATTCGAAATGAAGGGAAGGACGGCATTTCCTTTTTCTACTTATATACATTCGATTCTTTTACTAATTAAACTGCTTGATTACATCCGAAGTAACTTCATAGACGTATAAATCACGCAAATACAATACAAAGTAATTCAGCTATATATCCCCCTGCTCCTTCCCTTGCCAAGAAAACACTGTTAATAGAATTATTATTCAAGTTTAATATTAGAATATACGAGTACTGGAATATTTCCTTGTGAGTCACGCGATGGTGACTGTACCTAACGTGACCAGACGTCCTGTTGTGAACGGGACAGTCCCGTTTTATAGTCACGAGGCAAGGTGTCCCAGAAAGAATTTCGGGCACGCCTAATTGTCCCGTTTTCTGAAACCGCACGATGTGAGTAATTTGTCTCAACCTATCGTGACATCCCTACATATTGTTGAACGTTTTATGTTGCTTTGCCTCTGTACACTTTATCTACTTATGTGACGATAGCTTGCATTCGAGAGTGGCGAATGTCATTCCTCGCACTTTGTTGACTAATTTGACACGTTTTTGGTTGATTTTTTTTTTGGCTGCAAATGCGTTTTACTTAACATAACTTTTCATTCCAACTTTTTCTAAATAACCTAAAAAAAATATTCCTTTTAATAACGTCCCTAAAATAAAATCCAATATCTCCTTTTGATTACAAAAAAAAGTGGTCACATGAACAGTGTCCCAGCCCCACTAGATGAATAAATGGAATGAATTATAGTCAGTGAGCTGTTTACGGAAATTATATTGCGTTTCAAGTAATGTGCTTATACTAGCCCTATATTATGACGTCAAAACTCTAGACTAAAATAATAAAAAAAACTATCTTAATAAACAATATTTATTTTTTTAATATCAATCTGGTAATTTTGTGATATTTTTGGACAGATCAAGGTCATTGACTCCCACATTTTTGTCAACAAATTACACTTTGACAGAGTTTGCTATAAAAATGTCAAATTAACTTGTCGGTGTTTAAAGTAAGACAAAGGAAACTACAATATATTGTTTTGTTGGTCGTTACAGAGTTAGAAAGTTGATCACTTAAGTACCAACATTGCTATACCGTGACCTCGGAGTGTGGGTCAATGTAACAGAGAACGTCCCATAGTCCGACAAATTACGATACGAATTAGATATCAGTTGTTATTGTAATACTAAGAATAAAACAATCTTTTTATTTATTGACCATTAAACTTTAGTTATTAATATGACTTTAATAATGTAGTGCCACTGACTTGCAGCGAGAGGTCATTTTTGTACCTAAAAAATATTTGTTTAATAAAATTTTAGCTGAAATAATACTCAGGGCCCCCGCTACCATATATGCAAAGAGTGCAATGCACACGAGCGCTATTCTTAAGGGGCGCTAAACCCAAGAACCCAAATAAATAAAAATGAAAAACAATAAAATAAAAGTTCAGTTTGCTTTTTTCAAGCACACCATAAAAAAAGATAATTAAAAATGCGCCAAAAACCTTTTTTTGCACACAGGCGCCAGTAAGCCTTAAGCCTTTCTTTTTAGTAAACAGATAAATGCTTAGATTCCAGAGATCTTGTACTACGGGCGGGCGTGTTCTGGTGACGCTGGGGACAGGCTGATCGAGGCCCCGGGGGCCTTCGCTCCGCCGCTGGAGGGCTACCTCATGTGCAGGACTGATAAGAGTCGGCGATTTGAACCCAGCTACTTTTTACTAAGGTAACATGGACATATGAAACAAATATCATTTGTTAAGAGATGTAACTTTTTTCATCATATGTGTTGTAAAGGAAACTATTACCTTTTTTCTTATAAAGAAAAGGATGGAAAGAGAAGGTGGATTATTCGGTTAGGGGATGGAAAAGTAAGAAATAATATAATTTTACTGTACTTCTTTGTTTTCTAGGCAAAGCAACTGCTACCTTTTGACATTGTTGTTATCTAATTATCTATGGACAGAAGTTACTATGCTTGGTCATTAACTTTTAAAAAATAAATTAAACACAAATTACAATTAACCTTATTTATTGAACAATAAATAATTCAATGACTTCAATTAGCATTGAGGTGAATGTCCATTGATATGATAAGATGTAATAAAAATATTTTCATAATATTAAGTGACATAAAGAGGTTACATTACAAATTGAATAACAAACTTATTATAGTCAATGAGTCAAGAAAGTATTCCCTTTTGACTTATGTTGAGTTACCCTCGTCAGTGTATAATAAATCTTATGCTTATGATCTCTAGCCGAGCGCCCACCGCAAAAGAGTGGGAGATGGTGAACTGAGCGGCCTTAAATGTGCTTGCGTCCTCACCAACAAAGAGCTGAGCTAAGCGAGCCCAACGGCATAACGCAGCTGTCTCATTTGACACAGCTCAGCTCTCTAGAGCATTTAGGCTCTTTTAACACATCTCATTTATCTTAGTTGGTGGGGACACAAGTATGAAAGTGGACAATTGGGTCGCCCAGTTCCCGCTCAGCTCTTTGCCCTTTTGCGGTGGACGCTCGGCTTTATTGTATTCAATACTCTTGTGACGTCACTTAACACACACCATCAGTTAACCACTATACCACGACATCTTGTCACCAGAGCGGGTGTACTCCACTGGGGTCCACATTCGCCGGACGGTTCTCCCTTACCGCACAACATTGCGCTCCGCTCGGTAGTAGGTGTACGAAGACATGTGGACTCGTCCCGTCGGCCGCATTGCTTCGAGATAGCACTGGGAGATGCGAGCAGGCTGTTACTGGCAGCACCGGATGATCCTACCGCGTCCTCATGGCTGCAGTCGCTGTTGCTGCATGCTGCACAGGTCTGATATCCTGGTGTTTATTAGACGAATTATATGAAAAACGATTTATTGTGGCGACTCGGATTCTTAAGCATTTATCTTTAACTGAAACGGCAAAGACTTTCAAGCATTTCCTCACCCGGAGATTTTTTTTGTCATACTTCTCTATGAAAAATGTAGTTTATTCATCTAACAATACTCATAATGCCTAGGCTTCATTACATCGAATTCGCGATAAAGGATTTGGCGTCGGCTTAATTCTGCTTCTATCGCGAATTCGGTGATTCCACCGTCATTAGAAGGCGTAGGGTTAAAAAAAAATCACTTCGCAGTAGTTTTTAGGTTAGATAATCTCGCAGTTTGGCCAAATTTTAAGTGTCGAAATGAATTTATTTTATTACCCTAATTTTCAGACAAAATTAATTTTATAAAGTAAACATTTCTCAGGCATTAGAAGAGAAAGACGGTGCAAAGAAAGTGGACCCTTGCGCTGGTCCTCCTCCCGCGTGCACGGTGCTGGTGACCGCTCACGAGGTGGTCAGCGTGCGGGACACGCTGGACACCGCGTTCGTGGCCGGTGCAGCCGCTTATCTTAAAGATAGAGGCTCTGACGCACTGCTCAAAGGTAATATAAGGGAATCTTTAGCAGGAAACTGGGAAGGGGAAGTGGATTTGGTAGGGGAGGGGACGCATACGAAGAGGAATTATCCTCTTTCTGTGCTTCTATTCCTCTGTCGATTAAGTTCAAGGCATCTGCAATCGCAGATGTCTATGGACAACGGTCGCTTCGCTATTTTGTCAAATCTATGTCGCTTGCTCGTTTGAATAAAAAAGCTAAAAATATCAAGAACTCGTCCAAAAAACATGTTTTAAATATGATTGTGTAAAGGGTTAAAAACTTAGCCTTTATAGCAATTTTAAACACGTTATCTTGTTTCCAGAGTACATAGAAGATATGAGAACGGACATTGAAATACTCGCTTGCGGTTCTATCAAAAATCTTACCGCGTTTAAAATACCCGATACTGATGAGAATTGGTGCTGTTTGGTAAGTTTTTTGGATGGTTGATTAAAATCTATTAGTTTGCATTCTCATTACCGCTAACAATTGCTTATCAGCGCCACAATGACGAAAATAGACACAAAGTTACACTGTTTATAACCTATCCATTTATAGAAGTCAGTGCCTTATGGTATCTGACTAGGCATATATTACTATTGATTTATGGCCTTTCCCTTTATAGAGGTCAGTGTCTATGCCTTATGGTAAGTTGCAATAACCAAAGGGCTCCATGAATTTGATTGAAATTTTGTTATACTGTCGAACTGCATAAGAGAGACTCTATAGGGCCGCATTATTTGTCTCCCTTATAGAGGTTTCTCGCGTATGGAACTCGTCCCTCAGGACCATACCGTAACTTTCGTTAATAGACGTTCCTCACGAGTCCTGTTCTCGCTTCTTCGCATTGTATAGAACAATGTCTCGCTGAACACATTAGCTATTTCCAAGTTTTTTTTTTAATTCTGTGTGGACAAAGTCGTGGGTATAAGGTAGTATTGTGTTAGGAATGGAGCGTGTGCGAGGCGCGCGAGCGGGGCGCGGGGCTGGCGCTGGTGCTGGCGAGCGGCGCGGAGCTGGAGCGCCTCATCGCAGCGCTCGAGTACGCCTACTGCAACCTCACTGTTAGTACACAATAACTACAACCCTCATATATATAGCATTCCAATTGAAACACTAAGTTAGGGCCTACCATAGACAAGTATAATTTATGCTAAATATGTAAAATCAAAGACATTTCTAAACCTAGGGCTTTATTAAACTGAGTTCGCGGTAAATACGGAAATTTTGCTTCGGCGTAAAGTAGTTTTTTCGTGTGCCCATTTGTCTAATGAAGTCCTAGGGTAAAGAAACACTTTCCCCTCCTTCCTTCCTTTATTGATTACGATTTCCATTTTGTACACAATTCTAACATGAAGTAACTTAACTTGTTTTTTTGAATTAATTACTTTGAAGTCGAAAATTGCTTGATTTTCTGACGATAGCAAATGTGACAAACACCAGAAAATAAATATCAATTACAAGAATAACTTATATCTCGTATTTAAATATGTTTCACATAAAATATATTTTTTTAAATCAGAGCGAGCCGTTCCCGCTGAGCGTGGTAGAAGCGTGCAAGTCAGCTTGCAGCGTCGCCCACGCCAAGTACGAGGCCGCCTGGGCGCACATGCTGCCCGCGCAGCACTGACTACTGACTAGCACCGACTAGTAACACCATCAGGACAAGGAAATACACGTACAAGACAAGAAAAAACGCCACCAAGTCAAGTAAGACAAGTACAAGACAAAAAGACACTATAAGTCACGTAAGACATGTATAAGACAAGCAGACACTATAAGTCACATACACATACATGTATAAGACACTATCAAGTCAAATAAGACAGAAAGACACCACCTGCTGTCTAAATGCCGCAGTCAAAGCCGGTTAAAGGTTAAAGCAGACACACATACAATAAGGAGCTCCCTTAGTGACCAATTAAGGATTTTGAGGGCGATAAAAATATACATATAAGACAAGGAAAGAAATCTATCAAAAGTGTTACCATACTAAGTGTTATACAAAAATGTAAGGTACCTAAAAAATACATTTAACATAAATATGAAATAACTAGGATTTTTTCTAAATTATGAACGTTAATATTAGAACGTTAATCGAACGATGTTACGGTTTCTAATTGATATTACAATTTTTAATGGATATTACCATTTTTAATGGATGTAACATTTTTTAATCACTGTAACACATTAATAATTAGAACTGGATTTAAAACTGTCAAATCTTCACAATGTCCTGGGAATTCTCTTAAAAATATGACACTAAGGCAATAAGTTAAAGTTCCTAAACCCATGGAACTCTTTTTGCCACTTTATTGTGACCATCGCGGTAATAAACGCGTTAATTAAATACTCAATAATCGCATAATATCATGTATATTTGCCAAGCTTCTGTTAAACAGAGGCCAAGTGTTGAGCACAATTTATCTGTAATTCATAATAATTAAAAAGTTACAATGGAATTGCATAGATTTCATTATAAAAATGTAGAGGCCTAATACCGTATCGTTAACCAATTAATTTAAAAAAAATGAAATGTGGCCAATAAATAGCTAAAAAAATAGGTTAGGAAATTAATTGCAAAATTCTCTGAAACAAATATTTTAATCGTTATATGTTAATTTACTGGCAACATTATTTTACTTACGCAATAAAAATAATGACATCTGTCAAAGTGAATGTCATAGATTAAAAAAATATTTGTATATTTATTAGTCTGTGCAATTTCATTGCGATGTTCGCTTTTTTAATAATAAATAATAATAATTGTAGTTTAAAAAAAGCAGAGTGCGTCTGCGTGTATTTAGTTAGGAGGTTAAAACATTTTCCTAGTATTAGGTCACAATATATAATGGTTTGTATGAATTTGTATGTTCCCAATATTTATTATTTTGTGTGATATATTAGTTATTTGACAAATGAAATGTCTATGTAATCAATTTAGGGAAAACCCGAATATATAAACACTATATATATAAATATATATATATAGAGCATTGATGAATTAATTTGTATGTTACCTTACAACTTCATTAGACCTATGTCATGCAAAAAAGGTCTTAGCCGAAGTAATATCTCCGTTTTTATCGCGAACTCGGTCTAATGAAGCCGTACGGTTAGAGTCAGAAAGTTATTCCGGCTAAAATATGTATTCACGAACAAATGTTATGTTGGTTACTATTAAAATATAGGGACGTAATAATACTTTTTTAAATACATTATTAGTATTATGTATAGTACGAAAGTATATTGCTTAATAATACAGTTACCTTCAATGCGCTATAAATGATCTCTGCAACTGGTAGACTGTTAATATCGAATAAGCAATTATTTTACTTATTTTTCTATAGTTCTGTAGTATTTAGGTAGTATGTATTCCATAGTCAACACAATGTTAAAGGTCTTGGATAAGACGAATACGTCTACGAATAAACAATAGATATATTGTGGGCTTCCGCTGACAATATACTTTATCCAACTTGCAGTCAAACTTGTGTAAGCTAGAATCATACTATGATCCCGTGGCTACCTTCATAAGCAAGAAACTCGTATTAGAAAGAAACCTCTAGAAGCGAGAGAAATATCGCTGTCCTTCGGACTCACGTTTATAAAGGGTCGACTGTACATTGTTGTCTCCGTTATTTCATAGATAACGAGAGAGATGGCAGTATATTTTGTGCAGTTAAATCGCCAGTGGAAAACGCTTAAGTTTAAAATGTTATGTATATATAGTGCTTTACTGCTTTGGGTAATAATTAATGTCACAAT
>QDHC01004189.1:229275-241324 GCA_013186455.1 Papilio dardanus tibullus | reverse complement strand
TACAAATACGATCTAAGCAAATTCATGGTCATTAACTCTGTATCATTTGACCACTGTGTAAGTATTGAATGATCTATAATTTATCCTAAACATAGTGTAACAAACACGACATTATAATTTAATGTAAACTCATATGTTTTGTGAATTGTAGGACCCTTCTATATTTACGGTGCTGACGTGTCCGTCTACGAAGCCTGGTGTGGCGATTGCAGACTTCGTCATCTTCCCGCCGCGGTGGTCCGTCCAGGAAAACACGTTCAGACCTCCCTATTATCATCGTAAGACTTACGCTATTAAAAAAATAGTTGATATTCTGATAACTCTTTTACTTTACTACTTGACTTTGCACCATTGGAATAAAGAGTGTAGATTTTACAAGGTTCAAAAGTTATGTTACGGAAGTTTAGTTTCAATTTATGTATTGTGTTAATTTCCAATCAAGTAAGTACGATGAAAAATATTATTTTATTTATCAAGGTAACTGTATGAGCGAGTTCATGGGTCTAATCCTGGGCTCGTACGAGGCGAAGGAAGACGGGTTCCTGGCGGGCGGCGCGTCGCTGCACTCCATGATGACGCCGCACGGACCCGACGCGCAATGCTTCGAAGGGGCTTCCAACGCAACATTAGCACCACAGAAGATCGCTGTTGGCACTCAGGTTTGTTTTCACTGCCTAAAAATCTATGTCTAACATGTTCTCTCCTACCTTTGACAAAAATGGAGATAGCATGATTTTTATTGGTGTTGTGTCCATTTTCGGGTCCCGCGGTACAACCTACCCTGACACTACTTATGCATAGAGGGTGGACCAACTTGTTGCCCCGCTAAACCGCCTGCAGGTGACTGGTAATTCTGTCGGAGTCAGTCAATTCAAAAGTCACAGTCTAATAGTCAATGGGCCTCAGCGATGCTGCCCTGGTGCATCGCTTATGCGGAGAATAAAAATCGTCGGCCCATGTACCTACATAAATCCTTTTCCCGCCAAATTCAAATCTCATTCTATATGACGTAATAAAAGTATATCTTTACCGAACTCCTTCATTTGTGATTTTAACCCTTAGGCCCTTCGTATATAATGCGAGGCAAATCTGCGGTTTGTCCGTGAGCTACTTAGCGTAGCTTTGCGTGCCAATAACCTAAATGTGGAGGAAATTGTATTTAGACTATTCTATTCTTAAATAATCTAAGAATATTTATTTTAATTGCAGGCGTTTATGTTCGAGTCGTCTCTGAGCATGGCCATCACGCGCTGGGGGCTGCAAACCTGTCAGAAGCGGGACGCCAAATACTACGAATGTTGGCAGAAACTGCCCAAATTATTCTCAGTCAAGTTACAAGTTTAATTTTTAATGTTTTAACATGTTATTTTTTATAATCAAGTCATGAAGTCGAAAAAATATGTTTTTTAATCTGTTTTTTTTTTAGGAGAAATGTTTTACTACTTGGCAGTTTGAGCCACGGCTATTTTTAATCTTTTTAAAATAAAACAACACATATTACTATAGTATTTAATTAATATTTAGCAGAGCTTAAAAATACATACCATTATTGAAATATTATTACAATAAAAATGATATTCAGTCGCAAATACAACGAACTATTGTGGAATAAGAAATAAATTAACACGGAATTGACTCACACGTGTTTGCGGGCCTCACCCGCTGAGCTAAGTGGCCCAGAAACAAAAAAAAACATCCCATGCGGTTTTTGCATAAATAATAAAATGTGTGTATTTCAAAATATAGAAACCACCTATTTTAACCGAACACATTGGTCCCAACCATTACGACACCCACGGATATACGGTATTACAAAGATAGGTCTGACCAAGAATATAAGAAACATTGTTCTAGGGGCGTCACCTTAGACATAATATGAAGGGAAAGGCTGTCCCTTTAAAAGTAACAAAGTATTCATGTAGGTACATGAATACTTTGTTACTTTTACACCCCAAAACACTACAACGCACAATTTTTACGTAAAGTGACAATGCCCTAATAGTTCAAATCTATACAATTTTATTTTTGACAGCGACTTAATAATAATATACCTAAAAATAATTATTAATTAAACTAAATACATTCATATTCTTAAGAAAATTGATTAAAAGTCTTAATTTAAAGAAAATTTATCTTATCAAGCTCTCCAGATTTAAGTGGGCATAGTGACCAATTAGGATACAGAAATAAGAAGTAATTTCACTATAAGAATTAATTAAATAAAAAAATGGAGTCCAACCTTGATAAGCGAGAGTACAAGGGACCGCGAAATTTGTCTCGCTTATAGAGGCTTCTAGCTTATTAAGGTTTGAATGCGTAATACCGGTTTAGGACCAATGAGTTCAAGGACTGTCTGATGTACATTAGGTTGTTTACCGTTGGACCGATTGATTATCTCCATCAGTCCAACGGTAAACAAAGTCACAGTCTCCGATCGGCTCGTGTGAGTTGTGTTTGAGTAATGCCTCGGCTTCATTAGGTCGAGTTCGCGATAAAAACGATTTTACTTTAGCTAGTCCGTTTTTTATCGGGAAATCGGTCTAATGAGGACGTAGGGTTAGTGTGTGCTCAACCATGGTTGACATTGACGCCTGACTCCAGTTCCGAAGCGGGCGTCTCCGGCTCTTCATCGTTGTATATATTCTCTGCCATCTGCCACACCTAAAGACACAACGTATGTAAGAATTCTACGAAATAAGCTCTAAAATCTACGTTTTTTTTTTCAAAATAAAAAAAAACATAGCTACAGTCGAACGCAGCTAAGCTAGTCCTATGGACCGCGATATTTGTCTTGCTTATAGAGGTTTCTCTCTAATCCGAGTTTCTCGCTTATGGAGGTAGCTCGTCGGTACCAGAGAATCTCGCTTATTCAAGTTTGACTGTATAAAGAATCTCTTACTTTTGGAAGTCGATTAAAAATGACACACAATTAACAGATATGTAATCAAAATGTGACAAAAATCACTCATCTATTAAAAAAAAACAATGTTAATTACTAGCTGTTGTGCGCGACTTCGTCCGCGTGGAATTAAATAACATAGCCTATATTACTCGGGGATAATGTAGCTTTCTAATGGTGAAATAATTTTTGAAATCTGCCCAGTAGTTCTTGAGTTATTTCAATACATACAAAAATACAAAAATTCAAAAATACAAAGTTTCTCTCTTTATAATATTAGTATAGATAGGTGTAATAAGCAAGTCCTAGTTTGTTTACCTGCATAATATTATCCTCAGAAACAGAGCATATGACCCAGGGTTCGTTGGGGTTCCAGGAGAAGTCTGATATCTTGGCGGTGTGTCCTCCGTGGATGAAGAGCAGCTCCGGAGGCCCGTCCTCCGCGTCCTCCGCCGTCTGCTCCTCGCCGATCTTAGACAGGTCCCACACGTGCAGCCTGCACCAGAGTTCACCAAAATGTAATCAAGATCATTGATTAAGATTATATTATGTAATCTTCGTTATTGCAGATTGCGACAATTAATCAAGAAAGTACTCATCAGTAATTAATGATTAATCTGTATATTATTCGATTAATCCGAAAAAAATATTTAATATCAACCACATTTATTACAAATGTATGGAAAGCAGTCAAACAGCGGTCAGATTGCTCTTCTCGGATATGTGCATCCATCACGTTGTTGTCCTTTAATGCCTGGACTTCATTAGACCTAGTTCTCGAAAAAGAGTTACGCCGAAGCAAAAGGTGTTTTTATCGCGAATTCGTTCTAATGAAGACGAGACATAAGAACGTTTTATGTCAACGAAATAAACGAAAGTTACATGGCGGGGATCGAACCTAGACAAATATATTTATGTCCGGTCTGGTCAAGTATTTAGTAACCCCATCCAACTTCAACCGGAACTCTGTAATATAACATTACCTCCTGTCGGTGCCGCTGCTGGCGAGTATTGTCTCGTTGTGCGGCGACCACTGCACCTGGAAGATCTCGTCCTTGTGCGACTCGAACGAGTGCAACTTCAGCTTCAGGTTGCGGAGGTCCCACAGCGCCACCTACATAGCATTTAAGATCCACTTCAATTCCCTATAAAGTGCTAGATAACAAATCAATAATCCTGTCAGAGTTCAGCGAAAAATAACCAGGATTAATTACTAAGGATTTCGATGTTATTTTCAATAATAATTACTGATTACGGCAATTAATCAAGAAAGTAATCATATAGTTAAAATAATTGAACACTGTAATCAAAACTAACGATTACAAATGTAATCATGATTGAAGTAATCTAGATGAAAAGTAATCTTGATTGTCGTCATGAATACATCAGATTATTAATTCGATTACAAAACTAGTTGATTACTGTTAAATTAGTTTCGAGTTTCACAATTTGGAGATTGTTATATTGTTATTGTTACAATGACTATTTAACAAATATGTTCCGAGTAACTTATTTGAGGACTAAAGTAATTTAATTAAATGAAGTAAAAGAAGTAATAAAGTATGAGCGGTGTACCGTCTTGTCGGCGCTGCCGGTGGCGAGGATGAACTCGGAGTAAGGGTTGAAGCTGAGGCAGTTCACCTCCGCCGTGTGCGCGTCCACCGTGTGAGACGGCTTCGACGTGTTGTTACATCTATGTAACAAATACAACAGAAATTGAGGATTTACTTATGTATGGTCAAACTTGGATAAACGAGAGTCCAAGGGACCGCAATATTCAATATTCTCGCTTATAGAGGTTCCTCACTAATCCAGGTTAGACTGTAATTTGTAATCGTTAGGTCTATCATTTTCATTCTCTAATAACAATTCGTCAATCCTAGGAGTTAATCAAGAAGATTGATATCAATGATTTATTTTTTTCCTTATGCTATAACGATTCTTCAATCCAACGAGTTAATAAAGAAGATTGATACCAAAGATTTATTAAAACAAAAAATTACAATTATGAATATAAACCTGGTTCCAGATGCTCAGTTTCAACTGTACAGTTCGACTGCGCAGTTAAAACTGACGTGTGTAGGCAAAACTGAGAACTGTACAGTTTGAAGTGAACTTTTGTAGCCAGCTTTATGCGATTTTAATAAAATAAACACCATGATCTAACAATAATAAATAGTTTACTATAAACACATAACATGGAGATCTTTAAATTAGGGTTCTTGGACCTTGTTGATAGAGTCCTTTCCAACCCGGTCTGTCCTGTACCAACATCTTGACCTTCTGATACGACACGACGTACATTTTTTTGATAAAAAACATGGACATTTCTTAACAAACATGGAGATCGAAGTATATTTTTCTAACCTTGTATCCCATATCATGAGTTTCTGGTCATCAGCTACGGAGCCGAAGAGTGACTCGTGCAGCAGATGCCAGGCGACGTCCTCCACCACGGCCGTGTGCCCGGTGAACACGGACTTGGCTTCGATGACGCGGCCCTCCTTCGGCGGCGCGTTGATGTCCCACAAGCAGATCGTGTGGTCGTCACTGCAAGTTATTTAACTCTTGTAAACGAATCCCGAAATAAAAAAGGATTAATATGCTTCGGCTTCATTAAAGTTCGCGATAAAAACAGAGATTTTGCTTCTGAAGTCCGTTATAATAGTGACCAAGGTTCGATGAAGCCGAAGCATATTAGGCTAGGCTTCATTACACAGGTTACGCAATAAGAACAGAGATTTTGCTTCTTGAGTCTGTTTTTATCGCAAACTCGTTCTAAAGAAGTCTAGGCATGAAAATAGATTATTTCACTCTGAGATAATGTAGCTTCAACAATTCAGTAGTTTCGGATCCTATTCAATCCAATAAAACTATCACTCTTACCCGACGGCTTCATTCGACCGAGTTCGCGATAAAAGCGTACTTACGTCGGAGCAAAAATTCCGTTTCTATCGCGAACTCGGTCAAATAAAATATTAGTACAGATAATGAAAACGTAAATTGCAACATTTTCGGCATTGCTACCTACATATATACATTTCTCTATTCAATATTACTCCTTCTTTTGTACTATTTAAAACATTACTTACCTAGCAGACAGTAAATAACCATTAAGATTGGGGTTCCATGATAAACCGTAGCCTTCCTTTTGGTGTCCTCGCAATCTACAAAAAAATAACGAATTTATAGAATAAGAAGTCATTTTAAGTAACACATTTGTCCCTTATTTGGCTTAAGGAAAACGTTTTTTCCTTCCGGTAACTTTACCTAAGATCAGGATGACATTCTCCGGAAGGTTCTGGCTTTGATGGATGCTTGGTGTAATCGAAGACGAGGACATCGGAGGATGGTGTCTTGGTTGCAATGACGCAGGGGTTCTGCGGCATGTAGCGAGCCCTGTTCACCTCACCCTCATGATTTATTTTGATCTCTATGTCTATCTTACCTGACACGGAACCAAAGCCACCAAATTCTGTAATAAATAATAATATTTTGAGTACAATACACATTTTGATGGAACTTTCATGGGTGCCGGAATATTAAATCCTACTTTTTTTTGCTTTTTTACAATATCTAAGATGACAAAGTTGTGGGCGGCCACTAGTTTTGAAATAAATTGCTTTATTAAACAATTCTCAAATTTGATAATTTACTAGAGACGACTTTTAGTGTATGTTTACATCCTGCTTTGACATATTGTTACAACAAACTGTAACAAAGAACATAGAATTAAAGAAAAAAAATCATGAAGACGGCTTACCTCCTTTATCATTATCATAGTGACTTGCATCAAACTGTGCATCTTCATTTGGAAGCTGAACGCTGGCAATGAGCAAATGATTCTGCTCATCCGATGTGTGCGTGCCCAATATCAATCTAAAAGTTATAAAATGTAATGAAAAAATCATAATTTTTATTTAAGTATCTATGACACGGCCGTGCCACTGTCAAGTCGAGAAAAATGAATTGAATTATGCCATATTTAATGTGTGAACATTAAAAATATAAACAAAAGATGTAAACTAATAACAAAAATGCTTTATGTACAGTAATGACACAGTTATTTGGTTCTTGAACTACTTATACTAGAATGATGTGGCAAGTAATTTATTTAATAGGACTTTTTTTATTACAAAATAAACATCCAGTATTCAAAAAGTAATTGACATTGACAAAGATGTATTTGAAATTTGTATTAAATTCAACTAACATTTTTATTTGCTGACTTTACCTGTGTACCGAATAGTCTTTTCCTTCTGGCCTGGTGACGTCTGGAAGCCATTGAGCAGTCAGCGAGGGCCATTCCAGAGCGTGGGTCATCACCAGGTCGTATAGAAAAGGTGTATTCTTCTTCCATATTTTATATTCTTCGTTTATAACTCTCTCTTCGACGGCGTCATCAAACGTTTCTACAATCATAAAAAAATACAATATAAAGCTGTTGTACTGTTAACCAAAAAACAAAAGGTAAGCTGTCATCGAAACTGATGATTTATTTTAAGAATACAAGCAAAATGAAATATAATTTTACCTCCATCGCCTTTGTCACCCATTTTATATAATTAGCGAACTATAATTCGCTTTTAAATAAATGCCTAATAATTTACAATATCTAACCGGCCCCGTAAAGGCGCCAAACAAGAACCTTTTCTCGGCGTTACCGTCCAACAGACAATACAATACAATGGGAACTTCCGGTTAATCAGAAAAAAAACCATAGATGTATGTTTTATACTCTTCGATAAAATACACAAATATTTTTAGATCAATATTTAAAACAAATTATTGATATAACTGTAAAGCTGCGGATAAACCGATGAATGACCGTATTATTTCGTCCATCGATTCAACAAAAACTTTAAAAACAAATCAGACCAATAAAATCCTCTACCTCGTACACTCTATACGAAAGGCAACTCACTCGTCAGTTGGCTTAAAGGTCTTTGTTACCAGGCCATAAAATCTCAAAAAAAAAAAAACTCACTCGTCAGTTTTTCATTCAATAAGATTTTGCTATGTGACATTGACAGTTGACAAGTAATCAAACATGGCTGATGCAGCAGCAGCACGTCGTGAGGCACGCAGAAAGAAAATTTTAGAGAATTCTCACAATAGATTGCAGCTTATATCAGGAAAAATTAATGAAGATTGTTGTAAAGGTACATATTTTTAAATTCATCTTACAATTCATACATAAAGCTGGCATTATATAGCATTGTTTCTTTACAGACTGTCTTCGATCTTCTACGCTCGATCAAAATGTTGACGTACCCCTTATAACAGAGGTTAATACAGTTAATACGTGTTTTTTAAATAATGGAGTTGCGCTCAGTAATTTGGAGCCATTAAGGAATGAAAATGAAGATATACCTAATGACTTGACATCTTTTCTGCCTCCTACACCTGAACATTTACCATCGCAGGACTCTATAATCGGTAAACTAGTCGATAATAAATATGACATAGTTCTATTATCATTATTCATACAAATACTAAACGGACTATCCATTTTAAATGTAGAACAGTCATATTTTTTTCTACCATTAGCCTTATATGTTGTCACAAAATTATTCTTTTTTCCAAAGGAAAGTAATTCTAATATTGCCAACACCATTTTACAATTGCAAGGAATATCAGCACAGAATGTAAAACTTATATTAAATGTTTTTCAATTGTTTATGGTAATATCAAGAGATGTTTGTGTGTTTTTGTTTACAACTATATGCATACAATCACTTCCCACTATATTTACACAAGTTACCATATAAAAGTGTAATGTTTATGACATTTAGCCCTTTTTACACAAGGGTGTGTAAATCTGCTATTTTTATGTATAAACAACTTATGTAATTGAATTTCAAAGAGGATGGTATTCTGGTGTGAAATTCTGATATGAGATTGTTTATGGTAAACCATTTCTAGACATAAAATAGCAAATTTACATAACCCCATATACAAAGGGTGTTGTTACTGTTTTGGGGCACTAGGGAACTTTTGTAACAGTAATTATGGTGGCTTGTGCCTTTGAAAAGTGATTTTGTGACTAAATGTAGTCACATATTGCCATTTTAGTTTTACGATAGTGCATTACTTTTTTTTGACAAGGGAACCGGTTATTATTATAATTTTTTATATAAAAATGAACTTCCATTATATTAGACTGTAATTGCTGTATGTCTGTTCTATTATAATTTCTTCTAGATTAGCTAGAATTTATTTATTTGATTTCTCAGAATGTGATGGTTTAGTCAGTGTGGTTTGTTGATATTTTAAATTAACTTACAATATTCAATTAATTTTATTAGTCTGATTTATATTGTGTGCCACTTTATTCATCAAATTGTAACAAGATTTCATTATTTTTTTTCATATTTTTAGATTGTATATTAAAAATGAAATATGTCTGAACTCTTAGCCTATGTATACCTTGGCTCTTATTCTATATTACATTTAATGTTTAATGCATTTCAATTGCTGTATATTTTTATATGTAAATTTTAATATTATTCTGATGATATTTAGCTTAACTTTAAATAACACATTCAGCGCCACCGACTTGCCTGTAGAGTGATATAAACAGTGGCATGAAATGTGTTAAAACCTTCTATATCTTTGCTTTGAATGTAAAAAACGTAAACATAATAAGTATTCATGTCTATTGACCTTGTATAAAAGGTCAGATTGAAATAAATTTGTATTAATTAAAGCTCTGACAATTATTTTACATTTGCCTTGTGTTGTACAAAATGAATTGGGTGTAAATTAAAACTTCAAAAGTTACTAAGTAATTTCTACAGTAAACTTAGTAACCACTGGATGTCTTATTCTTTTTTTCTCCATTTATAATGATAAATTAGAGTTTTAACCCTTATACATTTTTTTTTGTCAATTTCTTTATTTTAAAATTAAGACACTTGTCCATTAATAATGGATTCTACACTAATTTAATTTGCTTTTGTCATAAAAGTATTGCTCTAATGTCAATGCTCTTCATTTGAAACTTTTGAAAATTAGGACAATACAAAGAAGTCCATTATGAAGTAAATATAAGATTTTATAATAAACATAATCTAAGACGTATGTACTTATTTTTTTTATATAATGGCTGTAAAAATCAGCTTTTAATGTATACTATGGTGTTATTTCTGTATGTAAAGAATTTCAAAAGTATATAACTCAGTAAATATGTACCAAAGATGTTAATATCCCAGTAATCCATGTTCTTACAGTCTGGATTTTTTTTTTAATTTTTGTAAATTTTTATTTTACTAACATCACAAATTTGTACTCAAAGTAATAAAATTGAAAATTAAATGTTTGGAAATCTATATAACCTTGCTGCAAAAGCCTTAAAAGAATTTGTATCGTCTCAACAATTATAATTAATAAAACAAAATACATTTTTATTTAAATTATATTTTGTAAAATATTCTAATTAAAATTGTTGTAACAAAATTTCTTTGTTTTGTTATTTGTACAACCTGGTTTCTGAAATACAAAAGTAGTAGTTTTAAAACACTGGTATTTTTAATATTTCTAGTTCGGATTTATCGGTCAGGAGTTATTAGGAGTGAATCTTTCTCTAATTATATGTAAACTGATAGACCACAGATCAATATAGTTAGTGCACCAAATAACACCTTATTCATAAGAAGTCAGTTAAAAATAAGATTCAGTAATAATATTCTCTAAAAACCATTGTGGTTTGAGATTTGGAGCATTTCATGAGCAATTCTCTCTGCAGTGGATAATTGTTGCTGTTTCTGTGGAATAGGATAAAAAATATTATCTACACTAATATTCTTGAGAAATACTGTATTTTTGTATGTATCGAAATAACTCAATAACTAATGGGCCGATTACAAAAATTCTTTCATCATCAGCAAGCTACATGATCCCCGAGTAATATAGGCTATATTTTAATTCCACGAAGACGAAGTCTTGAACTACTAGATTATATTACTATATTCTATAGAAAGCGAAATATTAAATAGTCTACTAAAGATTATAAAACTAAACTAAAATTCTAGATGAAGATGAATAAATAAAACAACTAAATAAATGTCATTCTAATGATATTTATTAACAGATGATGTCAATGGACTATCATTTACAGAAATACAATTAGCGAAAAAAAAATTAAAACTTAAAGAAACTCTTAATGCTATCAATCATTTTCTTACTTTTTTTAGTTTCCGGAGGTTGTTCGGTTTCTCTGTCACCCGTGCTCTGACTATTAAAAGACTTTGGCTTACTAATACTGTTAAATTCTTTATTTGTACTTAGTTCTTTACTATCTGGATATTGATTTGTTAATTGTGGACTTATGGTCAATTTTTCTGGTTCGGAAAGATTTTCTTTAGATTTTTCAAATTGTGTCAAGTCTTTTTGACTTGAAGCTTCTTTTGTAATACTTTTTACATTTTCTTTAAAGTCAATAAAATCGTCAGAGCACCCGAATTCCTATTGCTGTTTTACAGCTTTCGATTTCTTTGGTCGGATTGGTTTTTGACGGACCAAATCCGTGCGTCCGATAGCAACCATTTTCAATTCCCAGGCTTCTAGATCTTTTCTGTAATGTTAAATAGATTTTTTTGTCTGAACATTATTCAAAAAGGTAAGACGGATTTAAGGATTACATTTTTAAATCTCTTCATTTAAAATATTAAAAGTTATGTGACTCTTTATAAAAAACTTTATTCAATTGGTATTTAAACATATTTACAAATTATTGATGATTGATCCAATATTGATTTATTTATTTATTCAATTTAAAATTTGGAATCATGAATATCTACATTTAATCAAATTTCCTTATAAAACATAGATGTTTATCTCAATATTAAGAAATGGAATTTTTAATTAGTATTGTGGATATGACAAAAATAACATCAATTGTACACGATTTATTAGATATTACACAGACAAGCGGCTTCATAAACTTACTTGTACTTATCCATAAGCACTTGAGCTTGTTTTTCATATTTTACTCTATCACTTTCAGGCAATTTCAACCAATCCTTCTTTATCTGTTCTTGATACTCTGTCACATTATTACCTTTTAAAAGATCTTTTTTTGTTTGTGTGAAAAGAAAATATGAAGACATTGGCTTCTTTGGTTTTCCCATTTCTTTTAATTCCTGTAAG
>QDHC01004189.1:205077-218571 GCA_013186455.1 Papilio dardanus tibullus | reverse complement strand
CGAGGTTCTTGTTAATTTAAACAAAGACTATAATTATCAGTTTTTGTTTATTTTTGTGGTAAAAGACAAACGAACATCCAATCACCTGGTTTTGTAGCGTCGCATAAACAAATCGAAATTTTTATCAGAATTTTCACTGCGTAAAATATGCCTGCAAAAATTACAATACACATTTTTATACAGGATTGTAGGCTGTGAAAGCTTGTGGGTAAATAATTTAACTTTAAACACATCATCACGATTACTTACGCGTTACCATAAAAAAAACTATTAATAAAGTCAATATACAACAATAACTAAGCACATTTCTTTTTGTTTACATTGAGGCAAAATTAATACGATCGTTTATTAATTTGTTTCTCACTCCCCAGTGGAAATATTTAAGTGCAATGTAAATAAATGGTTGTATGAAGATTCATGACTCGTTCTCGTGTCCAATTAGTGCTTTATTTATTACAAAGACTGTCAATCGTGTTCCTTGGCTTAGTAAATTACAAACTTGTTGACATAATATATGAGACGTCATTTTCACGTAAAATGCGTCTATTGAAAAGGAATAACTAAGTGTAAGATCAATATTAATTATTTAAGTATATTTTCGTCCGTTAATTAATGATATTAATTTCTAGGCCCTAGGATTGGTAGAATACATTTAAAACATGCGTTATGATTGCGTAAATTATTTTCTTTTTTAATATTTTTTCTCCATCACAGGATGTCTGTGCACTTTTATAAAGGAACAAAAACTAGACTAAGTTACTATTCCTTTACATCGTTCGCCATAATTACATTTCTTTGATAAGTCGCTTCTTTCGAACTAATAAATATTGATCGCTAACGATTCCGAGAACAGTGGCCGCGCAGCGCGCCATAGAGGACCAGTCGCCCGGCTTGTTATCCGACTCGACTCCTCGTTTATGGTTAGGCGTTCCGTTGATTGGGTTTATTTTGCGTTGGCAAATTGCAAATGGCAGCCGGCGGAGGAGCAACCTATAATTTCTGGTTAGCGCGCATCGACCTCACTACGCTGATATGCATTGAACTGGATCCGTGATTCCCCTTTTTATTTCATAATTCCATACTCGATGCTTTTCCATTCGATGGCGAGCGATTTGCGAGAAAAAACGTATGTGGAAAAGATCAAAGTAAGTTGATGCGGTCGTTTTTATCATCGTTTATAAAGTAATGATGCCAGCGTATAATATGTCGATAAAATCCGGTGAGCTTGAGCATACCAATTGTGTTTTATAGAAGTCGCTTCCAATTCTGTCAACTTTGAGAAACTATAAACTGGAATGCATGTAATTTTGGTATCAATCACATGAGACCACGACTGCACAAAGAAAACAACAGGACTAATTTCATACAACAATTAAAATGCAAACTTGATGAATGAATTTAGTAATCATAATTATTATTATAATAGCGGTTTCATAGCTGTTTGTGTAACCATATTTTATTTAGAAATTCAGTAATCAATTTTCTCTATTTTTTTAAAGTTTTCTTAAATGCTTTATCATGTTTATCCCTAATCTTTTCCAATAAGTATATAGAAGAATGTAAAAAAGCCTCGTTAAACATTTCACAACGGGTACAAAGTGCATGTCAGTCATTAGTCGTCTGGATGCTAGTTTTTATAGTACTCGTGGAACAAGGGTTTAATATTTACATAATGGAGCACCGAGAACGGTTGACGAAACTCGTATCGCATATAAAGTAGTTTTATTTACATTTTCTTTGTTTGGGGGATGTGCCGCTGATTGGCGACTCTACTCTCGCCGGAATCTTAAATGAAAACAGTTTTTTAACGCTTTAAAGCTTGTATTGACGTCGTTTTTAGATTACTTTAACTAGTTAAGAAACTAAACAATGCTTATGTGTTATTTAACAACTACTAGGTGTATTATTCGAATATCCAAAATGTTAAGACTCTTGTTTTAGGTAAACAGTTATCCTGCATTCACATGGAAGCTTTTTTAACGGCGGCTTTGGCGCCTTTTCAACGGCTTCACTTATATTGTACGATAACTAAAAGGACTCTAGCTTTGTTCGTCCAGCGCTCAAAATCCAACGCTTCGTGATAAAAGTTTAACAGCGCCGTCGTGTGATGCGTAGAAATGCATATGTTCTATCTCAACGGTTTTTTAGCGCGCGTTGAAAAAGCGCTCCTGTGAATGCAAGCTTACATAAATAATTTTGATTTTAACAACACCTAATTTAAAGTTGCTCTCTTGTTGTAGAAATTAAAAGTTTGAAGCGATAACAACAAAGATGTATAAGAACGGATTAATTTTTATTTACAATATATCTATAGATTTCATTATTTGATTCCATCCAACGCTGATTAAAAACTATAATAATCTTGTACATCGTACGAGAGGTCAACGATTGCTCGTTAACTTTTTACACGTCAACTTTTAACCACTTCAATCGATCACAACTAAATTTTCTATGTTTTTTTTTTGTTCGGTGCAATGACAATCGATTCTTACGATCAAAAGATGACTGGCCGGTTTTATTATGGGCCGTTCGTTGGATGCTTCAAAGAGATTTTTAAGAGAACGTTTATGCATCTCGTTATAATCCTTACGATTATAAAGTTCTTAAGAAGCAGTTACAATAGTTTGTGTATCAGGTTGTTTGGTAACTTTAGAAAAACACAAGGTGTCTGAGCGATCTTTATTAGCTACCTTCGCGATAATAATCAAATGACCAAAATGTCAGTTCAAACTGGTAGAGCAGTTGCATTAATCGAGTTATTTCATTCTGTTATCATAACATATTATAGGAAATTACTCATCATATCATCGACTAACTATACGCACGTCCCCAATTGTTTTGGGCCATATTCAAAAGCAAATTACTTGACAGTTCATATATACAGTTCATTGTCTATAATGAAAACAGGTGTAAGTATGTTACATACTAGCTTTTGTGCGCGACTTCGACCGCGTTAAATTAAATAATATAGCCTATGTTACTCGGGGATGATATATCTTTCTAATGGTGAAAGAATTTTTGGAATCGGCCCAGTAGTTCTTGAGTTTTTTCAATACAAACAAAAATAAAAAATACAAAGTTTCTCTCTTTATAATATTAGAATAGATTTTTAAAAGGAGTCGAATCAAATAAAAAAATATTTCGACACAATGTGCATTCACCTTAACACGGGTCCGTGTTATGTAGATGTATGAGTTTGTTTGGGTGCGTGGGCGCTATGCACCTAGTTACATCGTTGCTCGCTCAGGCTAACACAATGTTTGACAGCTTGACACGGGCACAGCAAGCCCTCGAATCACATATTATACCGGCCACAAATTACGAAATAGAAAGCGAGATAAATAACAGGAAGATTTAAAAATTTAAAACCGTTAAAAGCCTAAATAGCTTTAACAGTTGTACCGTTACCAGTCTAGTTGATTTAATCAGCGTTAGCTACAACAAATATGCAGTTATTTGAAACGATAATAAAAGATTAGAAAAAACAAATATGAATCGTACTATGCTACTTTTTTAAAGGCGGTAATCACTGAAGTTTTCTGTCACGCGATATCAACTAAAACTGCAGTTACAATTTTTTCTAAAAAAAAAATCGACACTAAAATCGATATGTTTATGTAAATCGATATCTACTTAGAATTGATTGGCGTAGTAACGAGATAATGGATCGAGTTGTTTCAACAGGAATTCCACTTTTTCCCGCCATCGCTTCTTATTTTGTTTGGAGGCGCGAGATCATTGCCTCCATGGTCGTTATAAATAAGGGGACCATAAATTTTAATATTGTTTTAAGGACATGATTTTTATGTTATTACAGCTGATTTGTATTTTAAACAAAACTATTTGAATACAAATTAATTAAAGACACGTGAAGAAATTAACTTAGTAAAATATTTTTTGTTGTTTTTTCTCCCCTTAATGCCGGTGTCCTGAAATTGTTGATAAAATGCAGTTAATAGTCGAGTAGGATGGCAACACAATAAGAGTGAGATAACAAGATTAATGTACAATACAGGTGTGAATGGATAAGCATTAAATGTTTCTGACATTGAATGTTTTGGATATCCGATTTTTAACAGTACTTATTATACACATCATATCCATAATCGAGACTTTTTTTTAGAATACCAACCACCTGTTAACAGGAATATGCATTTTATAACAAGTTCCGAACAATTTGCATAATTTTTACACAACGATATATGGTCATAATGACTCTTAAATGTTTATGAAAATTATAATATTCGAAATTATTTTTTATTAGCATGTAATGAAAAAAGTTTTAATGCTGGCAATTGGTATGTGTTTATAATTATATTTTAGAACGAAATAAAAAAAAAAAAACAGAAAAAAACAAGATCGATAAATCTCTACCATCGTGTATTCTAAATCACAACAAAACTGGGCATCTCTCCGAGGCCCGTGCTTTTCCTTCCTCGCCGTAAAGAGCTTTTAACGAGCCGACCTTGCCGTAACGACTGGAAAGAGACAGATATACACGAATATAACAAAACCAATGCGATAGACAAAGATAGTTTACCGCACGGTTAACAATAAACTTACTAACGAGGCGATAGATGAAATCAAAGAAAGTCGTAGCCGCCTACGTTACGCATTCAAATAAGAGACGTATATTTATTACCAGTAGGTATATATTTATTTGATTAAATAATGGTTGTAAATTGTCGGCGACGGTGTGTGTTGGCCCGGTTAACGAGAATGACTCAGGCGCACTTTATTCATTGCTGTTTTGTTATAAACTCTGTTCGTACACAATAAAGTTGAAATTTCTTCAAAACTATTTCCAAACTATAAGATTTTCTCATAAATGCCTTTTTGAAATTTATTCAAATTGGTTTTCGTTGCGGAGCGGCACAAAGAGCGCTGATGTAAAGAATTTTAAAAGTGCGTTTTATAGGGTAATATAGTGTAATATTGTTCATAGTTTTAATGACCAAAACCAGTTTATTATGCATACAACAATATCTTTGAAAGCCGTGAAGAAAACTACCATGGTGGCAAAGTTTAACTTAATTTTATTACGAGAATTAGATTCTAATATCCATTAAAACTTATACAGTTATGTATATTACAAATCTGTATTTAAATATTATATTTTATACGTCGAGATTGAATAGTAATTCAATAAAAATCAAAGATTAAGTAGAAATACTGCAATAAACACAACAAAACATTAAAATCACGATATAATCTTATTTCCATAGACAAGATCTTACCTTCAATGCTAGTAACCATAATCACAGCAAGGAGCGGTCTTGCCAGTAGCGTGGGTGGTCTTGCCCGGTGTAAAAAATCATACATCATGTCACTTGCAACTTTGCGATGTGTTATAGAATATTCAATAAATATATAACTGTATAATGAAATAATATTTAGATTAATTATTAGGCGTTAATGCAATTCATTTTAATAATTATAGAAGTAAAAAGTCAAATTATTTTTTTATGTCAGTGTCTTACCAAATTATTCCGAAAAAAATTATTAAGTACTGCGATAAACGAGGACCAATAAGTCGTCGATTTTACGAGACTGGAGGGCACTCGGAACTAAATAAGATAGACCAGAGGTCTCATTCTAAATTATGTATCATAAGAAGTACCCGAAACAACGATGTTCTCTGTTTTAGAATACATTTTATGAATGTACCAGTACCAAACGTAGTAAGTACAACAGTAATAACGCTGATTCTCGTTTCGGAATAAAGCGGTATAAGTCTAAATACGTTTTATAAGCCTAAAGTAATTTAAAAAATAAATACACAGTTGATTAAGGAAGTAACCCAATACATTATGTTTTCCACACGATGTTAACGTTCTAAATGCAGGGCGTTAAAAATTAAATTAAAAGTAAAAGGTAAATGCGCTTTGTTAATAATCAATTAAGGTTAAAGGTTTTAACCTCGATCTAATAAGCGTTCGCATTAACCTGAAATAGACTGGTTTGCCTTTTAAATATGATCTTTATGTTTATTAATATCTAATGGAAACTTTGCAAGATGTTTAGCGCATTTTGACACCCTGATATTTTTATTTACAGGTAGCACAAAAAGTACCTTAAAGGTTAAAAGGTTAAAGGTGATGGGCCACCATGATGGGCTCCATTTTCCGCAACTCCACGACTAGTCGCGTATTTTGCGTGAATACACATACCTTTTAACTTTCAATTATTTTGATCAGTTAAATAAAACAGAGTATGTTCCGTTACGCCACAGGTACGGGTCACGTTAAATGTTATAATAGCATGCCTCGTTACTCAATAGATGTAAAATGTTATCGAAAAGAATGGCACCATTAAAATGCTGCATCGAGTCAAACTTGTTTATTTGCCCAGGAGCTTATATTTATGTTAATTTTTTTTACCATACAGTCAAACTAGATAAGCGAGACCTCATAATCGGGAAACCTCTATAAGCGAGAGTCATTCTCTGGTCCCGACGAGCGAGACAAATATCGTGGTCCCATGGACTCGCTTATCCATTCGACTGTGTACAAAGTAATGTGAATTTTGTTTCCTATCTAATTATATTTGTTAAACAACTTTGTTGACGAACATCGAATGATATTAAATTTATAAAAATAAAAATTGCAAATTATGCTTTAACAAAAAGATATTTAGTAAAATTTTACTTTCATCTAAATTAAATCAAATAGATTATATTTCGAGAAAAAAATAAATGGATAATTTTAACATATTAAATCAGTAAATTATATAACTGGCGTGTGCCGTGTGACGATGCATTTTTTAACAAGCAACATTTTAGTGTACCAATGGTCCCGGAAAGTTTCGTTACAGTCGTGATTATAGCTTTGATGTTGCCGCTGTCGGAATGCAAAATAGAGTTCAAAGTGCCGACTTTCCCGCAGAGTGCTTTGCTGTGTTATTAGACTAATATATTATAAACTGAATGATTATTGAGGTATTTGTCGTTTAATGACCCCGCGGCGTCGCTGACATTAATTATGATCGAACTAATGAATAATTTATAATAGAACACTATGGAAACCTAACCGTGGGAGTACATTGAGATATCTGAGTATTTTCAAAGAAATAAAAAAAATATATTTTTACAAGAGAATGGTAAACGATGCTGGCAACATTAAGATCAACAACGACCAATATCAGAGAAAATGAAAATGCTGTCTTAAAAGATCATATTGTAAGTAAATTTCTAATATACTAAAGTTAATATATATCACGTGTAAGAAATTAAAATAATATTTCTGTTGAATACGTCACCGGAGGCAGGTTCGTGCATCGCATTTGTTCCGCTATTTAAATGTTCATATCCAACACGCTAGTTGCAGATATTAAAGTTTTGTTGTTAATCAACGAGCTAAAAGACGCATATTTTTGTCAGTTTTATAATTTAGTTTTAATATTTAGTTAGTAACAGTATTTCGGGCTGTGAAAACAGTCTAATAATGATAAATAAAGGGATTTTATTATTTATGCATATTTTATACTTCCTACAAGAAAAACCTTTAAGATAATGTAAGGGATATGTATGATTATCATCATATTTATCAAAACATCATCATTCTGCCCTTTTCCCTATAGAGGCTCAGCACATTATGTAGTTCTTCTTCATACTTCCCTACGAGCCGTCATTATTATCAACAATACATAAAAATATCTATCGATAAGGCAAAATTGTATTTTTATATTTCGACTTTTAACAACATTAAAACCAGCTAAATTTAAACAAACGAAGATTATGAAATTCCCAAGATAACAAGCGTAGTCAATTTAAACGGTCTCGTTATAATTATTTATGGTTAAACCTGTCTGTTTTACATACAATTGACCATTCCTAAAGCAGCAAACTGGTTGTATATTGTTCAAAATAACTGATTATATCGCGAGAATTCAAAATTAAAATCTTAGTTACAAAAAAAACACAACTTTTCGTAGCTGATTGTAACAAATATTTCGATTCAGTAATATAATTAGAAAAAAACTAATTTTAGAGTCCTCGACGTCCAATTTAGAATGTAACGAAGGAAAGAGACGAAAATAGGAATAAAAAATAGACAGTGATGCCCTCTGGAGAACTCATGTGCATCTGCTTAGCGGGAACTTAGTGGGGCTTTGGGAAAGAACAGAGATCTACGTGGAGTAGCTCGAATTTATGCGTTTCAAATATTAAAAGTATTTTTGCAACCATAATATAAAATTATGTTGCGTGATGTTGAACATATTCAAATTTTTTTAAGAAATTTTTGATACCAGCACTTCTCTCTTTGGTAATCCAAAATAAACTTGAAAATTATACCAGGTGAACTAAAAACTAGATATATTTCATACCAATTTCTAGTACCAGATTAATATTAAAACTCTTGCAAATTTTGTTGACTGAATTAAAAATTAATAGAAAGAAAATACAAGTTCTCATATAAATATTTCTCAAACATCAACATTAACCCCAAAATAATCAATAACACTGATTTATTTAGTCAACTTTTATTTCATCCATTGACATGTCTATTACTTTCTTGTTCCCAATTCAAAACATTCGGGCGGCTTTTGGTTTCGTGTTTAAATTACGAGCGTCGGGATTTCTGCTTACGATCAATAAATCAATAAATATATAGGTATAAGGCGCGGTGCTGCGCCTGTCCCTCCCTCTGTTGGACATTAATGAAAATCGCTGTTTGTTTAGGACTCACAGACCTATGCACGCTATTCTTATTAAACGGAAGCTATATTTTTGTCTATTTTTTGTTAAAGTTTGCATTATAAATATGTAGGCACAAAATAGTATAGACTCATTGTATACGACCGACGAAACATATTTTTAAAATGAAATATGAAGAAGCAAATAATCAGATTTCTAACAAACAAAAATGTAACCAATAATAATTGCAACGCAATTAAAAAAAACATATCTAATTTTTATTTATCTTTAAACTTACATAAATATGTATCGATTTATCTTGTTAAGGAACATCAAAGGAAAAATAAACTTTCAAATTTTATACAGGTTGAAACGAAACTACTGTTTCAAAGCAGATGGCAATAAATTTCATTTTTTTTCTACCAGCGCGCACCCCGTGGCTCGATGCGTTCAGACAAAAAAGCCTACCTGCGCCCTATTCCCTGTGGCTCAGACATGGCACAATGCCTTCTAACCATTTATTTGGTCCAACCGACGCATTTATTTACGAATTCTAACAAAACGAAACTGGCAACTTAGAATACGGACAAATATATTTTTGCCTATTTAAAAAAAGAAGCTTCCTTTTTTGAAATTGATGAATAATTTATGTTTGATTTTATCCATCCTATATTCGTATTAAAACATAAAATTCTAATGCTAGTTTACTTGCAAACAGTTTACAAAATATTTTTACTATGTAACTCACATCAAAAGATCTATAGGAAACAGGAAGAAATAGCAGTCAATTTATTTTTAAATATATCACATCCTGACACATTTATCGACGGAAAATATGTAAACATGAAATGTAAATATGCATTCTAAAATTTTGGTGCGTATTTCGGGAAAGTCAAAGAAAGAACGAAACGGACTAGAAATTAGAAAATAATTTATACTGTACTTCTTTCTATTGAAGGACTTAACACAGTTTTAAACATTTGCCGCCAGGGGCGTGTCAGTCGGAAATGTCCGACGACGATTCGATGTAGTGTTGTGTGAAAATGAGCTGTGAAAGCTTTTAAAAAGGCTTTAAAACAACAGCAGAGCGGACGCCCGCGCCGGCTCGTTTGTACGACCAGGCGCTAAACAGACACATACGCATCCGTTGTACAAACACCATCAGTTACTTTAATATTTTAGGACATTTTTTATTTCATATTTTAAATATTAACTGCTTCACTGGAAGTTAAACGTCAATTTGACTTGATTAGAAATAAAAGAATGAATATTTAATAACATTCCTTTAGTGTAGATTTTTTTAGTAACCTATTGAACACTCTGAGAGTGGCTTAAAACACATTAATCTTTCACCTAAATATTTCATGTGCTTTATTAACGTACTAGCGACCCGCCCCGGCTTCGCACGGGTGCAAATCGTTACAATGCTGATACTAAATACTGCAGCGTTTGTAATGTAAGCGCTAAAAATGTGTTAATTTACGACATCATATTAAAAACCTCTGAATTATCAGTGTTACTCTACTATATTGTGAAAGTATTATACATAAAAACCTTCCTTATGAATCACTCTTAATTAAAAAAACCGCATCAAAATCCGTTGCGTAGTTTTAAAGATTCAAGCATATATAGGGACAAATATAAAAAAAGCGTTATTGTTTTATACTATGTAAGGATAAGGAAATGGAAAATTCAATTAATTAATTTATAAACCACCGAAGTTTGCATGTTTGGTAAGTACTTTCAAAGGTCTTGTATTTAGTTCTAATATGATGGTCACCGAGTCAATCAGTTTACTTTGGCCTCCGAATTGTAGAGCTTCGTGTGTCTACAATGAAAGTTTTATTTGATTTCCCAAATGTCCGGGCAACACGATCTAATTACAAGATTCTAATAAAATTTTAGACAGACACACATAATCGTAAAATCCATTAGTAAGGGAGTCTGCTAGTTTTGATTTGACAACCATAATTGTGATTTTTGGTCAATCTAAATTGGAATGGAATTTTCCTCTCATAAAATTAATACTTTTAAGCATATTTTTCGATTAATTAAATTCTTGAACACATAAAGATCGCAATAAAGATAAACTATCATATATCACAACTTCTCAATCTTGTTTTTAATAACAAGCGTCTCATTACCATATTGTAGTTCTACGAAATTAAAGCCAATTTTGGATTTCCTGCTGAGCGCCGTGTTCCGGGCGGGTCTAAAGATAATAATCCTTAATTACACGCCGATCCATCATCGAAAACCAACAAACAAGCTGCCTATGTTATAAATGTGCCCACCCACATTCCCGCACCGATGCACCGCTCCAACTTTAGTTTTGTAGTAAGGTTGGTTTAGAAAATATTTTACTAACACCAGATTGGCTAAATTAGAGAATGGACATTTAGGCCGTCCCTTAGTAGATTTAGTATGAATAACTTAAAATAAGACACTCGGGATGGGATTAGAAGTTCGTCCATAAAGTATGATATCTACGATGCAAATCTGATAAATTAAAAACAATGAATCTCGGAAAAGGGAAAGTGAATTGAGAAGGGACCGAATTTAAATTTCGAACAAGGTCTGTGTCCGTTGGACAATAAGAATGGCTGCGATGGTATCGGCGGCGGGCGGCGGGGCGGCGCGGCCGGACCGGCTGGATCGTGCGCCGAGTATCTGAGCGTGCATCGGAACTAACAAGCTGGCTGTTTTAAGGTTAAATTACAAAAAAACGATAACTTACTTGTTATAGGTTTTTTATTATATCTTATTTTCAATAGGTATGTGATACAGCTTAAAGTTACAAATATTCAATGATAATTAAAGAAGTTAACCGAAGTTATTCAAATCAAAAATACATGAATTTCTATCGATTTGGTAATTATCGACGTTAATATTTTTTATTATAACCTCGAAAATTTAACAACGTTATAAACAAAACACGCTTTTACATTTTTATTATACTTTTTTATAAAGAAAGCGGGTTCCAATAATGAGGATCGTGCTGATAGGATCTCGAGTTGGGGCCGATCTACGGCGAGATATAAGAACCCAGGCCTCGGCGCTCTTTGTGACCCGACAGAGCAAACACAATGTTGCTGCGCAGACGCATCTCTCGGGCCGCCAACGCCCTTATCTAACACACGTGTACTTAAACCTCCTTATCTAAGAAAGAAAATATCAAACACTAAAATTGTTTAAAACACTGTTTTTAAATAAAAACATTGTTTTATTAAATTGATTTTTGAAACACTATAAAACTATTTTTAGACACTCATTTAAATTGTTACATTTTTAATAATGATTAATAAAATATGATTTATTGCATTTTGTATTAGATGACGAAAAGAAACAACAATGTAATTTCTCGTATATAACCGTATACAGGGATAAAACAAATATTAACGACTATAAAAAACTTGTTTACAGTAAAAAAACATAGATGTCGTTATACAACGTCAGTGATACGTACCTACCAGTACTGGCAGGTCGTTAAAAACGAAAATTATTCCGCCATCGCGAACTACAGTGATTATACATCAAGCCCGAGGGAATCTCTCGCTCATTGCCAGATGATTGAAGACCCGGCGGCCTCCTTCGGGCCTGACGTGCGAGCGGGACTGCTGACACCGTCCCGCGAGAGCGAGCGAGACGATAACAGTTCACCATCTGATTAGCATCCCAATTACGACGCGGGCGCAGTGGGATCGCGTCTTCGGGCAATAGTGATGTGCCTACATTTCTTTAAAAATATTCAAAATTTAAAATATTTAAAAAATGAATGTTTAATTTATTTTGATTCCGATATTTTAATTGAAACTTAGAACTAATCGAAACATGCATGATGCACTATCAATTCTTAATAAAAATAACATGGATTGTCAACAAAAGGCCCATATTTTATACAAAACAATCACATTATTATTGTATTTTATTTCATAGTAAGTAAAGCATTAAAACATAGAGGATATAAAAACTATGACAAACCCTATTATCATTGCACAAATGTAATCGACAACAAAAAACCTTTAATCATAAATAATCGATAAAAATATTATAAGAAACAACGCTATTAAAGAGAATGTCGGTGCACGGAGGGGCGTGCTCGCGTTCAGATTGCATCGGCAGCGCCAAGGAAATTTTAAATAAACAAGAAATTACGAAGCGAAGATTATACGTTCAGACAAAACCTGACTGCTAGCGAAATTACTCATTAATTCATCCAGTCTCGTTATATCGACATGACACTGGCCGATACTTAATCATGGCTGCGAAAAACTGGCAACATTAACAATGTTGCCATGTTATTTTCCTTGCTTTAACAACACATGATTACAAAGCAACGCATCGCTAGCTATTGCTCGCCTAATCACGTATTATCGTAGTTTATAAAAAAAAATATTAAGTAAGTAACAGAGTATGATTTGTTAGTTTACTGACGCAATTTCCAATCAGGATTAAAATGCTTTATTATTTTGTAGATAGAATCAACAAAATTATAAAATAGAATAAATTATATAGAGATCTAAATACAATGTAAAATATTTCATGCATTATGTACGTCATACATTTAATTACAAAACAAAATAATATATGAAATGAGTTCCACATAAATAACAATAAAATTACAAAACGATACGGAGATGTTCTGAGGCTGAGACGTTATGATTTCAACGCGGCGCCGTCTAATTTTGTAAATGTAACATCCACCAGATGTTACATGTAACAGATATTTTATTGCCCTACTCATTGCCGTCGTATATCGTACAAATAAAAAGAAAAGATTTATGTTATTCATGGACTCGGTGATACGATTTCATGCGGTGAATTTGTTCAGACACTGAAAATGTTGTATTCAACGAGAA
>QDHC01004189.1:173855-194035 GCA_013186455.1 Papilio dardanus tibullus | reverse complement strand
TATAGAGCCAATAGAAATAGAATCGTTTTATAGTAAAAAAGAGTAGCAATGAACAGTCCAAAAAAAACAGTAATGACCTTATTATAAAGTAAAAAGTGCAAACAAAATAATTTTATGTAGTCAAGGTTCATCAACAATTACATAGAAGGACAGACGGACAAACATCTAAACAAAAAATATTAATAAAATTGTTAAGTACGAGAATTATTATTTTCCTTTGACATTTTGACTATGGCTTTTTTTTTATCTATACTAATATTATAAAGAGAGAAACTTTGTATTTTTGAATTTTTGTATTTTTGTATGTATTGAAATAACTCAAGAACTACTGGGCCGATTTCAAAAATTCTTTCACCATTGCCAAGCTATGTTATCCCTGAGTTACATAGGCTATATTATTTGATTCCACGCGGACGAAGTCGCGCACAACAGCTAGTATTACAATATAAGTACATACAGATAACTACTACTCTGTAACATTAATCACAAACAATGTAATTCAATCAAAAGCTCAATAAATTTGACCTAATAGGTTGCCAGTATGATAAGAGTTTTTATAAACATATTATTTATATGCTTTTATATAAATATCATATATTATTTACTTTTCACTATGCTTGAAACCTAATAAAATAAAGCGTGGTTGACTGTGGCCTAGTCACCTTAGGGTAGGCTCCGAGCCCCTTGGTGGGGACGTTTAGTGAGCTGGTGATGATGATGCAACCTTCCTCCACAAAATTGGACAACTTGAGGTCTTCAAAGCTTATTTTAAAAGAGTATTTTATCCATACGAACATGTAGTAATATTATATTAAGATATGCTATTTAAATCCCTAAAGCCGGCTAGAGAGCCTCTGTTTTAACTGCACATTTCAATCATTCAATATTACGTCTGTAGGCAGAACTAAGAACGATACATTTGATGTGTATACTTCTGATTTATCTTCACAGTCAAACTGAATGCTTGTAGCCAACTTAATATTAGAAAAGGTGCTAATAATATTACTGATAATTTTTACTATTGATATAACCATTCAGGTAGTTTTAGACATATAAATCTCTAAAACATATTCAAATGTTATAACATTGTACAAATTATACAAATATTATCTTTGACAATGCAAATACTCAAATGAATATGTTGACTTCATACAGTCAAACCTCTATAAGCGAAAATCATATGGTCCCATCGAGGTACCACCATATGTGAGAAACTCGGATTAGAGAGAAACCTCAAGAGAGTAAAATATTGCCGTCTCTTGGACTCTCGCTATTCCAGGTTGGACTGTAGTTAGAATTTACTAGTGTATATACAAGGCTATATATATAAGGCTATATGTAGATAATAATGATAAGAGTGTAATGACATCTATGTAGTACATGTATCACCTGTTTGCAAACCATCAAGGTTATCTTTATGGAAATTAACTTTATTATGTTCTAACAATGAACAATAAATGTATCATCATCACCAGCTCATTGCAGGTCCCCACCGAGGGGCATGGAGCCTACCCTAATGGGTGACTAGGCCAGTCAGCCAAGCCAGCCCAGTGCGGGTTGGTCGACTTCACACATATCTTTGAATTTCTTCGCCGATACGTGCAGGTTGCATTATGATGTTTCCCTTCACCGTATAAATGTATAAAGGCTTTAAATTTGTTTATGAAGTTTTAGTACTTATTGCATTTCTAAAGAAAGTAAGTATGGACTGAAAATGACACAATGATAGACATGTATGGAGTTGTATATACTGTGACAAACACTGTAGAGAAAACCTAATTTGTGCAAAATACATTTTAAAATATTTGTCCTTAATTCCAATAAAATTTAATAAGATTTAGTTTAGAACTATCTAACTTTGCCTTACATGTTTCAAGAAATTATATTATTTTCAAAATGATAGCACAGCAGTCTTCTGTTTTATTTATTTTGTTTCCTATGTTTATAATGTGGTAATTATTAAAGAGTTAGGCTATTTAAAAAACTTACCCCACATGAGCCTGATCTTTGTGACATAGTTTCCGATTCAATTTCTGAATCTGTACTCAACGCTTCCGCAGCCTCCTGGGACAAGGCTTGTGGTAGATCGCTGTCTGACAAATTAGATGACAATCTAATGGGTTCATATGCACCAAGGTTCCCAAAATTTCTCTCTCTCTTAGGTAAATACTGTTCTTTTGGCGAATTTGACAGCTGTATAAGATCTGAATTGCTTACAGTGTTAAGTTCCCAATTAAATCTCGGCAGAGGAAGGTCCAGAGGTGTTGATAAGAGTTCTGGCTTTAATGGCATATTTGTCTGATGTGCCGCTATTAATTTGAGTGCAGAATAAAATTGTTTTCTATTCATATGTTTTATAGATGTATGACTATTTGGAGCTACGCTGATATCCATGATCTGTAACGCATAATCAGTGACAATAATCATTCACTAACAAAACATAGGTTTATAAATGAAAAGCCAAGCTAATTTACCTGGCATAATATATTGTTCGGTACAGTGGATGATCTAAACAATTCTGTCGCTTTCAGAATCGGTATTTTCCCATTGGTATCCTCGTCACAACACACAAACAAGTCACCAAAATATCTCATCTCAGTTTCTGTCAAATTGAGATCCTCCATTATAACAAAAAACACTGTAGAAATTTCTTTTATACACTATTACTCTCTTTAGTAGAATAGCCAAAAATAATAATAATCATTATCTATTAATGTAAACCATATTCATTGATAAACAGACGGATTTGAAAATTGTACATCACAAAATTTACACGAAGCAAACGAATATGTCATTGACAGCTGCCCGACGTACCGTAGCCATTGCGATCAAACTAAAATACAGAGTAAAAATTTCACAAACATAGCGATAGCGAATTTGGTTCTCGTGAAATTTCGTACACGTTCGAATGCGACAACATATTACCTACCTATTTCTTCGTATAAATTCAAGTTACAGAATTTTTTTTTTATAGATATAAGGCGATTATGGTTCTCTATCTTACTCAAGGAACCCCCTTGAAAATCTCCACCACAGCAAACGCTTGACACCCTCCCCCGCCTCCAGATTGTGCCTAAACATAAAATAAAAGAGAACTTCTAAAAAGAATTGGTTGCAATAGTTAGATATATATTTCTTTACTCTAATATACCAATGTCTCAACACATTGTAATAATGAAGCATTTTTTTGGTTTAAGTTAACCAGTGGATAAGGTAAAATTGAAAAATTAATCTATGATGTCAATAACTTTATTATATTACCAGAGCTAACTTGTTACATAACTCCTAGTTGTTCAAATAAACTGGTTAATTTGTTACTTAGACACATAAAGCTTTTTAATACATTTATTTCGGCCTTAGGTTTAAAGGAAACATGATTAAAATAAAAAGTAATCACATACACATACACATTACTACTATCAAAGTAGTGTAATAATTTAGAATACACAGCTACACTTTAAACTTAAAACGTAAGCATCGGTAATCTCGACAATTACAATCACATCTCAAATTTGTACCAATTATTTAATCCTTGCTCTGGATGTACTTGATGAGATCAATAACTCGGCTGGAGTAGCCATATTCATTGTCGTACCAGCTGATGAGTTTCACAAAGTTGTCATTCAGAGAGATACCGGCAGCAGCATCAAAGATGGAAGAATGAGTGTCTCCAATGAAGTCAGAAGACACCACCTGATCTTCAGTGTATCCAAGAATACCCTTCAGTGGTCCATTGGCTGCCTCCTTAACCTTCTGCTTGATAGCTTCATAGTTGGCAGGTTTGCCAAGACGCACAGTAAGATCAACAACTGAAACATTCGCCACGGGCACACGGAAAGCCATGCCGGTGAGCTTGCCATTCAGAGCGGGGATCACTTTGCCGACAGCCTTAGCAGCTCCAGTAGAGGCAGGAATGATGTTTTGTTGGGCACCACGGCCATCACGCCACAACTTGCCAGAGGGACCGTCTACGGTTTTTTGGGTGGCAGTGGTGGCATGAACTGTTGTCATCAAGCCCTCAATAATTTCAAAGTTGTCATGGATGACTTTAGCGAGGGGTGCCAAGCAGTTTGTGGTGCAAGAGGCGTTAGAGATAACTTTGAAGGATGGGTCATAAGCTTCCAAGTTGACACCGACTACAAACATAGGAGCATCAGCACTGGGAGCAGAGATGATGACTTTCTTAGCTCCACCCTCCAAGTGAGCAGAGGCTTTGTCAGTTGTGGTGAAAACGCCAGTAGATTCTACTACATATTCAGCACCAGCCTTAGACCATGGGATGGCTTTAGGGTCCCTTTCGGAGAAGACAGCGATTTTGTTGCCATTTACAATGAGATTACCATCTTTGGCATCTACAGTTCCTTTGAAACGGCCATGGGTAGAGTCATATTTGAAGAGGTATACCATGTAGTCTAGACCAATGAAAGGATCATTGATGGCAACAACCTGGGCTCCCTTCTCAACAGAGGCGCGAAGCACCAGACGTCCAATGCGGCCAAATCCATTAATTCCAATTTTCGACATGGTTTCTGGAAAAAAAAAACAAAATATACTTAACTAATTGAAAAAAGCAGAACAATTCAAGCAGGCATTTTATCTACCTACATTTAATTTATTTTTTTTGTTACAACTCTGCGAATGGCTTGCTTTTAATTTTTATTCAAATAAGAAGTATGGTTGTCCATTTGGTTTTTAATTGGATTAAAATAAAATGTTTGTTTACCCTCACTTACAATAATTGTTTATTTTTTTAATTAAATTTTACTTTTGTATTTTTCTGGGCACACTTGGAAATCAGTGACTTTTTAAACTCTAATAAAATAAATTCTGAAAATTATATTTAGCATTAAATCTTTTTGTACAAATTGTACAGATTGGGTTAACTATCTCACTTAAAATCATAGTTTACAACTTTAAACTAATAACTGTTGAATATTAGGTAATGACCTTAACCATCGACCTTTTCATGGACAAAATATTATAGAATTTATTTTCAATCCATGAAAATATAGAGCAAACTTTCTAACCTTTTTTAAAACACGTAGGTTAAGATGAGAGTACTTTGCCGGCGTATGAAGGACAGATAGAGGTCAAGTGAATCTTGCTCGTTAATCGTTACTAAAATTTATTGATTAACTCAATAACTGTATCAAAATATAGAAAATACTAAGAAATATTCAGAAACATGCGAAAAATAAACGTTTAAAATAATTGGTAGCTGAGATAATCCGCGTTCGTTACATCTACCTGCAACTATGTCACGTAGGTAACAAGTAAACGCATAAAATTTACAAAATAAATAAATTATAACAAATAAACGCTATTGAGAAACAATAAATAAAATTATAATCAATCTTAATGCCTACCGGAAAGTAGAAGTTCTGGCGTAGAATTGATACACGAACGATCCCCGCAAGATGGAGTACTGAAATGTCGTATGAAGGACAAGTTAGTATGTGAGTCGACCGCTATGAGCTGGAATCTAGATTGCGGATATAATGTAACCGTGGATTTACACTACCGAAACGCAACCCTTAGAAATATATTGCCATCCCTCTCATTTACTTTTAAAAAACTGAGATAACAATATGTTGTTCTACTTGTTACTTCACAAGCGGAAGCCCACGTTAATGCATCACAGCAAAGCAAATGTCATAGACTAAATAAAAACAGACTTGAAACTATTCTGCAAAAAAATATTTTCAATGAATACAAAAATCTTGACAAATTAAAAATGTATGTTACAAATGCGAGTGGTTGCATTTGTAGGAGTCTTCCTATAAGGAATGAACCCGTCCAAATTGGTAAGATACTAAGAAAGGACATCTGAAACCGAAGAGCGCGACCTATTAAGGATGATGAGGTAAGAGAAGTCTGTGGAAGTGTGCCAAGACCGAGCCACCTGGAGATCCGTAGTTTCTGCTTTCTATGGGTAATAACCGTTACTTGTGTTGTTGAAATTACCTGTGTGGGTCGTAACTTTCATTCTTAAATACATAATTATCTTGTTTTTCCAACATTATTTATTCTTATTTTCAAATAACTTAATAAGCAAATTACGCTACGTTGATGGCTTGTCAATCTGTCATGGTGTATTGTGATAAGAAATAATTCTTAGAGGAGACAGCCGGTATCATATTTAATTAAACTTAAGTTGAATGGTAAAATTAAATTCTTCTAGTGTCCGTTGAGACCAATATGAAGCCAGCAAGCATTATTATACTAGATATTTTCGAAACAAATTTGTAATAACTACCATCCCTTTGATGTTCATTATTATTTACTCAGTGCTATTGAGTTTGTTTAAACTATTTAAATCTACTGTACGTTACATGAAAAACAGAAAAGTAGCAAATATGCTTATTTGTGTAAATATATCCCTTAACATTTTTATTGATATGACAACACTTTTAAAAAGATTTTTACCTATTCTGTGGCGGCAATTTCAAAAAGTCAACTTTCTGTTTTCTTATCAAAATTAAACATTATACCGTAATTTAATACACATAAATAAAAACTGTTTATAAATGTATAATGGTTATAAAAGTAGGCATAAATGGCTTTGGCAGAATCGGCAGAATTATGTTCAGAACTTGTGTAATGAATCCTGATGTTGAGGTAATAATATAATGTAGTTTAGCTGTTTGTTAATTTAGGAATCGTTTCTTTACCTGCTTACCGTGAATATTATAGGTTGCCGCCGTAAATGACCCAGCAGTTGACGTAGAATACATCTGTTATTTAATAAAATTTGATTCAATACATGGGAAATTCGAAGGTAATGTCGCACCATACAAGGGCGATATTCAAATTAACGGTAACTGGAAATTTCACTATACATATTTTAGTTAAATAATTTATAAATTACGATTTTATATTAAACAGTGATTACGAATATTGTGACAGAATACGTACATTTAATTGTGTAACAGATTTGTTTAGTTAGAGATAAAATTTCAATGATTTATATTGCACAACATACTTGATATTATAAGTCATACGTATGAAGTTTTTAATATATTTATCACGTATTTAAATACAAATATAAGTAAGTGAACACAATGCTGTTTAAAACATTAGCACAGATATTTGTACATATTATTGTATTAAAATAAATTACTAAATAAATTTCATTTAAATCTTAATGTCACTATTAGTAATTCTAACGTATATTGACGATTAGCGTATTTGATACACACTGTATTTTATTACGACCATTAAAAAAACAACAAAATCATCCATAGACTCAGTCTTAAATATATTTCAGGTGATTTAGTTAAAATATTTCGAGCAAAGCAACCATGCGATGTGCCGTGGAACACCGCCGGTGTGCAGTACGTCATCGAATCTTCAGGCATGTTCACCAATCAGGAAAAAGCTGCGGTAAAAAATATGGAAAAATGTTTTATCTCCAACTTAAATGTGTTTTGTACAAAGTTTACGTTTAGATGCAAAGTCTCACGAACACTTTTCTTAGCTACAAATGTTGCACTTATGTGCTAAGTGCCGCACCCAGAGTCGTTTAGCGGTCCCCCTTAGTGCGACATTAATATTACCCTACGGCCTCATTAGACCGATGTCACACAAAAAAGTCCTTACACTGAAGCGAAATCTCCATTTTATCGCAAAATCGGTCTAATGAAGCAATAGTGTTAGAAATCTACACAAAAGGGACCGAGTGAGGCAGTAAGGATATTGGAAATTTTCATTAAAATAAAGACTCGAAGGACCATATATTTTAGTAGTTAAAGATTTCTTTATCTTTCAAGAGTTTCAGATATTAACGTTTTGAACGAATAACAAGTCGATAGGTGTTGCTGATAAACTAGCTGACGAAATTTTTGTTTTTATATCAGTATTAAAGATATTATGAGGTCAAGTAAAGGTTGTGGGTGTGTACGTGACGTATTTAAATTATAATTTAAAAAAAAAACATGTCCGTGACATTTCAAAAGACATAAAATATTACTGGTTTTCCGAACCTGCTTATCGGTATATAAATAGAAGTTAGAATCCGGGTTCGAATATGAGTCTCATGGCAGACTACTGAAACGATTCTTAAAGTACACTTACAATCTGACAGACGGCAAAACTTGTATGGAATTTGGAGTTTTAACGTGGTCTCATCATACGCTGTTACATATTTAAATGACGTGTTAATAGAAAATAAGCATAAAAATCTCGTATGATCAGTAATCAGTAAGGTTTGTAATATAACTAGTCAGATTATGAACTGTCAAAGTTGACAGGTATACTCTTTGTATAGGGCCACCTGACGGTAGAGGGCGTGAAGCGAGTGGTGGTGACGGCGCCCAGCAGCGACGTGCCCATGATCATTCTGGGGGTCAACGATGATAAACTTCGAGCTGGTATTATCATAAATATTTATATTAACCATTTTTAATGTTACTAGTGACCCCACAGCGACATTATCTACTCCCTAACATATCCACGATATAATAACAAATATAAAAAGAAATAAATTATTACGTAACTAGTGATACGCCCCGGCTTCGCACGCGTGCAATGCAGATACTGAATTCACTACAGAAAAACTATGAGAGTTGTATATAACATACTAATAATACTAGCACCCGTGCGAATCCGGGGCGGGACGCTAGTTATAGATATAAACCTTCCTCTTCAATCGCTCTATCTATTAGAAATAACCGCATCAAAGTACGTTGCGTAGTTTTAAATATTTAAGCATATATAGGAATATCAGGACAGAGAAAGCGACTTTGTTTTATACTATGTAGTGATTTTTTTCAGGTCATAATCGTATTTTTTTCATCTATTATGTAATTTTTTGAATACTTCATAGATCAGAGAGTGATATCATGCGCGTCAAGCACGCTGTACTGTTTGGCTCCGATAATGAAAGTTCTAGAACACAACTATGGCGTTTCGGAGGGATTTGTTACTAGCATACACGCCATGACACCCTCGCTGAAACCCCTCGATGGATTGTGTTTGAGAGGAAAGGTACACACAATATAAAAACCACAGATAATATTATTATAGTAAAATTTACAAGCGTGTTTTGTTAGATTTATTCCGTAAACCACGGGCAGATCTACATTGGGTTTAGAAAAATGTTTTATCCCCAGAGCTTTATTTGAGTGATGTCCGCAAAAAAGCCCTTACCCCGAAGCAAAATCTCCGTTTTTAACGCGAACTCGGTCTAATGAAGCCCTAGGGTTATAGAGTTTTCAGCAACTCACGATTATATTGTAAAATGTTAATCTCAATATTGGAAGTAGATTTCTAAGAAAAACTTACATCAGATTAGAGATAGATATATTACAGAAAGGTGACAAAACAGTATCTATTATCTGTTTAGAAGCGAGGTTTGCGATGATCGTCGTCATCTGAACTTCTGCTTACCCCTCTATGTTATGAGCGTGAGTGCGTTTCCAGCATTGGCGTGACTTCCGAAGCATCCATCAGAACGTGATCCCGGCGATGACGGGCGCGTGCAAGGCGCTCGGCAAGATCCTGCCTGAACTCAAAGACAAGATGATAGGCCTCGCATTCCGCGTGCCCATCGTCAATGTATCCGTGTTAGATTTGACTATAAGGTAAGTATTTTCCCCGTTGAAGCACTTGTACAAGTCCCTTCTATTTTTTACCGATATTGGTTGTACATTTTTTTATCCTTACTTGCTTAAAATCAATATTTTCTTACTAATTAAGTACTGTGCCGTTATAATGTTATGATAAATGTATTTCCATAAGGTTAAACAAAAAAACAACATTAGAAAATATAGTTAAAAATGTAGAAAACGCAAGTCAAACATATTTGCAAGAAGTCCTACATATATCTAAAGAGGAGGCCGTGTCATCAGATTTTATAAGAGACAGTCATTCCTGTATATTGGATGTGAACTCTAGTTTGCAACTGCGACCAGATTTTTACAAACTTATCTGTTGGTACGAAAATGAATTTTCATACGCGTGTCGGGTTGTGGATTTGATAACGTACTGCGAGAGAAGATTCGAGGATAACCAAACGGCCGAAGATAAAGTTGTCGACTGCGAGACGGAGAGCCCCACGTTGACGGACATCGCTCTCGGTGCTAAGAAGTTCAAACCGGCAGCGGGTACCTGTCGGCAGCAAGTTCCTAACATCATAAAGACTTTTTCCAGAAGCGTCTACAGTAGCTTACAAGATTTGCAACCTATGGCCACTGACATGCCCGTCGCGCATCAAGGAACCTTCACAGAAAGGCAACCGAAGAAAGTAAACGTATTATCACAAATACCCACCGAGGATAACATGGTTAAAAGCGTAGCGATATCAAATTCTATTCATAACCTTGTACCGTCATCGAGCACTTGTAAAGACGTTGAAGCAAAACAGAGTGTTTGTAAAAACGTTCACAAACCTACTAAAAACGAAAGAAACGAATTGAGCGCTCAGAATCATTTGGAGAGTGTGAGGAGGGAATTAAATAAAATGATGAACGTGACTCAAGGACTACTCGAGAAATCTAATAAACTCTGTGATCCGTTAAAATTGAAGACCGAGGAGCCGGAGGTGAAGAAAGTTAAAGCGGATAAAACTATATCGTTTGCGGAGTCGAACGAATCTATGCAATGTACGGGATGTTTGACGAAGAGTCAGGGAACAGTTATTGTTAAAAAACAAATAGAAAAAGCGTGTTCGGGCCGAGGAGATATCAAAACTAATGCGAGACCGATGTCTGTGGAACATTCCGTACTTACTGAAGGTACAAATATTTTTTATAATAAAAAACCACTTGAACCAGGATCCATCTAATGTTAAGTGTAAACAACTATAGTTATCTCTCTTTGTTCTATGCAAATTATGTAAAAAGGTAAAGTAGGAGAAAGGAATAAAACATATCCGCGGTCGAGATCATTCGTACAACTGATGAACTTAAAAAGTTTAATATTATTATTTATTATACAGATACATCTAAATTACACGAGGACGAAATAAGTAAGTTTCATGTGAAAACATTATATGACACTAATTTCGAACAGTTAGCCGACAGTCGTCACGCCGGTGAACTGGTACAAAAGCGAGCTATAACCAAACTTCAAAAGACAAGCACGAGTTTTCTCAGAGATAATCCATACGTGTATGCTTTCAATAAGAAACATGAATTCAGAAATGAACAATTTAAGAAACAACTAGAAAATTCAAGTCCGGTCAGTATTACGATGGAAGGAATTAATCTCGCCGGGAACGAAGCGCATTGCTCGGAAAATATATCAAGATATATTATTGTTCAAGAAACTGAAAATACAAAGAATGATCGCAAATTTTTGGGACAACGACTTCTTGGTAAACAGAATATTCTAGTACAGAAACAAGTGATATGTGAAAATGTAGCTCTGCATTCGAACGATAACAACGCCTTTGTAAACGCAAATACGAAGCAAGATATATTCGACAAACTCGATAGTACGAGTGCTACTAATTCTGAAAATTCATTCCACGTTAAGGAGAAACAATCTCAAGTTATTTGTATCAATGATCTAACTAATTCTCTAGAAGATCTGTCTCGATTGGAAAAGATATGCAAGATTATTGAAATTTCCGACGATCTGTCTGACGAGTTGTTCTCAAAGTTGAAACCGGCAGAACCGGCTAATATGAAAAATAAAAAGTGGTCCTTCAAAGATCTTTGCGCTAAAATTAAACTGGACGATTTTTGTGATAAAGTTTTTCGAGAGTAAAAATTCATTTTTGATACACAGAGTCTTGTTTATAATAAAAAGTTTTTGTTTTCTAATTTGTTTTATTTTAAGGCACATTCTTAGTCACTATAATTATGTATAAATTATGCGAATTTCACCAATTGTACAATGCCCATATGCACAGTAAAAAAAATATAAAAAACACTCACCATTTACAATAACAAATAAAAAAGCAGGTACAATGTAATACTGACACTGGAAATAAATGCTTAACCATAATTAATATACGAGGAATCAATAGTTCTGAGTAATTTCATATTAAGTTGTATAATCGCCTTTGGGAATACAGCGTCGTCCATTTCAACAAAGTCCGCGATAACTACGTTCACAGGCGCCTGAGATTGCAAGTTCTGAGAATCTGTTAAAGCTGAAGGAGGTCCTGGAGAGAAATCTTCTATTATTTTAGGTAGAACTTCATTTTTTACGGGTATTGCACACTTCTCTCGAAGTGTGGATATCCATCTGTAAGGAAATAAGACTATGTAATATGAAGAACAATGTTATGTAGTAAAGAAAAAGATAGTCGGTAACTACAGATATTTTATATCTACCCCCATTTTACATTGATTGTTTCAACCTATAGTTTTGAGTTACTATTACTAAAAACAAATATTTTATACCAAAAATATATTTACGCGACTCTCTTACGGTGAAGGAAAACGAAGAATGCGAAGTAGAAGAAAAGTAGTGGAAAAATGGGGCCTATCATGGGTCGACCTATACTATACTAACAAAAATATATTAAAAATAATACCTAAAAAGTATGAACGCTGGGGTGGGTGTCAACACGGCTTGGTGCACGAAGCCCATGCCGGGATGCCTGCGCACGCGCCGCAGGAAGGCGAGCAGGCCGCGCGCGCGCTCCTGCCGCGGCCACGGCGACGGCAACATCTGCGGCTGCCAGAACTGATCCGTGCTGTACACTGACCGATCACGGTACACTATTACTACCTGGAATTTAACAATTTGTTTTTGGATTTTCGACTCTCACATGTATAATCTGACATTCTTGCGGGATAGGAAAATTTCGTGAAGAAAACTAAACATATCGACGATAATTGCAAAGAATATGTATGAATTCACACAAAACACACGCTAGTCTTGGAGTGTCGAACGTCGAAAAGTCGAGTCCTTCATACCATTATAGTTCGAAATATACAGTAGTAGTAGTAACTAACACTACTACTGGAAATAGAGCGCGTTTACACCTTATAAAATTATAGATTTAAATAGTACAATACAGTTTGAGTAAATCCAAGATGGCCGCCGCTGCAAAATGGCGGATGACAATTATTTCCATAATATCCCCATTATGTGTATCAAATTAAAGGGTTAAGTTACTATTAGTTGATGTACTATTAAAATGATGCAAAAATTCGTTTTTTACCTGTTGTTTTAACCTTGCTAATGTATTAAGTGTTATAGCTTGTAAATCTATTTGCCGAGGCACCAGTTGACGACCATATAAATGTAATAATAAACCCATAAGTTTTTGATGATCATTTGCTGTAAATCCATAGAAATGTTGACAATCTAATATCACTACCTGGAATAGAAATAATTATACATTCTCTTGATTTCTTCTTATTTTAAACTAGCTGTTGTTAGCTACTTTGTCTGCGCGGAAGCAAGAAATATAGCTAATGTTACTCGGGGATAACATAGCCTCTAACAGTTAAGAATTTTTGAAATCGGATCAGTAGTTTTTGAGTTATTTTAGTACATACAAAAATACAAAGTTCCTTTCTACATAATATATGTCTATAGATAGGTTCGGTAGTAAAATATCTTTCCAAAGCTATCTAATAAACTATTGTCATTTCTTGATATTTTAGTCACTATTCTTGACTAAAATTCTTTTATAGATAGAGGTACTAATTTAGAAAAACATTATTTAGCCTTTTTAGTGAATTACTATAAGTTCTCACTGCTAGAACTAGTTAAAATATCATTATTTTCAAGGAATAATGTGACAAAAACGTTTTTTGTACATGTTTTTACAGTAGTTACAACTATAAATAAGATGTTTGTAAATGTACCCTCACCTCTCCTGGATGTGTATCAATGAAAGATTTAACTTGGTTCAAAGCTGTTGTTATTTCTTCTGCGTACACTCCATGGGTAAAATAAAATTTATCATCACCAGTCTTTGTTGCGATTCTCAAGTCAAAATATCTGGGAATTTAATTATTGAGATGTTAACAAAAAAATATCTATTTCCGTGCAACATTTTCTTTAGTATTAAAGAATTCTTCATAAATTGTACCTATTTAGAGTATTATTTGAACAAGGCTCTGTTACAATATTTAACTAGATTTGTGTTTGGTGAACAAAAAAAGGGTTAACATTACTTATGAGTGCCATACAATTTAAAGATGATTTGAAATCAGGACCTATTGTAGGGTAAAGGGCAAATTGGCCAATACTTTAAAATGTTATCAATTAATAATTTTAGAACTTCATTGCAATTTATTAGGTTTATAGTGCAGCTACTACTAAATGTAAAACTTGGTTTTATTAATGTTGAATCTATTATTCTTATAAATCTTACTAATAATATCAATGCAAAAGATATGATGTATTAATGGATGATTGTTTAAAGTTATCTCCAAGATGGTTTAAAGGATCTTAATGAAATTTTGCACAGATGTAGAACAATCTCGAAAAACACATATGAATAATTGCGGGCGAGATTAGTTCGTTAATAGAAGCTATTATTATATGCTATGTAATAAGCAAATGTTTTTCGTAGGCATGTTATTAGTAACTGGCAATATACCTAATGCCAATCAGCAGTTGCTGGGAGGTATCTACTGCTTGTGTGATTGTCCAACGTAATATCGTACCTCGGAACAAAGGGTACAGTCTCTTGACGATTGGCTCAGCATCGGGTGCAATCTCACTTGATTCTGTGATACCGTATGTCATTGAATCATGGCTACCTAGAATGGTTTAGTTTATAACTTTTTTATGTAAATAATATGACCATCAATTTAATACAATATTAAAAAGCAAAGGAGCAATGATAAATAAGGTTACATTACCTGGAATAGCCAAATATATGAAAGGAACATTTTTTAACTGATCAGGTAATTCTCTCATCCAATTTTCGAGATTCACATCCTGTGCTGACCCGTCCTCGCACATTATTGTAGCTGAAAAATACAAAAAGATAATTAAATAAGCGCTACAAAAGATTTATACGTACATCTATTTACTTGGTGAAAGAACAATAGAAAGTAAAAAGCTACCTTTGTACTTGGTAATAAATTATACCTCAGTTACGTCATGATCTAAGTTTAATTGTACTTGTCCTTACAAACAACGAGCCCTACCAGTTTATGTGCGAATGATTTGTCCTCATTACTTTATTTGATACTTTGTTTTCATAAAAATAATCTAAATAGATTGAATGATTCTGAAAGCAACAATCCATCGGTATTTTTACATTTCACACGGCTCTATATTTAAAACATTATTTGAAAGTAAAAAAAGCGTAAACAAAACAAATCAAAACACTTTTCCTCCACTGTCAATGTCATCTACAAACTGTCAAATAATCAAAAAACGTCAGGTTATTGTACAATGGCAGCTCTGAAAATTTTGCAAAATAAAAAAAGAAATAAATTATTTGCGCATCGCACTGGTATTAAAAATATAGATGTGGGTAGTACAAAAAGCACCGACACCAGACCAATAACTAGTGAAACACTCTAAAGCCCAAAAGCATTTTACTATTTAGGTCAGTCCAAGTACTCTATAACTATGGTAGAGTTTGGAACAGCATTAGCTGCTGTTGCTGAAACCGCTCTACCAGTGCAATACAACTACCATACAAAAAGACTGCCGTAAAGTGGAAGTAACGCCATCTTTCGCATAATGAAAGTGTGTGATAGAAGCTTATGGTCTCTTCTCCTTCTTATCCTTTTCTTGCAAAGTAGGGATGAGAAGGGCGAGTAGAATAAATGGAAATATACTAAATATGCATATCTGCACCTCTGACCATCTGAAACCAAATGGTTGCAACAAAGCAACATTTAAATAAATTCTTGCACATGACATAGGGCGATGGTGACTTCGCTGTTTTACCGAAACCAGGTCACCGTGTCAATGTTGCATTAACTAAATATCTGAATAGTAAAATGTTTTAAATAAATTAACAATAATAGAAACGGAAAATCATACCCAAGGCAGCTAAAAGGAGTCCGAGCCTCATCTTATGAAGTGAATATTGTTAAACTACCCACTCATACACATCAATGCACTTGGTGACCGTTATTCGACGTTAGCTAATGTGTTTTGGCAAAATTATATTCCGTATTTGTTCCACTTATGTACACTGCCTCGAGACGTAAGCTAAAGTGAACTTATCATGCAATCCAGTGCGTTTGATCTTCTGTGATGTTAATAAATGCAAAAAGTAACCTCTGCATGTTATTATTGGCTCCCAAGCCGGCCACCGATTGCTTTGTTACAGTATTTGCTCTCAACTGGACGAATGTATTTAGGAGATTAGGTGAAAGGATCATGATGTGGTTTTTGTGCGTACTTAACAGTATTCGTAATAAGATTAACCTTGAAATATGGACGGTTTAAGAATTAAGTTGACGTAACACAGACGTACGTAATAATATAAAAAAATGTAACTTACTGTTTGTACGTGTACACCGCATCGAAACTTCCATAACAAAAGCACGATCAAGAAGCCATAATTATCTTTCGTTTTAGGATACAACAAAACTGAGTTGCTTTTAACTATGTTAGTATTAAGTACAGGGAAATCATAGTTGTTTTATTATAATAAGTAGCGACTTTATATATTTCCGTGAACAATTTACTCGGATACTACATGCGTCGTATACTGTGACATGCATAAAATATTATCTTTTTTTGTCCTTCTTCATTTATGTTGTTAAGTTGGCTTAAGTATATTATAATAAGTTATTTAAGAATGCGATCCTTTGAAGTAGATTGATAACTAAAAATAAAATTATATTCATTATGAAATGCTCTTAAACTTTATTGAAGTTCATTGTTTCATGTTACTTTGGCCTTAATGTGCATCAAGTAAACGAAGACAAGGTCTTGTAATTAAAAATAATACTAAAATGGCACAGATAATTAATTGACGGCGTTTTATATTAAGTTGTAAAAAACAACAACTTAATTAAGGTTATGTTTTATTGTGATTTGGAACAGAATATTACACCGAACAGCTGTTTACTTTCAGATGTATTACGGGTATACGAAATGATCAAACCCAGACTATAGAATTTTTATAAACAATGCTAAATTGCGTAGTAATAAAAGTGTACAGCTAAAATAGTGTTGTTCTATTGAAATCAAACAATTGAGTTTCATTGCCAAATAACTTGCGGACTTTCGGCGAATGCAGTTAGGTGCGGGAAGAGAGTTAGTAAATGGAATGTTGGAGCCGAAGGCTACTTGGTTCGAATTCTCGTTGAAGTTTGGAGACGATAATCCTAAAGGCAAAAAAGGGAAATAAAATACAGTTCTAAGTTAAATACAAATAATAAAAACGCACGTGCAAGGTGTTATTTACATGTTATTTACATTTTTTCCTAGATAACTTGTTTCGTGAGACAAAGGGCTTTGTACTCTTGGCAGAATGTGTGTTGTAAAGTTGCAGATAGCGAAAATAACTAATAAAAAAAATAACCAGGTAGTGCGTCATGAGGACTTTAATGTTTGTGTAACATTAATTAACCGCTTATACATAACCTGTTATACCACTGTTGAGCTCCATAATGATCAATCTAAGAAAATATAAATCGATTTAACAAAGTGGTTGGTAATTAAACCAAGAGATTTGATCATATTGGGATGAAATATTGATACATTTAATCGTAACAAAGTTTCAGGTTTTCAAAAATCTATAGAAGCATTAAAATAAAAATACTAAATCAATTGGCGCAAAGGTGGCGGCTACAGTATTATTAATTGCATTAATCGATTAAAAATTATACACTAGACCAGTTCGTGATCAGTGCTGACCTTTTGATGAGGTGATCTTGTGGACTATGTGTGATTCGCCCAAGTCAACATATCTGGGTATCGAGCGCCTTATTATTGTAAAAAAATATTGCCCTTAACATTAAAACAAAATCTTAAATAATTTCTGGAAATTTAATCTCTTCGTCCCCCTGATGTTTAGAATACTAAGGAGAATAGTACGCCAGCGGGCACTAGTTAACTAAAGGAATCATTGAGTTGTGTAATAGACTTGCTTTAATTGCAGTTGGAAAAGTCCGTAACGTCAAATGCACACGCATCTTACTCAGAAATCACGTGGGAATGTTTAGGAACATTTAATCTTAGCAATGTTTCTTTCAGCTTATAAAACTGAAACTACTATCCACGTGCACTATGCACGTGTATACACGTGTATACACGTGCGATTTCATGCCACTTTCATCGTAGATGTTTGTTTGTTTTCTTCTTTCGCCTTCGAAACCCTATTAGGTTTTCAACATCCTTATAATAAGAAGTAAATAAGTTGTTGGAAGTTTTTTTCTTACAATTATAATGTGCAGTCATTAAATAACAATAATATATCTTGTTTTCGGGTGCATTTGTTTGTTGTTTATTTTATTAGTCAACAGAGTTGTTTGTATTTACGGCTGCACCTATATTTTCATGCAATAAAATTATGAATCGCAATATCGCAGTGAGTGCGCAGTCCGATATCAGAATACTCCCTCCCACTCGTTTGTGGTCGTCGCGAACCGGTCCGAATGTAGCCGAACAAGAATCGATGTCACACGAAGTCGTCGTGTTACCGCTCCCACTGCCCCGCTCCCTACCATATTTCGCTTTCGCCGAGCTTCGAGCGCCCCGCATCCCGCCCGCATCATTCTAGTTCGGCCGTCCACGTTGTCAACTGTGAATAGTCTTTCACTCAGCGTAAACATAACACAGAGCCAATTAATATCAAGTAAATATTAATATTAACTTTTATCGAGGTTTATTTAGAAATTACAATGCGCAAGATACGGTCTGGTGTTAAATAGTGACGCGGTGGACATATTAAAAGTGTTGATATCGTCGCGAGGTCAAAGACTGCTACAAAACTGTATAATTTTAGTGTCGTATTTCCAGTGAGATGTTGGGGGAGAGTTTTGGTTGACAAATTGACTGCTTTCGTCTGCTTGGACTTATTGCGAATGTGTATTGAAACGTTCATCGCTATCCACGGGCGCACTGCTATGCGCCACGACTTGGTACATTTTATTCGACACACATCCTCTGATCACTACTGCGAAGGAACACTTTAGTTCTTCGAGCTGGTAAGATAATGATACTTTAATTTCTTTCTCTTATCTCAAGTACCTACACTTGGTAATAAATCAATGTAGGCAGGTACCTACATATTAAAATTATAATACAATTAATAAGTCATTACACTACCATTTGACGATTATCAAAATAGCAAAAGACATTCAATATCATTCATTAATTAATTTGTCATTAATATGTTTATAAATACAAAAACAACAACAAAAGTTTACTTCAGAACTTTAACTCACCAACCGCAAAGGCCTTCGTTAAATTTACGCTAAATTACATAACATATTCGTTACAAAAAACCTACGTACTTAGTTATTGACAATTAAGGATATTGCAAAAAGAAAAAAAACAAAGACGTTACTACCGCTGTGGTGCGTTGGATTCCATTGTTTTCTCGATACATGCCATTCTGTTTACATTACATTTTGTTCTTCGTTTCATATTTCCTTCTCAAAAAGACAGAAATCAACGATACTATTATTACTTCCATCTGGCCTTCTTGTGTTTACTTTAAGATAAACGCTTGGGTCCAAAGTCTATAAAACTGATGTTGAATTGAGTCCGGTTTTACACCTGCAGGGCAAGGTTTTAATAACGTACAGATAGAAAGTTTTAATGCGTCTCTCAATACGACCGTCGTTATTTTTTATATCAGAAGGTGGAAATCAAGCCAAGCAACTTATATCGCTGAAATAACGTAGTAATTGCTACCTGCTACCTATGAACATCTACTAAGACATCTGAAGTACGATGGGTCAGTTGTTGCCTGAGACAGGTTGTAAACGTGTCGCCATAATGTCGCAGCCAAGAACAGTGACATAGAGACCAAATGGATTTGTCCATCAATATTACTTATACTCAAAAACATAATATAATTCAGTCTGTCGAAACCAATAAAATGTTGCGAAATTTTATTGTCTTGCTGGCCTTTAAAGAAAAATAAAAGCTATTAATTGACATATTAAGCTATTAGAAGAATATTAAATATATGCTTATACCATTTGGTGTTACGTAATTATATTATGTTGGTTGATACCACATGCAACGAATAATGGAAATGTGATAGAATTAAAAACCTGTTATATTGTTAGGTCACGACAATATCATATATTCACCTATTTTATCCTTGTTTTCTTGGATGT
>QDHC01004189.1:149985-161202 GCA_013186455.1 Papilio dardanus tibullus | reverse complement strand
AACCAGCAGGGTTCCGCGATCCGCAGGCAGAGCGCGCGCGAGGCGGTACAAGACGCCGTACTCTGGCTCAAAGAAGGGAACAGTGTTGCTGTAAGTTGCCCTACATATCTACTTTACGTCATAATAACGTCACATCTGCAGCACTTATCTATACAACGGATTATAAGATTATTCAGACAGGCCTGTTCGAGACCATTGTAACTTGATTGTTAACAGTAACAAACAGTGACCTATCTGTCAATGAACAAATCATTGAGTCACGAAATTAATAACGGACAGATTTTTTTATATTACAAAGTGGCAAACGTGCGGCCATCTGGATTCGCTGAAATAGCGAAGTGACCGCTCATAGACATCTTCAATTGCAGATACGTTACCTACCCTCTACGGAGGAGGAGACGCACAGCAAGAGGATAATTCCTCTTCCTATACGTACCCTCCCCCGCCATATCCACTTCCTCTTCGGACCATTTCCTTATAAGAAGATTTGCCAACTCTCGGCGTCGAAAGTGTTAACATATTTCTCTATATAGAACTATCTAAATTTTTAAATCCATGTTTATCCATATGTGTAAATAACATCCTGTTTGTCATGTACAGATAAGCGATTGCGAGACCAAACATAATATAGCAGATTATAATAATAACATTCGTCGTCTGCTTGACGTAATGAACTATTTGCATGATAAGCTGATCTCGTGATAAATAGCATCCTATTTGCTTTACACATCGCACGAGTTCCTAAGTCTCACAAACTTGTTTACAATTATTGACTTTTAAAGCTAGAAGACATAACTCATCTTGCAAAATCTTTATAATACAATGTATAAATGCGTTATTTAGACTAATACTCAAACTAGCGACCAGCCTTGTCTTCGCACGGGTGCATTGCTGATATACACTACAGAAAAACTGTGAACGTTGTAACAGCCATACTAATAATAATAGCACACGTGGGAGGCCAGGGTGAGTCGCTAGTTATACTCGTACATATAAACCTTTCTTCAATTACCCCATTAAAAATAACTGTTTCAAAATCAGTTGCGTAGTTTTAAAGATTTAAACATACATAGGGATTTAGGGACAGAGAAAGCGACTTTGTTTTATACTATGTATAGATATGGCGCGTTCTCTTTTATTCCCATATGGCCAGATCATAAGCAACATAGGTCTAATTTTTGTCAAACTTTAGTGCTTCCATTCCAGATATTCGACGGCACAAATATAACACGTGAGCAGCGTCGCGAACTGGACGATTACTGCCAATCAGACATGGGCTTCAGGATTCTATTCATCGAGTGCGTCTGCGAAGACCAAGAGCTACTGGAGAGGAACATCATTGAGATCCTGCATTACTCCGCTGACTACAAGACAATGAGTGAAGTAGGAGCTGTTGATGATTTAAGGAAGAAATTAGAACATTACATGCGTCAGTATGAACCGATAGATGGGACTCTGGAGACTATCAGCTTTGTGAGAGTGGAGAATATGGGTGAGACGGTCACCGCGCATAAAGTGATCGGGCAAAAGGAGTCTGGAATACTCGGTTATCTGTCAGGAATGAGGGCACTGCCGCAGACATTGTATTTCACTCGGGTGAGTTCAATATTTGATACTAGCAGCTGGCTTTTCATCAGTGCATATTTATTTGAACATTTTATATTATTAAAATAGCCTATTTAGGGTATTTGTAGCAATCTGTTGGTGTTAGAATGTTTAAAATTGGTTCGTTACTTAAGTTGTGGTTTTGTGATTAGAAATTAATATGTACGACTTTATGAAATCATCTTTATGATTATCGTAATGATATAAACATATTTCTCACATGTAACTTTCTGATATTAAATGGAAACTTTATTAATATTGCTATTTATAGTTGAAACAACAAACGAGTCTCGGAACAGATTTGCGTTTTAAATAAATAACACAGTCGTATCGTGCTCCAGCTGTTTATTATTAAACTTCTATCCGTTTATTTCTACAGCTGGAATAAAAATTGTTGTTTCTGGTTTTTGAAAGAGTTTGAGAAGTACTTATAGCAAGATATTAGCTTTACCCTAAAGCCTTGTATGCACCAGGATAGTATTTTAGTCGAGTAGCAAGCATCTACTCTTAATCTAATCTAATCTACTAAGGATTTACTAATCTACTCTACTAAAATGTTACTGTGCGGACACGTTTAGTTACTAAATTATTATCCTAGTGCGTAGATTTAGGCTTAAACGAGTCCGAACAGTAGTAAATCCTTTTATCGGATAAATGCTACTTGCTACTCGACTAAAATTCTATCCTGGTGCGAACAAGGCTAGGCTTCATTAGACCAATGTCATGCAAAAATTGGCCTCACGCCGAAGCAAAATCTCATTTTTTTGCGCGAACTCGGTCTAATGAAGCCGAGGGGGTTAAAGATATTTTCAACTAACTTGGTGGTATTTCTCCAGCACGGTGAGAGCGAGTACAACGTGGTCGGTCGTATCGGCGGTGACGCGGCGCTGTCCGCACGCGGCCAGCTGTACGCGCGCGCGCTCGCCGAGCATGTCAACGCGCTTGCTGGCCGCGAGCCGCTCGCCGTGTGGACCTCGGATCTGAGGCGCACCAAGCAGACAGCAGCTGATATACGAGCGCCTAAGTATCCATTGCGAGCACTCAATGAACTAGACGCTGTAAGTATTACTTCGTTATTTTATACCTGGATAAGCGATAACTGGATTAGTAAGAAACATCTGTAAGCGAGAAGCATTATGGTCCCGAGGGACGATTCTCGGATTAGGGATACCTCTATAAGCGACATGAATATTGCGGTCCCGTGGCCTCTAGTTTATCCAGGTTCTACTGCTATTGCTTACCACTGCTTCATTAGACCGAGTTCGCGATAAAAATAGACTTACGTAAAATCTCCGTTTTTATCGCGAACTTTGTCTAATGAAGCCGTAAGGTCACGAACATAGGCCCAAATGAATTCTTATCCCGTACTATATCTAATGGTAAAAAGAAATAGTAGTAAATTCACAAAAATCTACTAATATTAAAAAAAAACTGATAAAAGCAATTATTTTCAAATGTTCGGCCGTAATACGGATATGCTTGCGAAGTAATCGAATGACTTAACGATTTATTACGGAATGATTATTGATAATCTTTTAATAGACATTTCTATGAATTGCGTAAGCCTAAATACGCAGTTAGTTTTGTTTTTAATTAGAATTAAGCGAAAATATAATTTTATCAAAATATAAAGTCAGATTATGATAAAATGGCAATATATTCTGTACTTATTGGTTGTTTTTAAGTAGAAATATGCTAAAATTACTGTTTATCATAGAAAGGAAAAGAGACAACAAAATCTTCGTCTTTATTTGCCTCCACAGATAAGAAACTTTTTGGGTTTGTTTGATTTTACGATCTTTTTTCGCGAAAAACCTTTTCAAGTCTTTAATTAGAAGTGGCATAATATTTCTGCAAACGTCTGTAATAATTACAATTAAATAATCTAAATATAAAAAATTAAATAAGGAAAACATTGTGATGTAATCTGCATCTATCGGCGAAGAAATTCAAAGTTATGTGTGAAGTCGACCAACCCCCACTAGGCCAGCGTGGTTGACTATGGCCTAGTCACCCCTTAGGGCAGGCTCCAAGTCCCTCAGTGTGGATGTATAGGGAATTGATAAAGCTACATTGTATAATTATTGCACAATAAACTATTAAATAATAGATTTAATAGAGGTATTTTTATTGAAATAATAAACAGTATAAAACTCTTGTCACTGTATAAGGAAAATATAATAAAATGTTCTAATACTGATAAACCAGTTACGTACTTACCATCTAGGACAAGGTGCTTACTCATTTTCTTTTTATCATCATAATGTCAGTAGAAATTTGGGAAAACGGAACGTTTTTGATAACAACTTAAATGCCTTTTGAATACCCAAAAACCACAGATTAAAATAACCAGATAAGACATGACATATGTCATACTGACAGCGACTGAGACACATTTATACGAAATATACGTAACGTGATAAAGACAGTGACATAGAACTTTGGTCCCTTTCTCCGTATGCGATGTCCAGAAATAAGATCCAAACAAATGTGACGCATCATATAGTATTGTGGCGCTCCTAGCGTTTTTTCGGTGAACTAATTTTTCATACGTCCCAGGCAAAGCCTTAAGACATGATATTGGTTTAAAACCGTAAAGTGATGCACACACAAAATACCTATGATGTAGTAAGGCATTTTTTGTCCCTCAACCGTATATCCATTTCTATATCTTTCTCTTTCTACGCATAAAACATATAATTCTGTAAACGATAATAAAAAAGAAAAATATTTAGCTTGTTATGAAAACATGCCTTTCGACAATGGAATTCCAAAATAAATATAATTGACGTCATCTGATTTCATTGATACATTAATCTGATCAAGCCTTTGTATTATTTTCGCTGAAAACTTGATATATTAAAGTTATTTATAAACAAATCAAATGACCGATAGTGAATGATAAATATTGTCGGGGTAAACAGTTCTGAACAATTTTAAAAAGCATGATAATGTTTCATTTTAAAAGGTCATATTTGTCACTATACACAATTGAGTAAAAGGAAAGATCCCCCTTACTACCTTAATGGGTGACTAGGCCATAGTCATCCACGCTGGCCTGCGGATTGTCTTCACACATCTTTGAATGCTTTGCCGATATGTGCAGGCACAATGTTTTCTTCACCATAAAAAATAAATATACCTTATCCTAGGGCTTCATAACATTGTCGTGGACGTTAAACAGTGCTCACGACCCCGCCGTAATACGTGTGAGGGCCGTCAGGTTTTAGTGGGTATTCCGGTCACCTTCTGTGGCCGGCGAGTCCCACACTCTCTACGCCATTGCACAGCCCGGCGTAGGGGTGCGTAAATGCATTTCCTGACTTAAAAAAAAGGGCTTCATTAGATCGATGTCACGCAAAAAACGGCCTTACGTCGAAGGAAAATCTCCCGTACTTTTGATAGGCAAGATAGTGAGTCAAACTTCACTTATATTGCGTAGTTACTTTTAATATTACAAAATTGTGATTCACTCGTATTAGGTAAAAGATAATAAATAAGTGATAGTATTATCTATGCAAAGTGGTTTTTAATGTAACAGGAAGTATGCTATCAATACTTTATAGAGGGTTTTGCTGTAAAACTAAATGACTGTCCTTTTATTTAAAAAAACATCATAGAAGCATACCTTTGTTACGGTTGTAGGTTATAAAATTATCTTACTAATGGTATACAGTCAAACTTGGATAAGCGAAAAAACCTCTATAAGGTGAAAGCATACTTTTTTATAGTTGGAAAGTATTAGTTGTTTGCAGTACAATGTTTGAATACATATTCAAGGCTTATGTAACCGCAATCGATTTTTAATGTTTTCGCGTACTTGCGCAATGCGTTATTTTCCATTATTTGCCCATAGGTATTGTGGTTTTTGGTTTTATTATTATTCCTTGTTATATGGCACTGTTTTTCTCGATTTATTATAATATGATAGACATGTTTTTATTAAAAAAAAATTAAACAGAGCGTTTTATATAATGTTGTAATTCGATCCATGATGGACTCCATCTTTCGCAACTCCACGACTAACGCGTATTTTGCGTGACTTCACACATATTTTTGAATTTCTTCGCCGATATGTGCAGTTTATTATAATGTAATAACTTGTTAAAAAAAAATTAGGTTAGATTAGAGATAGGCAAATCATTGGTTGTATTTAATATGTTTTCTGGTTCTATTATTTTGTAGATATAAGAGTTGTTTACCTTACGGGCTGTTTATCATGCAAAACAAGTATTAATTTCTACATCAACATGGAAACGTTCCATATTGCATTTCTTGGCAGACATATTTAATAACATCTTACATTTCACAGTCGCGCAGGAAAATTACCGAGCAATCTTTCTATTCATATTAAACTAGCTGTTGCTCGCGACTTCATCCGCGCGGAATAAAAAAAAATAGTCTGTGATACTCGGGGATAATGTAGCTTTCTAACGGTGAATAAATTTTTAAAATAGGACCAGTAGTTTTTGAGTAAAATACATATAAATATACAAAGTTTCTCTCTTTATAATATTAGTATAGAAGATACGAGTACTAGTAAATCTTATTAATGTACTTTTGAGAAATCTATAAATTTTACGTCGGAAAAAAACTTTCTAGTTATTACTTTGCTTCTCTTGCCAACAGATCTTTCCATTACGTCACAAAATTCCCGCCCATTCTATTGACCAATCGTAATCCTTATCAACTTTTATTCATCTATGATTAAATGCGCCGATTTGCAATATTTATCTGTATGATAACGTAATATAGAATTTGTTTATTACGGAATTAATAAAAAAACACAATCAAATTTACTAGGAAAAATACTTTAAGTACAGAAAACAATATGCTCATACGAAATATATCTAGAAGATTACAATATCACACCCGCAACCCAGAGGGGTAGGCAGAGAAATTTATATTTAGCGGGATCTCACCTTACCAGATATTCATACTCGTAGGTTTCGGAAACTCTTACCATTATTAATATTTCACTCTTATCATTTTCTTCAGGGCATCTGCGAGGGTCTAACCTACGAGGAGATGCAGGAGCGGTTCCCTCAGGAGTTCGCTTGGCGTGATCAGGACAAGCTCCGTTACCGGTACCCGTGGGGCGAGTCTTACATTGACATCATGACGCGGCTGCGGCCCGTGCTCGCCGCGCTGGAGGACGACCATAATGTGGTTGTTGTTGGACACCAGGCGGTACTGCGCTGCATGCTTGGATACTTCCTTGATGCTAAACTTGGTCAGTATCCTTATCCTTACATAGTATAAAACAATAACGATTTTTTATGTTTGTCCCTATATATGCTTGAATCTTTAAAATTACGCAACAGATGTTGTTGCGGTTTTTTAATAGATAGAGTGATTCATAAGGAAGGTTTTCATGTATAATACATTCACAACATAGTAGAGTAACACTGATAATTTAGAAGTTTTTTAATATGATGTCGTAAATTAACACATTTTTAGCGATTACATTGCAAACGCTGCAGTATTTAGTATCAGCATTATACCGATTTGCACCCGTGCAATGCCGGGGCGGGTCGCTACTTACTATAAAGTTATATTTCCATTCTAAAAATATCAAAAAAAGGGTCATAGGATATTCGTAACCCCATTTGAGGACTTACTAAATATGGCATTGTTGAATCTTTGTGAAAAAGGAAGTAAGAACTAAAAATACAGCAAAAATTACATCAAATAAAAAAAATCGTGCACATCTCTTTTTCGAAAATCGAAATTTGTATTGATTATGTGTTTAACTATGGCTTCATTACACCGATGGGATGAAAACGAAAATTTTGCTTCGGCGTAAGGCCGTTTTATGCGTCAACTCTGCTTAATGAATTTGTAGGGTAACAAATATTATTTGTTTCCAGATGAACTGCCTTACATGAATGTCCCTCTGCATACGATCGTGAAGCTCACCTCATACGGCTACAAGTATAAAGTAGAGATGATAAAGTTGCCCGTCGACTGCGTGGACACGCACCGCAAACAGCCCAAGGTATATACTTAATCAATCTTAGCCAAAGATAATGCAACTTATGACTGATTTAAACGCTTTTTCTCAATCAATCATTATTATAATGTATTAGTTACCGACCTCCCTTCATGTCTTTACAGTCTAAACAGTTTATAAAAAAATATCACTTCTAAAATGACAATTTATACGAACTATTTATTTACTGATTAATATTAATGTTTTATTATTATTTTTTTACTGGCTCACGCTTGCTCGTTTGCCACTTTGTAACATAAAAAAAATCTATTCTGTTTGGGGGGGGGGAGATGAACACCCCCCCTCCCGACCAACAACAACTAATCGCTGCTTCATTTGTTTACAGAACTGCTCTATAAACCGTAGCACAGCCGAGGCGCTTGTCACAGTTCCCTCACACTACGACACTCTGCCTTCAAACTTGTGGCAGAACCCGACCGAGGCGCAGCTTTAGGCGCCGGCGCCGCGCCCCCGCGCACGGGGCGCCTCACTGCCACACCACACGGGGAACGGAACCCCTATACTGTAGGCCCTGCTAACCAGAGGCCCTGAGGGCCCTCACAGGCTCTAAATGCAGGCCACTTGAGGCCCTACTCGGGACCTATAGACCCTGAGGGTCCCACCTGGATCCTACAAGGTAGCCCTTGAGGCCCTGTCTAGGGTATAGAGGCCCAGCTTAAGGCCTTGCAGGCCCTACCTAGGCCCTATAGAGGCAGGTCGAAAGCCACGGATACACGGAGAAAGGAATCAGCCATCTAGCGATCTAAAGACTCATGAGACAGTTCAGCCATAGTGACGAGTTAATGTTTTTTTTTTAAGTGAAATATTTTACGTACAAAACTGAAAGGATGTGTTCGTATAAGTGTTAACTTCCAATTATTGATAAGACTGAAATGGTTTTTTAATGTCGTTTCAATTAATGTTCGTTTATTTTTTAATCTTGATATGTGTTCTTTATTTTTTAATCTGTAGTTATATGCATAGATGTATCGCATATCATAATGTTAAATTAGTGTTTTATCACATAAAATATGTAATTTTCTTTTTTTTTTATTTTATATTCAAATTAAGTAATGTGTGCCTGTATTAAACGAAACAATTTATTTTAATTAATTCTATAACAGTAGTATTTTTTTAAAACCTAAGTTAGTTACATTTAAAAGATTAAGAAAAACGATACTGTTTAAATTTTCTAGTTTGCCGGGATTTTTTCAGCAATGTCTAACAAATTAAGCTCTCATTCAATTAAAAATATAATACCGGCTAATGTTCAAATGGAACTCAATTTAAGTGTCGCTTAAATTCTAAGTAGTGTCAAGATTTTGGAGTTTAAGCGTGAACTTTTGAGTGACATTTGAAAATTCGGCTGATAGATTTATAACCTAGAAATCGATTCTTTCATAACAGTTTGTCTATTGAAGATAAGTCTATAAGCCTAAAGTACTCTGGATGTGGTTTTCGCCATTTTTGATCCGGAATTCTATAGTTTATGTTTATGTTTAGACGGTGGGGTATACTTATATTTTTAGAATTAAGTATATTCCTAAATGCATTCAAACGCACTGCGCGACATCTTAAATGTAAAGGTTCAAAGGAATCTAAGTTTGAGGTTATATTGCTTCAATGACATGCGTAGTTTCAATGAATCTTGTATGCAATTTTTTTTTAATAAATGGAATACATGCGGCGTAAAGTTGTTTTATTTTCTTTTACTGTTTTATAACCCTAAGGCGTAAGTGTTTTACACCGACTTCGCGATAAAAATGGAGATTTTGCTTCGGCGTACATCGTGACATCGGTCTATTGAGGCCATAGGTTAATAGTTGTTTTGTTCATTTTAATATACATTAGCGGCATATACATTCAATTGTAAAGTTATATATTCATACTATTGTATATCTTTCTGTTAAAGTGGTTAAATTATTTACTGAACTAAATTCAAAAATGGCTACTACATTGACTTCTTTAAGAATTCGTCTAAAAAGATAACAGGAAAATTAATCTACGATTTATTTTTAGATGTTTTATAATAGATTTTATTAGAATAATATTTACATGTTGACATGACTATGATGGATTCATCGTATATTTTATGTTTTTATGATAATCTATATTTAGCCAATAAACAGCTTAAGGTCTTAATAGAGCGTCGGTTGCTCAGGAGTTTTAGCTCTTGACTTGTAAACTGCAGGTCCCGAGTTCGAATCCCGGCATGTACCAATGTGTTTTTCGATTTTCATATGTGCATATTATACCGACGCTCTTAGGTGAAGGAAAACATCGTGATGCAACCTGCACATATCGGCGAAGAAATTCAAAGATATGTGTATTCACGCAAAATACGCGCTAGTCGTGGAGTTGCGGAAAATGGAGCACATCATGGGTCAAAACCTTTAACCTTTTTTTTTAAAGTCTTAATATATTATTAAGTCAAATAAACATAAAGTGTTTACCACTATGTTTAATATTTACAAATGAATTTAAAACTAAAGTAGTTAGGTAATAATAACATTAACGTTTATATTCTGTTTTACCACAAAACCTTGGATTTCGTAAATCATTATTTTCAAATTTATAGTTTTTTGTCTTAGCATAATTTTTAACTTCCTGAAAAACAAGTTTAATCATTTTACGTTACTAAACATAGTTCAATGTAAAGTCAAGTTACATCAAAAGCGGGTTTTCCTACTACCCACACTTTGAAGTTTTTAATACTTATAACCCTAATACGGTTTCATTAGATCGATGTCAGGCAAAAACCGGCCTTACGCCGAAGTAAAATATCCGTTTTTATCGCGAACTCGGTCTAATGAAGCCATATGATAAAGTTAATGGATTAATGTAAAAACTCCAATTGTGTTCCAACAGCAGTGCCTCTTCCATATTACATATTGAAGTCTCTATTTATTCGAAGAAAATAAAAGGGACAGCAATATGTAGTACGATTTTTCTTGTAACCTTGGAAACTAAACAGATTCATAAGTGATATAAATTATGCGCGAACTTTGCGATTGAACAATCAAGTAAGTAGAAATATAATATTTACATTTATTATCCAAATTTGTTTTATAGTAGGTAACCATTTATGATTTTCCATATATTACATAGATAGAAGAAGTCAGAAAATACAAAGAACATACAAATATTGACAGAAACTAACGATGTACGAGAGTAAACATTGGAAATGGTTTGTCCAACTAATAGAGGGGGATCCTGGAAGCGAGAGACCTCACTTATTGCTTTTGCATTAGTTCAACAGCTTAGCCAGATGAGCGGTGTCTTACTGGCGGTTTGACAAACGAGAGGGCGGACAAGGTTAAGAAAAATAAAAGAAGTCAGTGATTGGAAATGAAGAAATATGCGGAATTCGACAATGAGACATCATGATATCCTTTGAATCCGAAGTGTTTTACGAAAATTAATTAAAAAACAAAAACAATTTATAAAAGATTTATACAAAAGATATTAATATAACAACAAGACATGACGTAAGATGAAAAGAAGTAAGAATAATAATAATTAAAATAAAATTAATAATTAAATTAAAGAAAAGTTCGTCGATTGCTCACAGCATATCGGATGCATCATCCACGTTCGTCTGTAATGAGGTTGTACATCCC
>QDHC01004189.1:134859-149675 GCA_013186455.1 Papilio dardanus tibullus | reverse complement strand
GGTATCGAGTGATCGGCAGCCAACAGGCCTAGGAAGCGGTGAGAGGCTCGATGGCGGCCGTGGCTTACTTCATTGACGACGCTGCGCCTGCGACTACGACCTGCCCGACCCCTAAACTAAAATATAAACGCTTATTGTCATACAAATCGCTAAGAGGCGCGCACGCTTCTTACAGAATCGTTTTTTCCCGCGCGCGTTATCCGGCTTTATTTTTAAATTTTCAGTGCCTAAATTCAAACAAAAAGTTCGAGGTTATGCTGTGAGATTGACAAAAGACCCGTGTGGATCATTATCTTTTAAAGTAAGTGAAATTAAAATAAAGTTTGACAATGAAAACGTTAACCTTTTCGATGCTACTGTTCGATAACCGTGTTAAAGTATTTTTGAACTTTGTAGTTTGTAAGGTTTATTTTTGTTTTAACATAACACGGTTTTTGTAGTTTTTTAAAACTTTATTCTAAGTTTATGTTACATTATTTGATATTTAGATAACTGAAGACGCTTTTCAGTCTTTTCAACCTTTACTTAGTCCCCGAAGCGTTCCCATATCAATTAAAGATGCTATACGACTGGATTTAAATAGATTTCTTTAGGAAAGTTCGCACAAGGGAGGCGGGATAAGGCTTGATAAGATGGATTTGACGTAACAATTCTCAAGAGTCAAGACTCTTATCTTATTGTGCACGCGTAGTAATCTTCATTAAAATTATATGATCGATGTATTTAAGAAATGAATGAGTAAATCTCAAACGACGTCTATCGACACCAAAGAAATAAAATAAATACTTGATTCAATGTAGTTTCTTACCGGTTAGGCGTTATTTGCTAATACAATTACGCACATATTCCGTATTTGCATAATATGAAACATCTTACTGATGCTTTGTCAATAAATCAAATATTTATGCAAACACGAAATATATCTTATCATTTGAGTGTGCATATACATAAGTATAGGTTGTGGTAGTACAATCTATACTAATATTATAAAGAGAGAAACTTTGTATTTTTGATTTTTTGTATGTATTGAAATAACTCAGGAACTACTGGGCCGAATTCAAAAGTTCTTTCATCATTAGAAAGCTACATTATATCCGAGTAACATAGGCTATAATATTTAATTCCCCGTGGTCGCGCCCAACAGCTAGTTATCAATATAAGTAGATAACTCAATTGAAAGACAATTAAGTTTGTATGAATGTTTTGGCAGTGGAAACCCACGCTTAAAGCAACGTGTCATATTAAGACTCGCGTGGAATGCAAAACGTTATCCCGTTGGCGATTCACCTTCCCCTATTGTTTTTACAACCAGAGACACGCCCGTGTTCGTTGGTATTATGTTCAAAGACACTATTATGACATCTCCCAACTTAGTTCTCATTATTTTTTCCACGAGTATATCCAATATTATAATGTGGTAGTAGTAGTATAGTTCGACCCATGATAGGCTCCCTTTTCGGCAACTCCACGACTACCGCGTATTTTGCGTGACTTCAAACATACCTTCATTTCTTCGGGAATATGTCCAGGTTGCATCACGTTGTTTACCTTCACCGTAAGAGCGTCAGGTAAATATGTACATATGAAAATCAAGAAACACATTTGGTACATTTCGGGATTCGAACTCGGGACCTGCAGCTTACAAGTCAAGAGCAAAACCCCTGAGCCACCGACGCTCTAAAATAATTTATCGTGAATTCAACGTCTTCAACCTTGACAGAGGTAGTTTTACAAATGGCGTTTTCTCAGGCAATTTTGAGCGAAAACAATAGATAATAAAATAAGAAAACGGATGAAATTAACATGTAAGTTTTTACATAACTATCAACTTATATAAACCACCTCTTACACTTATGCATAATTACAAAAAAACATAAACATGGTTTCCACCGTGTGTTTCTAACCACTGGACAGATTTTGGTGAAATGGAAATGTTGTAAAGGCGAATGAGAAGGCTTGTTGAAATCTTTTCTCCTCGGCAATGCAACGCTTGCGGGTTTAAGATATTATGTTGTAATTTTTACAACTTACTAAGAACACATATGTAGACCAGACAAGGCGATGTAAATATTTTTAAACGTTACTCAGTTACTCATACATAATTTGGGAAGCGAATGCTTGTTAATATAAAACTTTGAACATCTGGAAAATTCGTTCCCACATTACGATTACCGAACGTAACTGCCTTGAAGCAAGTCAATTAATGAATCAACGCAGACACCAGTATTATGTAATATTTAAGTTCAGCTATTATAAACACAATAATATTAAGAATAAAATTAAATAAAATTAAAAGTTTATGCTTTTCCTTACATACATTACAATAGTAGATGTTCTGTGCAGTAGATGCTATGTGCAGTTCTGTGGGATGAATGACCATAAAAAAATCTTTGTCTAACTATTCTTAGATACTTAATGTGTACGTAAAAATTAAATTGACATATTATTATTCATACACGTATTATTCAATCTATTTAATGACTAATTTGAATGAATGAGACCGCTTACAAGCTCTTAAAATAACAAAAAATATGAGCTGATTTAAAAAGCTTAACAAATGGTACAAGACACACGTGCTCTCAATTCGTGATTAAAAGTCAGCCGCTCATGTTTGCCTTGGGCTTGGAACAAGATCCCAATAATTTTTACTCTACCTATATGACGCGAAGCTTCTCGCTAATCGTTCTATTATAATTCTTAACAAAAAGCAGTAAAGTTTATTTCGGAGTATCAATTTCAACGACACATCAGTTAAAAAGTTTTGTAGTCACAAAAGTGATAGTCGAAACTGTAACTTATGACATTTATCAAAATAGGCCATCTTGTTGCAACCAAGAATTAAAAACGTTTTCATGTTGCTTGCTAAAGGGTTAACTGCCCAGACGTTGTTAGAGAACTCTTGCATTTGTATTTAGTTGGAGAAGTTTACACTATAGTACTATTTAAGTAATTGTTATGATTGTGGCTCCGGCAGAGAGTGTCATGTAATAACTCTAGGTTGAGCCTGAATATCAAGGCTTCGTTTTCTAAATGTCGATAGAATTATGTAGAGTGGAGGAGATCTAATCTTTCATCAACTAAGCTTTTCTATGCATTTAAAACCTTCCATTGTCCTAGGATGTTATGTATTTTATTTTCTATTTGTTCCAGAATGTTAAACGAACAAGATTTAGTAGTGGCTCGGGCGCTGGCGTCCCAATCACGTGAAAATTCCCCGGGAGGATCTCCGGGACCGTTACGCAAAAACCCACTTAACAAAGTGGTGGACAAACTAAAAACATTCAGGTAAGTACCTATTTAGGTATAAAGTGCAGTTCTTATCATAGATATAGACTTATGGAAAAATGTATCAAATACCTTGATAATTTAATTTGTAAATAACCCAAGAATAATGTAATCTCTTCAGTAAACAAAGTTTAATTTATTTACTCTGCTCCGCTTCGAAGTGGCGCATTTATGAACGTTATATCGTAATGTCATAGGTGTGAGACAGCTGTCAAAGTAATGTCAAAGTCAAACCATGGTAAACTGTGATGACAGTTGTTAACCTATTCATCGCAGAATAATATATTTTTTGTATTGAATTAAAACGTCTTCTTAAGTGTTGTGATTTAGATGGATAAGTTAGATGTGCTATGCCAAAGCAATTATTATATTGCATAGATAAGCTGAATAACCAATTTAGGGATTGAAGTATGGTTATGAAAATGGACTATAAAGTAAAGTTCAAACAACCTGCGACAAGCAAAGAAATTGCAGATGAAGAAGAGAGGTATGTTATTAATTAGCTTGTTGAAATTATATTATCAATAATGATATTCGTTGTAAAAAAAAAGAAAACAAAGGAACCTGTGTTGCAAATTGTAATTTGTCACAGATTAATAAATACTTAAAGATTAATTAATAAATTGGGTTGTCAAACAAATCGATTAATCGCATCGACGTCAATATATTCGTAAACAATTTATTACCTATTTTCTAAAACAATTTTTCTTCTCTTTTGTATTTTAGAATTTGAATAACAAGGGTACTTAATTAAATATTTCCCAAATCTATCTTTCATTAACAATACTTTTTCGAACATGTCAATCGATGCGGGGGCAGCACTGAGGATAATCGTAATCGATGTTTTTATATTCTGTGCTTATACAGTCTATGATTGTTTTCGAAACGAAAAAATCATTCATTTATTTACATTTTACAAGAAGAGATAAGTTAAATTTTATTTTGAGTAAAATATATTGGATTGTAAAGCTTATGTCTTCTAATTTTATTATTCAACGATTTTTATAGAGGGTAAACTAAATTCCGTCGAGGTTGAGTTTGCACATTGTACATAAGATTTCTTCCCGGGTATGCTACAAATTGTTCTCATAATGCAAGTTTATACTGAGAAACTTACACAGCAAGATCTACAGTTGAGTATAAATGTCGTTTATTGTTTAAAAAATGCTAAAGCACCTTTTTAGAGGTTAAACCTCTTTATAAGATAAACAAGTAAAAAATAATTGCATGTGTGAGATAAAATTCATTCATAGATTATGGTTGTGTAGAGAGATCTCATTAAAAGTATATGTATTATCTCCTTGAGCAAGAGTTGTCACTTTAAGCAACTAATAAACTGGTTATACATACTAAGCGAGTAAAAAAAGTTGAGAATTAGGGTGATGGGTACTTGGCCGAGTAAAAAAAACAGGGTCCAAGAGACTATCTCGAACTGTTACCCAGCATTCTCTCGACACTGTACTCTGTAGGTGTAATTGGGATATTACAGTGATTTCCAAACAAGAAAAATATATTTCTACCTACACCAAAGACTAAGGTAGGGTAAAAAATTATCTTTAAGCAGACGTAAAGACCGCTACTATAAGTTCAGCAATTTCTACAAGTTTTCTGTTCATTGTAAACAAAGTAATATAATGTTAGTATATGTATTTAAAAATGTATGTATACCTGTTGTTTTTGTAAAGTAAAAATTGTTGTAAGACATAACAATGTCTGTGCTCAAAACTGAAAAACTTAGAATAGCCTAACCAATGCAAATGAAGTAGTGTAAATTAGTCAGTAAAAGTACTATTAGTAAATTAGTTTAATTTTGGGTCATTGTTAGCAAATGTAATTACCATAAATGACGCCATTTCAAAAAAAAATGTAATTGTGCACATAACTCTGTAAAAGCGCCTGTCAGTTTTCGTATAGCAATAATTTATTGCTATCTAAAATTAAACAGGCGTCAAGATATTAAAGTAAAGCTTCGGAATAGAAAAGGTGTTTCCGAAAAAAATATACATCATGCTACATATCCGTACGAAATAAACAATTCCAATCATTCGCAACAACTGATTTTCTATGAACTTTATGAACTAGAAAAAAATTACCATAGTACTGCAAAGAAATAGAGATGGCAGTATGAACAACACAACAAAAAAATAGTCTGCCAATATCTGAGTATTCAATGTTTGTTGACTATAAATATACAACAAACAGGACAATATAACAATTATGGGAGCGTCAGACACAGTTGTTTTTCGGAACTACCGGACAAAGTACGTGAGCTAAGCCCACGCATATTACATTTATTCTTACAATCGTTTATAACATAGCAGACATTTTTTTAACCACTATATGGTAGATTTTTTTTGTTGTGGATACATAGCGGGATCAAGGACAAAATGTACATACATCGAATTCATCCAAAATGAGTACGAACAGCAACAGAGTGATTAGTGGTGATGTGGCCTTTACCAACTTTAGGAACAAAACCAACAACAACTACCATACGCCTGCAGTAATAAGTCTAATAGTAATATCCGTGTGGCCTAGCCTTTACCAGTTTAAGATACTAACGCCACGCCTGAGTCAGACCCCCGGTGTGTAACAATTGTAGGACAATGACTCTTGACCCACCGTCTGCGATACAATACCGGCCGAACAATTTGGATTACGAGGTTGTACGCAGTATTTGTGTTATCGTTGCTGATTTGTGATAAACAAGCCGTATTCATCTACTTCTTTTGTTTATTTTAAGTAAACGAACCAATAAGTCATCGATTATACGATACTGTAGGACACTCTGAACTGAATAAGATAGACCAGGGGTCACATTGAACCAAATTATGTATCATAAAAAGTACCAGGAACAAGGATGTTCTGTATTTTGGAATAAATTTTATGAACACACTAGTACCAAACCTAGAAAGTACAACAGTACTAACGCTGATTCTCGTTTCGGAAAAAAGCGGAGTGTCTGTAAATATCATTCTATGTTTGCAGTTATTCGGCGAGACGTTACTTTCACTAAAACTCTGATTCAGAGCAAACAGAATTAGATTTAGTTTTCAGCGAGATATCGCGTGACTTGTGATCATAAGGCGGCACTACTTTCATTAGCCCAATTATGACCATTCACTACAGACTAAATTTTTATTACTTTTTGTGGTATACATATTCAAAAGCTCTCGTTAGTAAATGTTTGAAATTCCCACTAATTAAATTTATTAAAACTTTCGTGAGACATTATTTACACTAATTAATTAAAAACACAGCTTAACTCGTGCGTTTATTTCGGTGTAGGTACCGACTAGTTTCAGACCCGTCGGTGGTCCTTCATCAGGGTGAGTGGATTATCGGGCTTTATTCCCACTAATTGTTTGTAAGATTGTGATAGCTAACCTCTAAATGCATTCCGTTTGAAAAATATCTAATAGAAATTATTTTCCATATTCATTCTGTTGGAAACTGGATCTGTGATTCATAACAAGATTGTCAAGTATTGGAAATGCTAATATCCTGGACTTAGTTAATGGACGGAAGAGCGGTGTAGAGCAACGTCGAGTAATTCTCAGTACAAGTCGATAATCAAATCAAGTTGAGAGTGCTATGGAATTACAATGAAATTTATTCAGTCATTTGGTGAAGACAAAAAAAAGTCCAACATTTTTTAAAAAAACGCTTTTTCATAAAAAAAAAATGTGTCTTGAGAAGTATATTCAGATCGATCTATCGCCCGAAAGCAGTTTTAATTAGTAGATTTGACCCAAATAAACAAAGCAGATAAAAAAAATGTCTAATGTAGTTTATTTTGCACGACAGAAGAGCTTTTTATTTGTTAAAAATGAATTTAGAAGTTTTTGATTAATTTCGGAACATAATCTGCTCATATTTATTATTTTTATAATATTGAATACATAAATCGTTGATAATTAACCAGATGTAGGTTACAATAGTTTACTAGAGTTGGTTATTAATGTTAATTGAATATCATGACACAAATCTCTAATAGGTTTTTATATGTAGACAAGTAAAATATGCTAAAGTTACCTTATATCACGGTTATGATGAAAAATGTTAATCGACTTTTAATAACTATAATTTGTTAACATAACCAGTAATGGTTATTATAATAATTTTAATATTTACAGTTATAATGACTATACGTCATTTCAATAAAAACGGTGAGTTTCCACTGCCGAAACATCGCTACGAACATGTACTGCATGCTCTTTGAAAAAATCGGAGATTTATTGCGACCCAACCATTGACAAAACTGTATTACCCTAGTCATGTAAGATAATGACTATCATCCACCTGTAAGAAATAAAAATAATATCTGTATAATTAAAATAATAACAATGTGTAACGTAATTATCATTGTTCATACTGCGGACACGTGCTGATTGTGTGCCGTGCAAAGTTTATAAACTCCAAGTTAGATAACTGGTATATATTCAAATTAAAAAGAACGCTATCGCTCCCCCGTCAATATCGAGTACATAAAGATATAGCTTAATTTGTGTGATATAGTCGCGGCAGTTTTTTTGTTTGCAATTTCGTGGTAACGCTGCGTGTGTTGAAGCGAACGCTTTTGCTATCAGTTGCACAGTCGCTCTGGTCGTGGTCGGACGTGTATACCAGGCGGCGCACTCGTAAAATATTTATTTATTCCATCTATCAATTCAGCAACTGCTTAGCCTCCGTATTATTTTAACAATTTCGTACGACACCAGCGCATTCATTTTGCAATAACGTTTCGCGTAGTTCAGAAGGCTACCGGACCGACAGTGTTGTGAAATTAAATTCGCTTTCGGACATGCGAGTTGTATAATTCGTACTTCGTGGAGGATATACAAGTGTCGATTATCCAGTCAAGTGATGTGGTAACAGACCTCGCAATGTTGTCTATGGAATCGTTGTGGTGTTCCTCGGAGAGCGAACTGTCCACTCTGAAGATTGCGAAGACCGTAGAAAGACCGGAGTACAGATTCTCTAGAAGACGATCATCTAAGAGTTTGATACCGCAAGCTCTGTTGCACTGTCCGGAGCCGCAACCCAGGGCTCATCGCAGACGAAGATCTGGCACTTGGCCGTAAGTTTCTTTTCAGTCTTCGACACAAACTTTTTGTAAGATAGTCGCTCCCTTGACCAGAGCGGACTGGGATTATTATTTGCATTGATCAATGAATAACCATTGAAATTCATTAATAATCAATAAAAGGCACTTTATCGTGAGACAATAGTTTTATTATAATAAAAAAGTAGTACCATGTAGTCTCCAGCGTATTTCCCTAAATGGGCAACTCAGCTATAAACTGCAGGTTAGCCCCCGTGCTCCAAATAGCCTGTGGTGAAAAGTGGGTTAAGACGACTTAATTTGTCTGCCTCTTACCACCTTATAAAGCTAACAAAGTCAAAGTAAACGGTTGTTTTTTATTAAAATGAGTGAGCACTTTATCGCACCACATCTAGTCTAAGCACTAATAATAATGGTTCCTTGGTTTTTACTTGTAACTTACCTCCCTTCGAAAGTGTACGAGTCATTGCGTTCTATTTTTTGCTAAATTGAACTAAAATAGAATTATTTAGTCTTAATCCGTCACGGAAAAATCTTATCCTTTTCGTATAGCTAAATTGACTATCTAGACGACAACCTATATTCAAGTACATTTTATATTATACAGGATGTTTTTTATCAGTGTCAAGAAGATTAATTGGATCTTGATAACTATTGTAGAATATAAACACATATTAAGTAACAATATTGTTTACGTGCCTTGTTCCCACTTTAATAGGACAAGAAGTTTCTTTCACACCTTTCTATGAACAGTAATATCTGCATTTTTTTTGTAAATTTTAATGCAATTTGCTCGTTTAATGCAACATAATGCATTCAGAATTGCAATTTCTTGCAAATGCCTCGGCGATAGTGTACATTATCGCCTTTCTCTTTTATAACTCTATGGACATTTGGCTTGCTTTAATCTCCATCAGAGTATCTTACTACAAACCAAATTAAAAAAATAAACAAAGGAATGTTAAATTCCATACATTGTGTCCAATACGATATTAAACTTCAGTTGTTTTATGAAAATTGCTCTGAAAAATTGACGTAACATTGCAAAAAATACTAATACTTTAAAGTTATGTAAGAAAGATTTACAACAGATATTATGGAATTCACGAGTTTTAGCCTAATGTGCAGTTTGTCTATGGTTGCTTTGATTTGGAACAAGTTATAATGCCGGGCGAAGCGGCCACTACTATGGCTGCATTCGTTTCGCCCCGTTTCGTTTAAATTTGACCCACATAACTATCGATGTGTTAAATTTTAAAACCTTCACATCGATTTAGTTTGTTTACACTTGTGGAATTTTAATATTCTGTATTCATTATGAGTAGAATGATTATAGACAATAAAGTTTCTATATTCATAAAGTTATTCTCGGCATCACATTTTATTCAGTTTCTGGTGTTATACAGAATCCCGTATTGCCTGTACATTTTTTTCGTATCTGGAATCGCCCAAGGAATCTGGTAAAAACAGTACAGGCTATACGGGAACACCCTGTATCGCATAATATCTTGTTATGTCTTTAAGAAACATGGGCATATTTCTTTCAAACTATTATGTCACGTGACCTAAATATATGTATGTTGAGTTTTCCTTCCAGAAGCTGCAAAAACATTCCTTTCTCAGTTTTTCATGAAGAATAACTTGCATGACTGTGTTTTTGAAGGAATCTTTTGGTAGTGGAAACCTTATGTCATAAGTTTGTTATATGTTTCGTAATTATCTTGCCCTTGACCCTGTATAGGAATGTTAAATCAAGCATATTTCTTATTTATTACTTTTAAAACTAAGAGAGTTTGTACTAGTGTATCAGCGTAAATAATTATAGCAATATATTGACGAAATCAATATTACACGAAGGACACGTGCAGAGAACGTAAAATAAAATGTAATAAGAATAGGAAAACAAGAGAGTAATATTGAAAAAAAAAATTGTAAACTGTTATACATAGGACGAAGTGATATTAATCTTAATGTATGTTATTATCTTTAAGAGCTAGAAACAAATACATGCGTCAGTGGGCAAAATGCCCTACTTTCCTACATCTAGAGACGAAATGACCTCATTGCTTTCCGCTAAAACATGCGCCATATTTGTACGAATTTTAAGTTCAATTGTTAAATGTAAACTCTGTCGTGGATTTCCACCACCAAAAGTCTTTTACAAAACGTTTTACTATCTCTGTATTTTCAATAAAAATAAGGGGGATGATGGTCACAAGTGATAAACAGTGGACGTATTTTAAATATAAAAAAAGCCGGAAGAACCTCGCTTTAAAATATAAATCACGACATTAGGCTAGATGTTTTTAATGTTTAGAACTCTAGAATTCTAGCTAAAGGTAAGCGCCCACCGAAAAAGAATAAAGAGCTGAGCGATAAGTGGGTGGCCTCATTTTTCACTTTCATACGAAACTGCATACTTGTGTCCCCACCTTCTAAGAAAGATGAAAAGTGTCAAAAAGAGCCGAAATGTTCTAGAGGGCCGAGCTTTATCCGAGTTGTGTCAAATGAGGCAGCTGCGTTATGCTGCTGGGCTCGCTTAGCTCAGCTCTTTGTTGGTGATACGCAAGCACATTTGAGGCCGCTCAGCTCACAACTCTTGCGGTGGGCGCTGTGCTTTATACCGAACAATGAAATATTTTTCTTGACATTTGTAATCTTTATATTGTAAGTCCTAAGCTCCTAAGCTAATACTACTTATGGTTAGGGCTTGTTATTAGTATCGTCTGGTCTGTAACAAGCTTTGAGTATTACTGGGAATCCTATACCCAACATTAGTGGTACTTCGTTATGTCCGCAGTATCCTGGATAAATAGTAGGAAGGATTTGAGCTAAGTTTTTTATGAGTGATGAAAGTAGTCCGCATACTAAATTAGTATATTTAATACTAGCTGTTGTTCGCGACTTCGTCCGCATTGAATGAAAAAATAGCCTATGTTTCTCGGGGTAATGTAGCTATTTTATGGTGAATTTATTTTTTTAAATTTCCCAGTAGTTTTTGAGATATTTCAATATATACAAATCTTCACTTTTTGTAATATTAGTATAGATTAATAATTGCAGTTAGTTAGTACGATAGTCTTTTGTGATATACTCCAAATATCCAAACTGCAATTTGTCTTTAAATACAAAGACAGTTATTTTTTTATTTCTTATCTCTAATGCATTTTACGTTCATGATAAGAAAGTAAAAGCGTATTTATCAATACACGTGACCCAAATACAATAATCATGTTTAAATGTTTAATTAACATTTTGTTGTATTTATTCAATATAAAATGTCTTTATTCCAGAATGTTCTATACTAAGTCTTCTATCATTTTTTTATGTTTTAATCCATCATACTTTTAATGTATCTTTTTGCAACTTTTTTACATTTCCTTATGTTGTTATGAACAAATCAGTTGTTTCTAACATTGATAACATTAATTACAAAACCATAAAAGTATCTATTGTTGTAAAAAGTTTTTATTACTCCTTACGTAAGATATCTCTTAATTGAACATACGTAAACAAGGAAGCGGAAAAAAGTGAAGGTTGATGGACCAATGTAAGTGTATAGCTTAACATTAACTTGTACATTATGTACGACAAAAAAACCATCCATACATGAGGACCACTGCTCGTATATTTTTTACCTCATGCCTGTAAACTTAGACCGTTTTATTCCGAAACGAGAATCAGAGTTATTACCGTTGTACTTTCTATGTTTGGTACATTCATAAAGTTTATTACAAAATACAGAACATCCTTGTTCCTGGTACTTCTTATGAAAAATAATTTGGTCCAATGATACCCCTGGTCGATCTTATTTAGTTCCGAGTGTGCTCCAGTATCGTATAATCGACGACTTATTGGTCCTTGTTTATCGCAGTACTTTATACATTTTTCGGAATAAGGGGGAGATTGTTTACAGACAGAACCAGAGTATATCCAAGGTATTATGTTATGCTTATTCCTATCTATAGCAGTCTTTGTCCAACATAAAGGCGCTTGATACGTTTTCTATACCTCGTTATACCTGAGGTGCGTAATTTTTTTGCGCGGTCTGCTTTTGGGATATATTCCTCCTTCAGCTTCCTAACATATACAAACCCGCAGTAGAACCCTCTCTTAATATTGAACTCTTCAGGCCAGAGTGTATGGCATGCAGCAAGTCACTAGATAACTTTTATGTCATTTAAGATTTAAGCGCTACAAGAAACTAATCGGGTTGTTTCGCCGCGTATTTGGGTTGGGTTCTTTGTAAACTGTCTATTACTCTACGTAATAGTTGGCAACCCTAATTTGTGAACTGACTCAAAGCAGTTTTTCATCGAGCATTGTACTGGTTCAATTTTAAACTGATCTATTGTTGAGCCTCAATCCGAGAGCTATATTTAACCTGTATTTAGTTAACTGAACTTTGTACTCTTTGTAACGTTGCTTAAAATTTGTTTGTTTCCTTTGAGCTATAAGTTACTTGTATTATTGTAGTTTATTTCTTCCTATTTATTTATATGTACACGCACATACACTACATAACCTAAAAATAGTAGTCTTTAGTATTTGTAACGATATCCGACGGATTTAGTGTTATTTTTTCTCATTCACACTGTTTCTTTGTTAATAGCAATTTGGCCATGGCATACAAAACATATTAAAATTCAATCTAATTCTAAAGCACGACGGTAGTTATTAAAAATGGAGGAAAAAGACAATGTTTATAGCAATATTAACATGCTTACAAAGTGATTAGTATAGCGGTGGCAATTATACCAAAGATTTGCCATGTTAGAGTAACAGCACGTTGTTGAGAAGGAACATTATATATTCCCAGTGATACATCTTTGGTTGCACTATGCTTGGCTGACCAACGCCTAGTCACCCCTTGAGGCTCTCTAGGCCCGAGACCCACATATATGCTGATGAAATATTTGCTAAACTATAGTTATTCATAACTAACTGTAGGTCGCGACTTCGTCCCCATGGAATTGAAAAATATAGCCTATGTTACTCGAAGATAGTGTGGCTTTTTAACCGTGAAAGATTTTTTTAAATCGGCCCAGTAGTTCAATTAGTTGTTATTTCTATACATACAAAAATACAAAGTTTCTCTCTTTATAGTATAGCTATAGATAGATAAATATATTATCTTAAATTACTAATTAACTAAATATGCAGACTTGTTTGAGTGTCATCAACTAATTATTTTTTAAACATTTGTTCAGGATAATTTAGTAATCAATGTTATACATTATTAAATAATGGTTATATATTTATTAATATTGTGTACAATAAACTAATAGTCACTTCTATAGTACTAGGAAAACTATTGTAAATATGTATTGTTTCCGTTAACATGTAATTTAACAAACCACAAGGAAACTGATATTGACGTTATATAATAAAAAAATGGCGTCACACCACATAAGGTTATTTTATTTTAACCTAAACTATGTAATACAGATTATATATCTAGTCAAAGTAATTATATTTTTCATATGTACATATTTACTGACGCTCTTAAGTGAAGGAAAACATCGTGATGCAACCTGCACATATCGGCGAAGAAATTCAAAGATATGGGTATTCACGCAAAATACGCGCTAGTCGTGGAGTTGCGGAAAATGGAGCCCATCATGGATCGAAATCTTTAACCTTTTCTAGCTCAAAAGCTGTAATATCGAACGTCGAACACGTATGTTTCTAGAGAATTAATTTTACTAACAGTAGGTGGTTGAAATAAGTTTACAGGTGTGTTTAATTATTAAATCGCTAATATTATAAGACTTAACAACTATCATCTATAGAAATAAAAATGTATGTATTGATTTCTATTGTCGGTCGAGAGGTCAAGGCTTGGGTCAAGTGTTTACATTACGGTTGCTATAGTGAACATATGTATGGTTCCGGAACATTTGTTATTAATACATTCTTGGCTTCGGTTTCCACTGCTGCTAATTACTCCTGTCTACGATATGATTTAGGTAATGCACTGTCTCGCAACCAAAATTTAATAATTGATAATCAAATTTTATCCGGTCTTTTTGCAAAAATGGAGCTTAAAAACATTCTGTAAGTTTATATAGTTAACTATGTAGATAAATCCGGTTGATTTAATTAAACACGTAATAAAAAACTATGCATTAAGGCTTGCTTGTCCTTGGGGAAATCCTATTGCATTGTGTATTGACAATTGATTGAAAACTGTCTCAATATAGTCCTCTTAACCTTAACACTTTCTGTTTTATATTGAAGTAGCATACAATACAATAATAATATATAAATCTTACATATTATCATCACAAAGAGTTTTTTTATAGAGGAAAAAATGCCTTAAGGCAACATCAGATATGAGAGCTACACGTCCGGCGTGTCTGGCTCAGGCTCATCGGTGATCACCTCTCCTAACATGAGTCCCATACCTACTAAACTACCCTCTCTGTGGACTTTTTGTACCCCCACGGTACTTCCGTCAACTATT
>QDHC01004189.1:113812-129859 GCA_013186455.1 Papilio dardanus tibullus | reverse complement strand
TCGGAGTACGTAACTATATTATGACATCGTCACCAACCTGCCAATGTCGGTCAATGCTGCCGTGTTGACACCTGGCCGTACTAAATGAGGCGTAATTCTTATACACAACATTGCTCTTGAAGTATTTGTACGGTAAAAGTAGCAAAAATCTTTGCATTATTCTGGAATGTATTCGAGCCCTATTCGAAATCGAAACTTGGTAACAAATATCTGTACATCTATCCAAAACACATTTATATTGATTTTTGAATTCTATGTAGCAAACAATGATGTATATTCGGCAAAGCTGAGGCCTAGGGTGGCAGATTTTAGGGCAAAATTTGCTCCATTTTTTGTCGTGTTTATTTTAAGTATATTTCTGTAACTGTAAGGCTTCATTAGACTGAATTCGAGCAAAGGCCTTAGGGCTTCATCTGTGTAAGGTCTGTTTTGCGTGACATTGGTCTAATGAAGCCTTTGGGTAAAACAAAAAAAATCTGTCGCCAAAACTGATTATAAATGTAATATTGTATCAGTTTACTTCACACGTTCATTGCCACTGACAACAGACAAAATACACATCGGCTAAAGTAACAGTAGAGCCCAATGTGGCCAAACCCCGGAAAAGATAAGATGAGATAAAAATCACACAAACATACATACAACTACCTACAGTCTAGATGTATTTTTATCTTGCATTCGAGACATGTATCATAAAACTTAGGAATCTGTAATATAAAAATATTTTTCATAAACACACGGAAGATTTTGATAAAAATTAACACTATTCGAAGACAAATGTGACAAAATTGTTTGTTTAATTTTTTATAACCTAAATAAGAAATACGTTGCAATGCCAATATTAACTGAATCTCAATTAATCCTAGATCCTGGGATACCAGTTAATTTTGATACTAAATTAATACTTTAATTTTATTATCTAATGCAAAAAATGCAATTGTTTTTTGTGATTTTTTTTATCTAAGGTTGTTTTCACGCAAGCGAATTTATAGGTCAATGTACAGTGAGTTAAGTCAACTAGAGATTCATCAAAAAAAAAACGTAACAGACCGAAAATTGCGCTTCAACCTGTTTTTTACAAGTGGAATTGTATACCGCGAAATGTAAAGGATCAAATCTTTTCGGTCCAAGTATCGGTGCGTCAAGGTCAGTCGCTGGTTACTGCCATTCGTTGTAATAAGAGGCTTCTTCATGGTTGTGTTGCGCGTGCGCATAAAAACATCCGGCTTGCAATGATTGAAGTATTATGTATAACAATAAAAGTGGTGTAATTATGTTCATAAATGTGTCTAAAGTTATCGCGAAAATGTCAATGTGTAACAATGGTGTTTATTTTGATAAACAAAGTATTTACAAATAATAAACTACGCGTAGTGCAGTGATTTTTGGTTGTTATAAACGATGTTGAGACGTCAGTTATCTCATGAGTCCGGTAAAACTGCTCTCATTAGAGCACACGAGGAATATTTAGATAGACGGTAAGTTTCCGTATATTACCATTTTGATAGGAAAGAAAAAAATCGATAACGTATTGCCGCAAGGGAACCCTTAGCCTTGCGGGCTAACACACACGAGCACTTTTTCGACGCGCGCTAAAACTTTGTTCGCACCAGGATAGTATTTTAGTCGATTAGCAAGTAGCATTTATCCGAACAAAGGATTTACTACTGTTCGGACTCGTTTAAGCCTAAACCAACGCATTTTAGTAGAATACAATCCTAAGTATACAATCTTCAAAAAGGCTGTATCGGAATTAATGCAGTAGCTTCTCTATTGTACCTTTTAATTAATTAATTTTCCCAAAACGTAGCACTTTATCACTTCTACTTGTTTCAACTATATGTAATCTTTATGAATCATGCTATGTGCACATGTTTAGATTTATAGCCTAGTTCTTTAAGTTTTATGTATTAGTTTTTAATTACTTTAAGGTTATAAATTGTTTTGTGCGCTAAATAAAATAAATAAATAAATAGATTAGTAAGTCCTTTGTTCGGATACTTGCTACTTGCTACTCGACTAAAATACTTTACTAGTGCGTACAAGGCTTTAAGGATAATATCAACCTGCACTCTTTACTCACAAGGTGGTTTATACTAACTACTGTCAATTATGTTTTAAAAAAAACTCTAAATAATGTTAAAAAACAAAAGATTCGATGAGTTTTCAAAAAATTGAAAAATCATCTCCTACGCTATTGCTTACACGCTATTGGTTTATCTAAGATATTGATTATCATGCAATGGACAATTTGAAAACTAACTGAATTATCATAACACGGTTTACATTAAACAGTTAAATAACTGATATGAACTTTAAGTTAGGTAAACTGTAGCCTGGTTCTCAAAAGATTTGTCAAATTTGTCTACTAGCTCATGTCATCTTGATATTTGGTGAATAAAAGGTGTCTAAAAATCAAGACATTCTTACTACATTTGCTGTGTCTCTAATGGCCGTTTCGCCAACAATCCCGAAATGTTAGGTAACCCTTAATTTATTTTAAATGTCACCTAACACTACTTTCGTTTTCACTAACAGTTAAGTGTCACTTTAGATATCAAATCAATTTAGGTAAGAGTTAAATTTAGGGAGAACCTTAAGCAAAAGGACACCTATCTAAAAGTACTTTAGTGGTTCGTTGGTGAGAATGGCCATAAGACCCATTTTCACTACCAAAATTTATAAAAAAAATATTGCCAAATGTCTCGTTCTTTTTAAAAGAAAAACTGAGATAGCAATATGTTTTGGTACTGACCGCAAAGAAAAGTGACGGTAATAATTTAAATAGATAAGAATAAAAAAATCCCTTTCATAAAAAGAAACATCTTAACGATTGTTGACGATTTAAAGTAGACAATAAGGAAATGAAACGAAGTTAGGTACATTACTTTGTAATAACTGTTTAGATCGTAAAAAAATAAATTGCATTCAGTTTCTTTTCCCGCTAATCTTACTTTTACTAGATGATGGATGGATTTATCCATCCAACCATCCTTCTTTGTTACTGGAAAGTTTCTCCAGAAGGACTGATGAATGGTTACTTCACTAAAAACCCTAAAGTTTACATAAGTATTTGGTATATTCAATCTATACTAACATTATAAGAGAGAAACTTTGTATTTTTGTATGTATTGAAATAACTCAAGAACTACTGGGCCGATTTCAAAAATTCTTTCACCATTAGAAAGCTACACTATCCCCGAGTAACATAGGCTATATTATTTAATTACACGCGGACGAAGTCGCGCAAAATAGCTAGTATGTAATATGACATCAAATTATTAATTTATTACTTTTAAGCTTGCACCTAAAACAGTATAAAAGTATCATTGATGTAAATACATTAGCAAGGTCATGCAGGTTAATACAAAACTGTTCACGTACCTTACTCGTGGTATATACAGGATGATTCAAAAGTAACAGAACTTAAAAGTATTTACAGTTACTAAGTTGACTGAGGTCTCTTTAGTATTACCAGGCCTTGTCTATTTATGACTATAAAACTAAGACCCTGAAACTACAAATGTGAAAAGTCAAATGTTGCTTTATGGGTCAAACATAATTATTAAACCTAATTTAAAAACACTGAACTTTTATTTATTTAATACCAGTTGAACCCGGAATAATTTGCAATGATGAAAGTCAAAATATTATAATAGATTAAATTATAAATATAACATCAAATGTCATAGTGCGAGCAAATCGTACAAAAACGAAAAATATATTTTTTTGTCTTTGCACAGAACTTCTCTAGCCTCATAAGAGATCACGTTTGTTATCACTAACAAGAGTTGTATATTGTTTTAAATTTAACAAAAGTGCGTGTTTTAATTTTTTTCAAACGTATATGCGATGAGCTTTTAACCAACATACAAAGGCCTAAATCCATTAAATACTTAAACAAACAACCTGTATTTACTTTTTAATTTACTGAATAGTGAATACATTAAGAAAGTGGATTACATTTTATTTGACTTGTCATTTATAAATGAAGTCTATGATGTGTATGCCGCGTTTTAAATTCGGTGCGTTAAAGTTTTTCGTTAGGTGCGTTAAACTATGTGTTTTGTAGAATAATTAATAATTATCATTGTTGTTGTTGCAGGAGGACCAGATCTCTGAACGCACCGTCTCCCATCCAGCAGTTTGGACCATGTGGCAGGATAATGAAAAACTCCGCAATGGTTATGTATGTCAATTCTTTTATAAAGTAAACTACTGAAGCAACATTCCTGCCCCCGAGTTTCGTGATCAAACGACTCGAGAGACCACTAAGTTCCATCCACACCACCTTGATGGTTGGAGTTCCGCGCTGTGGAATGATCTGTCCTCGGTGGTATTTCCGAACCAGTATGACTTAGGCTCCTTCAAGAAGCGAGCCTACCTATTTTTAAAAGGCCGGCAACACAGTCGCTGTTCCTCTGGTGTTGTAAATGTCCATGGGCGTCGTTGACCACTTCGGTATTCACGCCGCTCGTTTGTCCACTTCTTTTATAAAAAAAAAATAGTAAATGACACTATCAAGATTTAATTGTTCGTTTTTCGAAGGTCACTGCCCTTTTCGCTATATAGGGTGATGTTTAATATTATGAAAAAGTCTTGCTTAAATATTTGAATCATTTAAAAATTCTAGACAAAACAATATTTTTTCTACTTGAACGATGTCAGAAGAGGTCGACTATTCAAGTTTATTTTCTTACCCAACTTTTTATTGACGATATTAGCATAAACACTGATCCAACTTCTAACATTACAGGCAAATCCAGGATCCAGCGTCACAGCGGCTGACGTGGTACAAGCCGCCGCTGACTGTCCTCGTCATCAAGAAGGTGCACGACGCCAGCATCCTCGTGTCCTTCGTGCAACTCGTACACTGGCTCGTTCATGTAAATAACTTAAATCTTTTTAATATCTGAAACTGTATTCCATCAAAATTAGCTCCGTTTTATCCCATTCAAAAGTTTTTCCTTTAAGACAATAGTTGGTCAATTGTTGTGATCTTCGCATTGTTAGTACTTTACAGTATGAGATTGGTATGAAATACTCCTCATTATAAGAGTGATAAAAGTACAGTCAAACCTAGAGACCTGGATAGCCGAGAAACCTCTATAAGCGAGAGTCACATATCGGTGTAGAAATTCAAAGATATGTGTATTCACGCAAAATACGCGCTAGTCGTAAAGTTGCGTTGCGTCGAAATATCATGGATCGAAACTTTTAACCTTTAAGCGAGTCATTCTCTGGTCCCGACGGGCTACCTCCGTAAGCGAGAAACTCGGATTGGAGAGAAACCTTTATAAGTGCGACAAATATCACGGTCCCTCGGACCCCTTGGTCCCTTGGTCCTTGGTCCCCTCGCTTATCCATGTTCGACTGTATATCAAAGTTGGCAATGTCATGAATCAAGTGACAAAGGGAAAGGTCGACGAGCAGCCGTCACCGCACACCGCACGTCAATTACCAGACCGCTGTAAAACTAGACCAATCTAAATCTAACACCTGCGTGTCATTTGAACAACCTATGTTGTAATTAATACGAAAATAAATTATTCACTACAAGATATACAAAAAACAGTATGACAATATACAAATGAATAAAAAAATGTAATGTCCAAAGTTACTGGCCGTAATGTTGAAGTCAAAGGTGTTAGAAACCTTAAAAAACCATAGATTATAAAGTTATTTCAATGAATCTGGGTCATAAACAAACGTAATAAACACCTTTTCTAACATTAAAATTTATATTTTTTCAATATAACTCAGAATAAAAATTATATTATTCGGATTATTTCGTGTGAAAGTTTTAAATCTCTATTTTTGGTATCACAAAGAGTATTTTTCGAGTGGCTCATAATCTCAGCTCGTAATGACTGGGATAAGATCTTGTTGACATTCTAACCCACATTTTAAGCGTTGCTGAAACAATTCTCTCACGTATAAAGTTTTACAAGTTTTACAAGCTTTTGCCCGTGTCTTCGTCTGCACTGAATTAAAAAATACCCTATGTTACTCAATGATAATATAGCTTTCTAATGTTGAACGAATTTTTGAAATTGTCCTTGTAATTCTTGAGTTATTTCAATATATACAAAATTAAAATAAAATACTTAACTGCTGTTATTTTACACTATTAATAAACGGCTAAAACCTCACGTGTAATATTCGGATGATGGACTCCCGAAGAGTCCGAAACTAGTCGGTACCGTCACCGATTACACGTGACATTTAAGCCGTTTTTTAATAGTGTATTATAATGTCTCACGAAAGTCTTAACGATTTAATAAGAGTTATTCTTTTCTAGGACAAAAGTATGGTAGTATTTGTGGAGGCGGCGGTTCTTGATGACACATTACTGGCGGAGTACGGGGACTTCGCGTCGGTGCGGGAGCGCCTGATGACCTTCCGCGCCGGCACCGACGACCTGACCGACAAGATCGACTTCATCATCTGCCTCGGAGGTGACGGCACCTTGCTGCACGCCAGCTCACTCTTCCAGGTTAGCACAGAGTAACAAACTATGTTATACTGTGTTTAAGATAGGTGTTTGCTCCAACATAACCTCTAAATGTCAGTAATCCTGTAAAAAAATACCTATTTGCTCAAAAAAGTGCTAATAGTAGGTTTTAAATAAGATTGTACGATTAAATGACAGAGATTGAGATAATAAACATATTTTTAAAGTATCTGTCACTAATCTATTTTTTTAATTATGAGCTTATGTCATGTCTCTTCCATGCATAATCTTTGGTTTTTATATATTGCCATCCCTCTCTTTCTCTTTGAATAGAGACAATGTCGGGTCAACGACCACGTAGTTGGGCTGGCATATTTAATTAGTTCTGTTAGTATTGTTCTATGTAAGGTATAAGTACAAAGGACAACTGTATGTATGCTGTTTAATAGTTGATGTAATACAGTCAAGCCTGGATAAGTGAGAAACTCGGTTTAAAGAGAACCCTCTATAAGCGAGACATATATCGCAGTATCTTGGATTCTCGCTCTCTCGATTTATTAAGTTAAGAACTGTACGAAGTTATGCGGGTTTTAATACCAAAATGAATTGTCAAATCCCTTGTCTATTAAAACATAGACAGAAATATGTTTTTTTTGTTTCTTGTTTAATATTTTACAGCTATGAATAGAGCGTCTATTTCTAAAAATACATATATTTTTACCTTCTTTTCAGCAATCCGTGCCTCCGGTGATGGCTTTCCATTTAGGTTCCCTCGGCTTTCTCACGCCTTTTGAGTTCAACAATTTTCAAGGCCAAGTTATGTCAGTACTGGAAGGTACGATATTTATATTAAATTTTTGATTGACTGAAATTGAAATATTAAGTCTTAGTTTAAAAATTGTCATAATTGAGGTTTATCTGTACTAATATTAAAGAGGAAAACTTTGTATTTTCATATGTATTGAAATAACTCAAGAACTACGAGGCCGATTTAAAAAAATCTTTTACCATTAGAAAGGTTATTGCACGCCGGACGCAGTTGCGAACAAGAGATAAATAGAACAAGATTTATTAAATGGATATGCTTTTGTCTTACCTGAACGATTTTTACCAGTTTTTTTACTAGTTGTCAAATAATATTGTAAAAAAAATGTTTATATTGTTTTCTAATGGTGTACCAAAATTAGACATACATAATTTAATTATTGGTGTTTGAGATCAATTATTGTTGCTTTGGCTAACTTGCCATATGATACCAGGTCACGCAGCGCTGACGTTGCGGTCACGCCTGCAGTGCGTGGTGCTGCGGAAGACCAACGGTGATGATAAGAACAAGAAGAAGCCGACCACCATCCTCGTGCTGAACGAGGTGGTGGTAGACCGTGGACCCTCGCCCTACCTCTCCAATATCGACCTCTTTTTAGACGGAAAACATATTACTTCGGTACAGGGCGACGGTGAGATTCAGTTTTTTTATAAACTACCGTATAACCGTTTTTCTAAACCATTACATGTCGGTGTACAGATTAAATAGCTTTTCATATGTTTATTACGGACTAGTATTATACTTAATAAATAAAATTTACTCGTACCGTAAAACGTCATTATAGTGGAAATACATTCTTTTTTCCGAAAGAGTTTAAATAAATCCCCTTCCTATCCTTTCCTTATAAGCAAATGATGGAAAGGAGAAGTGGATTTGGTGGGGGAGAGGACGCATAGGAAAGTATCCTCTTCCGTAGATTAAGGGTAGGCAACGCATCTGCAATTGCAGATGTCTATGGGCAGCGGTCGCTTCGCTTTTTTAGGGAATCCAGGTGACTTGCTCGTTTGCCACTTTGTAATATAAAAAGTAATTACTTCGAATGGTATTTATTGAGATCTTTACAAAAAATGTCAGTGTTATTCTTACATCTTTATTAACATATTTATTATATAATACATTTCATTTTAAAAACATAAAAAAAATAAAACATATTATATAAAAAAATAGTGCACCACCAGCTGCGGAATCCGATGACTCAAGCAACCAGTGGTCAGGGCTACAAAGAAAGGAACCTCCTCACTATACGTGCGGTCTCTAAAATAACTGCCTTTTGTATCGGGCCCTTAATCCAACCGTTGAGCGAGAGCTTCTTAAGATGTTGCTCGAAGCTCTTCGCTATTATCAGTGTTATTATTATTATTATATTTATATGCAGGTCTGATAGTGTCGACGCCGACTGGCAGCACGGCGTACGCGGTGGCGGCGGGCGCCAGCATGATACACCCCTCCGTGCCCGCCATCATGGTCACCCCCATCTGCCCGCACTCCCTCTCCTTCCGCCCCATCGTCGTGCCCGCCGGCGTCGAGCTCAAGGTAAAAAAAGTCAAATATCAATATTGTCGCAATAATTACCTACCTCTGTTTATTTTGGCTTCCAATTTAAACGAAGTTTTCGTTATGTTGTAAACACTGATCTCTATAAATAAATGGATTTATGTACATTACAGTTAATTCTATTTATATTAATTAATACCGCTAATCAATGCTACAATCAGAAGAGGACGAAAATGAATGTACAAAATGCTACGTCAAAATCAGTCTATTTATAGAGGTCAGTGGTAAGGGGAACTACGTATAATGAACTAAAATTATGATGAAAACATGTCAATGTATGAAAAAATTACTGAATCGAAATTATACTCGAAAGTACCTTGGATAAAAGTATAAGGCAATGAGTAATTTATTCTTCATTTCAGTCTTTTGTGGAGCAGCACTTTTTGTTACCCCTATCTTAGTTGACCTGCAAGTTGAAAATTCTTCACCGACCGCAAACTTAATAGCTCACTCGATGTTATATGACTTAAATACTTCGTCACAGGATAATTTATTGCTAATAAAACTAATATTATAGATAGCATTATCCCCGGAGGCGAGAAACGCGATGTGGGTGTCATTCGACGGCCGCAACCGACAAGCCTTGCAACACGGAGATAGGTATAAGAAGCAGACAACTGCTCTAACGAATGCCGCTAACGCTTTGCCTTGTATCTGTGCCTTTTCACATCTTTTTTTATCTGTAGATAATGACAGTTGACGTTTGCAACTGTCAAAATGACATTTAAAAATTATTTTTTGTCTGCATTTGTGAAAATATGTGAATAGGTTTTATGTGTAATTTATTGTAGTTTAGGTAAAAACAATCGGTTTAAATAGTTAGATGAAGTCGAGGATTGTTTCAGATAACACCTAGCCTAGAGGCGCGTAATGTCGCCTGCGTTTCATTCGACGGTCGCTCGCAGTTGACACTTAGACCGGGCGATAGGTAACCTATATTTTGGTCTAAAAGGGGGGTTCTATGACTAGAAAAATCATGGTTTTTGAGTCCTTACATCAAACATGGTGACGGTGAATAAATCTTGCAGACAGATTTATACTTAGTGTTGCCAGATTAGGGACTTTTTCACTGTTTAGAAATAAATTATGTAGTTGACCTAAATTTTGTCCTGTAATTAGAAGAAATATAAGTTTATCAAAGACCGTAAATAAATTAGTAGTTCGTAGTATTAGGTTTTTTATAAGATTAGAAAAAAAAAACAGTAATTGGTTTCTCTAGGAGCACTGTTTTCATGCGACTACTCTTCACGATTTCATTTCAAATATTTTAATGCAGTCTCTTTCTCGGTACTATTTTTTACAAATACCTACTAAACGCTTTTGTAAATCAACATTAACTCTACGCGCCTTTATACTAACTTTACTTCTACATGCCTATAATGCCAAATAATTATTAAAATGCTTTTTGCTTTATATGTCTACCTAGTTAAGATAATATTGAAAATTTATTTAAAATGTATCCTGGATCAATTACTATTTAAAATGCAATACGAATAATTTTATTGTAATTGTAGCATGGTGCAGGTGAAATTTAAAGATTTTTACTCAAACGTGAATACCTAAATTAGATTACCGACAAGAAACTTCCCCTGCAACTTGCTTTTTAGTAGCTTTCATTTTTTTATGCTGACAACACTGTCGTTCCGCAGTCTATACGTGACGACGTCAGTGTACCCTGTGCCGTCGATATGCGCACAGGACCAAATCTCCGATTGGTTCGACTCTCTGGCTGAATGCCTGCACTGGAACGTGAGGAAGAAGCAGAAGCAATGCGACGAGCTAAGTGACATGACACACTCTTCCAACGACACACTTGAAGAACTTGACGCTAACCACCACGATGACAGACCCGCGGACACGTGACCACCATAGACAATTACATGGACGTTAATAGATTGGGGAGATCTAATTGTCTATGGCCTCGGTATAATAAAATGTAATTTGTTTCAAAAATACACCTACTTGCAACATTTCAACAAAGAAAATAAAATTCAACCGATATGGATTTATTGTGGTCCAAGGTTAATATTTGGATTGAAATCCGTTATTTACAATTGTTACTATTAGTATCAACTAGTTATCGACGATTATGAATAAAAAAAATATTTCTATAATTTAGACTGCACAATTAATTTTATTATGTAAAATTTAAGTTATGTAATTGCAATTTTTAATATAATTTTAATGGTTACGTTGTATTATTATAATATGAAGACAAAAACATATTTTTAAGTTTTTAATAAAATTACATCGAAACGAAAATATATTTACATTTGTTTCATTCTTTTCATAATCGTCATAATATTATTAATAGTTATAGTCCATCTATTAGCGCTGGTTTTTTAAGTCTATGGATGTTTGTGATTTATGGTTAAGATTTTATTTGTTGAAATGAAATTGTCTACACGCCTTCTGTGTTCCCAATTTTTTGACATTCCTTAAAAAATTGTAAGATTTTTTGTCTAAAATGATATTCTAGGCAGGCCCTATTGCAAGTCTTTAGCTTATATAAATAAAATAAGACAGAAAATCCAATACGCTGATTTTTTTTTTTTTGAGAATTTATGGCCTGGTACCAATACGCTGAGGGATGTGGCCATAGCTATTATGCGAAAGAGAAAACGGTCTGTGAACCCAAAATTAGCAAATTGTCTCTTTCTAAAATGAATTTGCAATATTTATGACCGCATACATTATAATATTAATTACATGAAAACCATCACAATGGTATTTATAAATGCACTAACGTGCAAAAACATTTTTGTCATTCTGAATATTTATTGAAAATACATTTGTTGAGGTGCTTTATGGAAACCTATAGTGCCAATCCAATTTATTTATAAGATAATATTAATGCACAAAAATAGACGATCATTAATTATAAATTATTCAAGGTTTCTCATTTTTATAGCGGGACTGGTATAATAAAAATAATAGTACTTAGCGTTTTATGTTTCTCATACAAAGAATATAATATTTTCATGTATTCAAATTCCGTAAAATCAGTTGTTAGTGGAGTAAATGCAAGTGTTTGTATCTTGTTTTATAATAAAAAAATGTTTGTTTTTTAAAATATCTATTGATGAATGCCTAAATGTTTGTTATAAATTATACAGATTTGACAATTTTAATTGAAGTTTTTGTTTTGCCACCACCCGGATGTATTTACATAAACGATTCTTATTACAAATACAGTGATCAAAACATATATAATAACTTATGTTAGAGAGAAATAGTGCGTTAGATCAGTGGAGAAACAGGTTCAACGCTATAATGTTGCTGTGTTCTCAGAATGTATCTCAGATGATTGAACAGTAGCCCTACTGTATCTTGAAAAAGTTGTTGGATAGGGATACGAAAAGCGATAGACTTCAGTTATATTGACAAGATTTTTTGATATACGATTAGATACGACTCGTATGTACTATAAGCGAATGGGAATTAATTATCCTGTCCAGTCGGGCAGTTTCGCGCAATCACGCGCCAAAGTTGCAGTAAGTATTACTCTGCTTTACTTACATTCACAAAGCTGATTTTCACGTATGAAGCTCGAGGGACTATGACAATACTCCCTGCAAGCAGTCAGACACTTTGGATGGGGCAAACGGCCAACTAGAAACTTGTCCGCGCGGCTCATAGCGCTAAAGCTTAAAAAGTCGACTTAACTAATTTTTAACCGCTAAGTTTACCATAAAATGCTCTGGAGACTATAATAATACCCCCTGCGATAAGAAAAATACTTACAATAACTCCCAATACACCTGCATAGTCCCCGCGGCTCCCGAGCGCTGACGTGTCTGAGAGGTGTTTGCCCCATCCAAAGTGTCTGCTTGCTTGCAGTGCACATTTTTATAGTCCCTTGGGCATCATATGTGAAAACCAGCTTTGTGAATGTAAGTAAGCTTCAGTAATATTTATTGCAACTTTAGCGCGTGATTTCGCGAAACTGCCCAACTGGACAGGATAACTAATGTCCATTTGCTTATTGTACATACGAGTACTATCTAATCGTATATAAATTAAGCATGTGAATGTAAGTGAAGTATGCCGCTTCCAGAATCCCCCTCTGTTGGGAGCCCGATGAGGCATTATTTTATGTCATTTTTATAGAAGCTGGCTATGACATTACTTTTAGTTATCTGTCTAGCTCTAGTGCATTTATTACGTTAGTCTTTGATCTTTATTATCTGTATTACATTTTGACATTATAAGTATAACCTCAAAAATAAAATAAAAAATAATAAACAAAGAATTCAACGAAAATGTTGAAACCAACGGCTTTGATAAATTTAGTTTCAAAAAGAGGAATTTGTTTAACTGCAACAAGAGAAGGTAAAAGAAATTTTCGAAAATTCGTCATTGCCAACAAAAGAGGTTCAAGAATCCATAAAGAGCAACAGAAGTCGGAAAATAGAGAACTAGAGATAGACAAGCGAGGTGTACGTGATGTTGGATATTACTTAAATGGAAAGTTCGTCAAAGTCCCCGAAATGATACCAGAAATAATTGTACCCGATTTAACAGATTTTCATTTGAAACCATACGTATCTTATAAGGCTGAAGATGTTATACAGAGTGAATTTACCGCAGAGCATCTTTTTAATGCAATTTATAGCAAGAAGATTGTCTCAGATTTCAAAGGAGGTAAATTAGATGCTGACGGTCAACCACTTGAGCCTTCCGAGGAAGAGAAATTACAAGCTGATGAAGCTGTTTTGAAAGCAAAGAGAACTGGTTCAGATATATTTTAAATGTGTATAGATTCCTTAGTGTTGATATTTAGTAAATGTAATATAAATAATATTTAAAATATGTTGTATTACTTTATTTTTATGAAAAACCCTAATTTTAAATATGCAGACTAATAAAAAAAGGTAATAGGTGAGGCAAGATATGGCAAAATGTTTGAAGGTCCAAATATGTTTAAACCGTAAAACATCAAAATCTTTGAAATACATAATACCCCTGTTTATTCATTAACCTCTTATTACATTAATTACTTATTGCAGAAATTCAAATAACTAAAAATAAGTTATACCTACTGTCATTTTTTTATTAGTTTTAACTAATTTATGATGCAGTTTAAGTTATATAAAACTTTAAATAACTGCATTTTAAATTTGTGATTTATTTTCACCTATTGAAAAGCTATTTATGAAAACTGATTTAATTAATACACGATAGTGTAAGTTTAACTGATAAGCAGTTATTGCAATGACCCACGACCCCTACACGACCGTTGTTTATCTTAAAATATTAATTCTACTACTCGTAGGTATTTTATCATTTAAACTGCAGTTATCTTTTCGCGCGGTTGTCAAGCGCGTGCACATACCCAACAAACATAAATATAATGGGTGGTAACTATTCCGCTATGGACCCGATGGACGTAGTTGTCCCCGACTTAGCTAAATTATTCGAACGCGATGGATATTTGAAACCTTACGAACGTGAAATTCGCAGGCGGTGAGTTGCTTTAATCCTATAATATTATAGAAAATATTAATTATCTTAAATTATAGAATTAGAAAGTAAAAACAGTTTACATTCATAAATTAGGTTAGGAAGTTGTGTTTACGGTATCCGTCACATCAAGCGCTTTAGAGCTTCAAAAATGTCACTTGCTAACAGTGTACTTATAATAACTTTAAAAATATTATGTAGTTCTTATATAAAAACTCTTATTATAAACGTAAAAAATGCAAGAGTTGTATGTATTTAAGTACCTAGTTTTCAATAATAGAAAAAGATAAAAATAGAAAATACATCAACGCATTTAAAGCGCTTTATTTGCTGTTGCGACGCTCTCAATGTCAAAGTAAAGGTCGTTTCGTTTCGTTTCAATTTCAAGTTGTTCGAAAGAATAGTGTTCCATCACAAAGTTAAGAAACAGGATTTAAATCTTGTACCAAATTATCATAACACGAAAACGCAAAGTGTCTTGCATTTTTTTTTACTAAATTATAAGATTGACATTATCACGATGTAGTTTCTTTTTGAAGCAACTGTCTTTTTATTTTGTACCTCTGAGTTTTAACTGATATATTAGCAGCTCGTAAGTTCTTTTTGCAAATGTATCAGTAATAACGGTGACCGTGACCTAAACCTTTTTCTATAGTTCTTATTTTAATAATTCATCACCGATATAATATACGCAAATACAAAGAGGGTACTACTATTTTTATTATTATCGCTCCAATGAACTGGTAAGAACGCACCTTTTAACATTGACGACGTAGTTAAGAAATGTTCTATTTTTAAAATTAACTGTTGCTTCTTATAAACTTGTTTAATTATTAATTGTTAATGATTATAGATATGGGTGCTTCAAGGACCTGTGGGAACGCATCGAGACGTGGGATGGTGGGTTGGACGCTTTCACCACAGGATACCGATATTTCGGGCCTCAGTTCAACTCTGACGGGTCGGTAACATGGCGGGAATGGGCGCCTGGTGCTCACACGCTGCATCTTCAAGGAGAGTTCAGTAAGTAGTAAAATAAATAAATAAGAAATGGTTAGGCGTAGTTGCGCTGTTAGTACCCTTTTTTTTATTCCATCGTTAAAAAATTGTTTCTCGTTATTCCGCATGGCGCTAGTTACGCTAGCATAAAACGTACGCTTGATATATTATGAGGATTGTATGTATTTAAAATCTGGAACAATTAAGGATATTTATAATTGCAGATGGTTGGAATTCAAAGAGTCATCCATTCAAGAAGTTGGAATATGGGAAGTGGGAATTGCATATCCCGGCCGAGGCGGGCGGTTACGCGCTTAAACATGGCAGCCGCGTACAGCTTATCGTCAACGAACATCTATACAGGGTGTCCCCGTGGGCGAGCTATGTTAAACCATTCGAGGGATTCACCTATCAACAGTTTATTTACAAACCGGATCAGGTATATGCAATTCATTATTAAAAACGGAATAGCAGTTTTACGTGATAACTTTGTTTTTAAAATATTCATCTTTTGTTTTCTCTCAGCCGTACCAGTTCAAGCATCCAAAAGTGGATAGACCGAAGTCACTGCGTATCTATGAGTGTCACGTGGGCATCGCCACGTCGGAGGGCAGGGTCGGCACTTACACTGAATTCAAAGATAATGTGCTACCTAGGATTAAGAAGCAAGGTAACTGATTGAACTTCTACCTCTTTATTCCGAAACGAGAATCAGCGTTAGTACTGTTGTACTTTCTACTTGGTACTGGTG
>QDHC01004189.1:100370-113786 GCA_013186455.1 Papilio dardanus tibullus | reverse complement strand
CCTGGTACTTCTTATGATACATAATTTGGTCCAATGCGACCCCTGGTCTATCTTATTTAGTTCCGAGTGTCCTCTAGTATCGTATAATCGACAACTTATTGCTTCTCGTTTTTCGCAGTACTTTTTTTTTCGGAATGACGGGGTTTGAGGGTAATTTTATTCACGATTTATGACTGGGTAGTCCTTTTTTATGTTTTCCGTTAGTCTTAGGCCATTACTCACTAAGTACTTAAAGAAAATATGTAACACGTGCCCAGTCTATTATTGTTATAGTATCAGTACTACTGCGGTCATATAATTGTGTATTGTTCGCAGGCTACAATGCAATTCAATTAATGGCTATAATGGAGCACGCGTACTACGCCTCCTTCGGATATCAAGTCACCAGCTTTTTCGCCGCGAGCAGGTATCGTTTCACATCTACATTGTTTAACAGGAAATATTTTTGTTTGTTTGTAACGGATAAACTCAAAAACTACCAGTCCGATTTACAAAATTCTTTTAGTATTAGAATGCTACATTATTCCTGAATGTCATAGGCATATAATTAATTTATTTATTTTTATGTAATATTTCAAAAACTATGCAATATGTGCAAAGACTCTTTAGCTTATTGATGTCTACGAGTAGCGTTTACTTCGCTATTTTTTGCGATACCATAAGCCAATTTTTGAACGTATTAAGGTTGTCAGCCTTCTTTTGGAACAAAAGTCAATGGGTTTTTCGTTTACAATCTTCAAATATCTCGTTTCCTAGTCGTTACGGCACCCCATGCGAGCTAAAGCAACTGATCGACCGCGCGCATGAGATGGGACTATACGTATTACTGGACGTGGTACATTCTCACGCCTCCAAGAACACTTTGGATGGCCTTAACGAGTTCGACGGCACCAACGCGTGCTACTTCCACGACGGCCCGCGCGGCACCCACACGCTGTGGGACAGCAGACTGTTTAATTATTCGGAGTAAGTATAGTGTTAAACTGTGGTAGATTACAGCAGCATTAGTACCACGACTATATGCAGGCATCAAGTGGGTTTAATTCCGCGTTTTGTCAAATGAGTGTGTATGCTGGAGATATTCTAGTCATCTTTCTCTTCATTATTAAAGAGTCCCACCCTTATTTAATAATAAAAAATGGTGGAAGGTAAAAAGGGAGGTCGTTTAAGAAGTTTTTTTGTGGTTTCGCTCTTGTGACACGACCGCTTGTTTTTTGTTTACAGAACTGAGGTGCTACGGTTCCTGCTTTCTAACTTGAGATGGTATCAAGAGGAATACATGTTCGATGGATTCAGGTAAACAAATTAATTGTTTCTTTATATTTATGGATATATGAAATGATAAGAATTTTTCGAAAGTATGTTTGTTGTGCGTTATTTGTGACATTTTAGAGGCCAAATAACTGACTCGATTTTAACAAATAAGGTGTCACTCGATTTTTTTTTCTTATAGTGTCACTGTATAGTCAGTCTGGATTTTTTTTTTTAGTTTTTTAAATAAATTCACTTTTAAAACAATGTTCCTAGGTTTGACGGTGTGACGTCAATGTTGTACCACAGCCGCGGCATCGGGCAGGGCTTCTCTGGTCACTACGACGAGTACTACGGCCTGAATGTGGACACGGAGGCGCTCGTGTACCTCATGCTGGCCAACGAAATTATACACAAGCTGGATAGTAGGGCCATCACTATTGCTGAAGTAATTCATATATTTTTTATCTATATTTATACTTTACTTTATTGAGTGATACTATAAAGAATTATAAATAAAACAATATTAGCTATGAATATCTAAATTTAGTTATAGCTTGGTAGGTATTTGTATGGCATTTTTAACACAAAAACGAAAATCTCGATTTATAGTTACAGTTGTATCGAAATTAAACTCACATTTATAATTTCCACACCAAATATATATTATACTATAGATGGAGCATTCGACGCCTAAAAGTGAGGTATTTTAGTTGACGTCCGGAGGTTTCTTTTAGGGAAATTTCCCGTAGTGTTGTCCTTTACATTACATTTGTCGACATAAAAAGTCGAATGTAACCTCCTTTCTCATAATTTCTATAAATACAACTATTTTATTAACACATCTAATTATTTCCAAAAATCTTTTTATTTAGGATGTATCAGGCATGCCGGCGTCAGGTCGGCCGGTGCGCGAGGGCGGCACTGGCTTCGACTACCGCCTCGCCATGGCCGTGCCCGACATGTGGATCAAGCTGCTGAAGGAGGAGCGCGACGAGGACTGGAAGATGGGCCACATCGTGCACACCCTCACCAACAGGCGCTGGATGGAGGGCACCGTGGCTTACGCCGAGAGCCACGATCAGGTAACAGTTTACTTATAATTCCTTCCTTCGGAAACATTTTTTTACGATATTTTTTTAATCTAACTCGAAAGAATTACTTGCCGGACTTTATTACGACCGTGCTATAAACACTAAAATAAGGAACATCAAAATCGGTTCAAAAAGGCCGAAATTCTTAAGTAACATATTTAAAAACTTCAATTTTAAACTCAATTAACCTAATTTTGACTCTGTAACACAACTTAGATTTAAAATTCTGATTATATCAATAAATTCAAACTAAATTAAATAACTTTTACGACTGATTCTAACCCTACGACTTCATTAGACCAAGTTCGCGTTAAAAACAAAGTTTTTTTCCGTTCAAGTCCGCTTTTATCGCGAACTCGGTCTAATGAAGTAGTAAGGTAATAATGCCCTTAATATTGTACTGGTCAGGCGCTAGTAGGCGACAAGACGATCGCGTTCTGGCTGATGGACGCGGCCATGTACAGCCACATGAGCACGCTGAGCGCGCCCTCCGCCGCCGTCGAGCGCGGCCTCGCGCTGCACTGCATCATCAGGCTCATCACGCACGCGCTCGGCGGAGACGCCTATCTCAACTTTATTGGTAAATCACACACAACACACATTTCGAATTATTGTGCCATACTACTACATGATGAGATATTTAAACAAGACCTGTTTTAGTTTCTTATTTGATAGAACGTTATAGAATACAATTATCAACACCACTAATTTGCTTTAAATTTTAATGCTTTGTGAACTATGTAATAAGAGTTTACATTTCAACGAAGTGGGTAGGAAATTAAATTCCGTATGTAAATACATAGAGACATAACCACTTTTTAAGTGAAACTTATTTCAAGGATTTTTTATTATCTGCGAAAATGTTGTATAAAGTTTTCCTGTTATAAATAAAATAAAATGTATTTGGACAAAAAATCATAATTTTTAAATCCTAATCTATGTTATAAATTTGGCCAAAGCTTAATTCTAACATTTAAAACTATTCAGGCAATGAATTCGGTCACCCCGAATGGTTGGATTTCCCGCGCGCGGGAAACAATTCTTCCTACCACTACGCGCGGCGCCAGTGGCACCTCGTCGATGACGACCTTCTCAAGTACAAATTCCTTAATGAATTCGACCGCGACATGAACACGCTCGAAGAAAAATATGGCTGGCTCAGATCTGATCCAGTAAGTATAGTCTCCAGTTTACAATATTGCAGTCCAGTACTGGTTTAAACATAGAAAAATGTGTCAAACTAGATTGGAAAGATGGGGTCTAGAGTGCTAAGAGAACTAGTTAACGTAGATCAACAAACAGACGGAAGTCATAAGGTGAAAGTATTTCCATGATTTGGCTTATCGAGTCAATTTCAAGTCCTCCACCCCTTCCCAACTTGTTTCTAATATGAAAGGGAATAGAAGATAGACTTAACAGACAGTTAAGTTAAAAAAATATATTAGAATGATTATTTTTAATCTTTGTTTTTTTACAGGGCTTCGTATCATGCAAACACGAAGGTGACAAAGTGATAGCATTCGAGAGAGCCGGTCTTTTATTCGTCTTCAATTTCCATCCGTCACAAAGTTTCACAGACTATAGGGTCGGGGTGAACGTGTCAGGGAAGTACCAGGCGGTGTTGTGTTCTGATAGTAAAAAGTACGGTGGCTTCGGACGAATTGAACCGGAAGGAGAGTTTCATTTAACGCAGAATGTACCTTGGGGCAACCGTAATGATTCAATACAGGTAAGTAAATACACAGATGAAAAATAAAATATGTAATTTATATAATATGACGCATATTTATGCAACCTTGTGAACGAAGGGGCTCCTTAGAGAAAGTGACTGATACCGCGGCTTCATTAGACAGAGTTCGCGATTAAAATGGAGATTTTGCGTCGGCTTAGTTCGTTTTTATCGCTAACTCGGTCGAATTGCAGCCGAGGCATCATAGTTAAAAATATGAAATAAAATCTCCCAAATTATATTTGTATAAAATGTTTTTTCTTTTTCAGGTATATATACCATGCCGTACAGCGATTGTCTATGCTCGAAGTGATTAACTTTTTTACAAACTGCCAGTGATGTTTTCACATTTTTGCTCAATTTTTTTGCTGTACTTGTGCTTGCCATATAAAAGTGTAGGTGTTATTTACATATTGCATGTAACATTAATATAGTAAAATGTATTAAAAGTTGTTAAAAAAAATAAAGTATCTGTTTAAAATATGTTTATTTTTTTACGATGGTACACCGATTAGTAAGTTGTTTTTTGGGGTACAAGATAAAGGTTCCAGTCTGGATAATGTAACATTGTAACCATGTTCTTCAGCTAGTCTGGCGCGGTCAGAATCTATGATGCCCATACATCTTGCACCTCTTTCTGTCAGACGATGGTCTTTGTGAGTTTGGTCAGCCGCATGACCAATACACAAATATTGGTCAATTTTTAAACTGTTAAATGTAGCACTTCTCGGATATACAAGTCTATCTGAAGCATGAACAGATCCATAGCAACAAGGACATAGGACAAACTTGGCATTGGCTTTCAAACATTTATCTAAAACTAAGTCACTGGCTACCCCACAAGCATGCAGTGCCACTCCGATGTTAAATTTACCAACAAAAAAGTCCAAATTACATTGGAAGAAATATACATTTTTTAGACCCATTTCGTGAACTCTTTCCCTTGCTCTTTGTAACGATTGTTCTTTATTTTCAAGCAGCATAATTATGCAATTAGGCAACAAATGTGCTAGAAGTATGCCCAAATGTCCACTGCCACTGCAAAAATCAACAATTAAATCACCATCTTTGGCTATTTTTAAGACAGCCTGAGCTAAATTTTCCAATTGTTGAGATTTCCTCATTATTCTCACATCTGGTAAATGTCCTGCAAATGGATTAGCACCATCAGGGATGTCATTCCAAGTGATATTTGAATCATATTTATTACTGCTAACTGATAGTTCCATGCCTATTTTAAGTGCACTTAGAGCATTTTCTATATCCAACTCTTTAGTGAATAATCTCTTTTTAGGATTGTGTCTTTTTGGATCAGATTTATAAAGGCTAACATCATCAACTGTAGGTATACTTATATTATCTATATTTATAGTACTAGATGAAAATTGTGGCACTATATCTAAAATATCCTTTACTTCTGGTATATTTGTTACATTGTCGTACCATTTATATGTCAAAGGGAGAAGAGATTCAAAATAATTAGATCCTAATCTCTGAAACATTATTTTGTAACATGTCAATAAAATGAGGTCAGCTAATGTAAAGAAAGGTCCTTCGGCAAACTTATGACTTATGTTTAAATCTTCAATTTTAGTTGTACAATCGATTTCAAGTGCTTTTCGGCAGTTCGACTTCCATTTCCTGGGCTTAGACGGTCTCTCTTTGTCTGATGTCACATTTGAACTTTGTTCTATTTTCTTCTCATTTTGAATTAGATTTTCTTTCTTCAATTCTCTTGCTAATCTGTACACATTATGGACCCTAACAGGTTTGTTAAGGTGGTTTTCAAATCGGATTAAATTTATTGGTACTTCATTCAGTAATTTATTGTTAACTATGTCTTTTACAGACTTTATGATATCCACTTCACAAAACTTAGTCCAAATGGAAACTTCATTTGGTGCTTGCAAGCAACCTTTTCGAAAACTAAGCAATCCCTCTTCATGCTCTTCGCATAACTTTTTTGTAGATCTGTGTTTGCAAATATATCTAGCAACGCCACAAAGTCCTGATATAATGGTATCTTTGCTTTTCAGCACTGGAAAATTACATGACAAAACTTGCCAAGGTACATCTTCTGTATCCAGAACCTTTATATTTTCCTCATTTAATTGAAAAGTTGGCGCCAAGTTTTCAGTAATTGTGTTTTTAAAAATAAACACTACATCAAGTTCACAAGGATTACAAAATTTAAAAATACTATAAGATACTAATGACTCCAGTGATGTATCAAGTTTGTTAAATGTATAGTAATCTTCTGGCTGTGTAAAAGATTCTAAGTAAATTCGATTTTTCATGATAAATCTTTAAAAATAATTAAAACCACATATAAAATAAGACAATGAGGTTATGTTTTGTTGACAATCATAGACAAATTTGCGATTGGGAGGCGCTCGTACAAAAATAAATGTTGTACGGTATCTATGGTTGTGGTTAAATACTCTTTGCCACCAGGCCATAAAATCTCAAAAAAAAAAAAATACTCTTTGCCGAAGTGTCAATATCATATTTACGTCAAAGTTTTAGGTTAGGGCGATGTTTTCAGAGTCCTAAAATTTTCTTCATATTAATGGTTTGTGAAAATTTAATGATACAGCAATATTTGATATAAAAAAATAAAGGTTTCCAAGACACGATGTTAGAAGTAATAAATGGATTCCTACTTGTATACTTTATAGCTTTATGCACCATCAGCGCCCTAGTCCCGACCCTAGTAAAACCTGTAAGTTAACATAATTTTTATAATTTCAACCTAAAATTGTTTTGGAAATTATTCTAAATTTATGACATTAGATCAATATTCTTTCCACAAAATATATTTTAGAAAACTTATGTTTTTTATTGTTTGTTTTGTAAAGATTTTCATACATGTTAAATATTTTTAGATTGTAGCATGTTTCTCCGGCGCATCGCATGAAGAACGAGCCGCTTGGTCTGAACTATTAAAACTGAAGGAGGTACAAAAAGGTATATCAATGAAAGATGAGTTTGCAGCTTATTCAAAATTGCAACGTAAAATCAATAAAGTGGAATCTGAATTGAAGGAAAATCGATCCTCACGTATGAGTAAGAGTTTAGCTATTATAGGGTCAGTTCACATTGTGTTACAGGTAGTTGTCGCTTTACTTATTGTTGTATCTGTTATTTGGTTTAGACGAGAGCCTATAGTAGCTCTAAAAGGTGACTTATTCCCTTTCTCCACTTTTCTACGTTACCCTAGTGAAATGCCGAATGCTATATCCACACATGTGTGGGTTTTGATAACAAATCTGTCTGTTAGAACATTATTGAAACCAATTGTAAGCTAAGATAATAAGTTTAGATGGTTTAACAATTTTAAGACTGATTGGAGCACACTTGTAACAATTTATATAATGTTAGAATGAATTCAGATCTGGGGAATTCCCAATGAATTCATTGTATAGATTAAGTTGATGAAACAAGGGACATCTAGGGTTCTATTTGTAACTGTTTTCATTTGGATGTATAGGGTGTTGATAGGAACTCATGAGCAACACCCTCGTTCACCAGATTTGAATTAATTCTAAAGACTTCAACAAGCTCATCTACTCGTAATGGTTTTCATCACTTTTCCTTCAAATGTAATTAAAATTGTTTAGTTTTTATATATTATTTATGGATTTTGAGGCATTAACATTTAATTAATCAAAGTGGTGAAACGGTGGTTTGTTAAAATATTTATTAGCTTTGTAATTTTTTTATAAATGTAAATAAAAATGTCTACTTAAATCTTTTATTTATTCTACTCATAAGTTATTGCCAAAAAAACTTTTTTTTTTGCCATGAGATAAAGCAAACTCCTTTATTTCTTTCCAACATAAAATTGATTATTGATTGTTAGTTTTTTCAATAGACCGAGTTCGTGCAAAAAATCGGAGATTTTGCTTAGGCGTAGGGCTTTTTTTGCGTGACATTGGTCTAATAAAGCCTTATTAGGGCAATGATAATATTGAAACAAACATAATTTTTAAATAACTTTTTATTTACTAAACAAAAATTATAGTATCTTATATTCAGTCTGATTTACATCAAAATCTGTCCTTTCAAAATATTTTCAACAAACAATTTAATGTCTGTATAACATTAGAGCTGAATAAAATCCTTGCTTAATTACGGACGACTCAATTGTGCTCTAATTAGCAAAACATTTAGCTTAAAGGAAAAATAAACTACACAATATCAGAAATTAACAAAACCCAAGAAATGTAAGCAAACTCGGGGAAGCTATAAGCTTGCGTTCACACGGGCGTTTGTTCAACGCGCGATAAAAAAGCGTCGAGAAACAAATGCATTTTAATATATCTGTTAACACAACGGCGCTTTATCGCGCAGCATTGCATCTTGAGCACTGGAGAAATGAACACAAGAGTCATTTTACAGCGATCGTAATAAACAAGGGCGTTCTAAAAGCGCCCGTATGAAAGCAGGCTTAAGATTTAAGTATACCAAGTTATTTACAAGCGCTTTATCACAGCTTACAACTTAATATGTGCCAATATTGTCATAACTGACATTAAACATCCCATTTATTATGGAATATTCTACATGCAACAAATTTTTGAGTTTACAACGCGGAAACATGCCCAGAAACTTATTGTTATCTCTATTTTCTTCGAACAGAATGATAGAGATGAAACACACGATTTTTTAAAGATATTTTGGTAGAGGAAACTCATTTGTTCTGTACATTTTTTTAAACATTCACTTGTATTTTGTTACTTGAAGCAATTTTAACATTAAATTAACATTTGAGTGTCCAGATTTATATACAGTTGAAATGTAACATGAAAATAGTATATATGCGCAGATTAAAGAATTTAAAAAAAATTAGTAAGACATTTAAGTGCACTGGTGAAGAATTAAGAAAAATATTGTGACATTTTGTGGAAAATTTGAAAAAGTTCAGTTGGCTGAGCGCATGTCAATTATGTTCAAAAAATTATTGTTTTTTCATATTATTTAAGAAACATTTCTTACAAAATAGACTAGAAAACTATGACTAATGACTAATTCAATATTATTTTATTATTTTCGGTGTCGTAAAAGCGGATTTGGTCAGCGCACATAATAACCAATCAATTAAAATAGAAAAATATTAACATTGTAAAAATATTTTTTTGACAACATTTTTTTTATTTCGATTTAAGTATATCAACATATTAAAAACTCTACTTACAACATAATTTTTAAGAAATTTAACATTTTATTACGGAACCATTTCAGTACTTGAATAATATTCATTACCAACAAAGCACCGTATATACATTTTTGTTAAAAATATATTCATTCATATAAGATACCGTAACTACATTATACAAAAATACGCTGAAATAAATACACTAACAAGCTCGTTCGGATACAACTTTCTCGACATTTGTAATGAAGGAATCCTTTTTAATCTACATTTTCACTTTGTCTATGTCCATTTTATTATCTGTGATATGGAACATTTCAAACGAGAATATGAACAATGACATCTGTCAAACTCCCTAGAAAACTTCACATGTCGTCTCATTTGAAACTCATTTTATTACTATGTCTTTAACAAATAGCTAATAGAAAACAATTTATAAACTTTTTAAGATTCTATTTTTCTGTTTTTAAACTGACATCTACATAATTTGACCTGTCCATTGCGTTGTGTACAACATGGTCATAGACTAAGTATTCTCGTAGAAGGAACTATTGAAATGTGTAGTAAGTAGGTAGACTACCGCCTCGTATGTCGACATCATGATCGCTGTGTTTGGTATTTGACGGACCAATTGTGTTCCTAAACCCCTGGAACATAAACATAATTATTTAGATATTTTTAATGATTAATAATTTATGATTGTTAGATAAAATAATTTTGATATGAGCAACTAATGAATTTATTTAGAAAATTAATTTAGGATTTTCTACCAAGAAAGGCAATTTAACCTGTAGTTTCTTTAGCTAGAATAAATATTTTTTGAATACAAAATTATTATGCATTTCTATATATTTTCCTAAATATTGCTCACTGCTTTGTTCGCGCACAATTAATAGTCTATATCACTCGGGGATAATACAGCTTTCTTACGGTGATTTTTTAAAAATCGGCTCCGTAGTTATTGAGTTATTTCAATACATACAAAAATACAAATCTTTCCTCTTTATAATATTTATTTTTTAATTTCAAAGAACGTGAAAACTGTAGAGGTTTTGTACAAGAGTTTCGTCAGTGGAAAATTATTGGACATGTATAAAATAGATAACAAATTACATATATACCTATAGACTCCGCGGTATCCTTCCTCCACGCAGACGGTGTGCAGCGTCTGCCAGAACTTGCGGTACTTCTCGCCCTCCTCGCGCAGCCGCGTCCTTGCTACTTCTGTTCATACAAAAAAACCCTAATTTCATATAACAATAGGACAAGAGCAAAGCTTTCTTGAAAATTTATCTGTACATATCACTATGCTGCTACATTGATATTCAAACTTTATGACAGCTCGCAATTTTTAACGGAACATTGTAGAACAATTTTAGACATAGATAGGATCTAAACATAACTGCCCGCGTTTTCCTCTACCTGCAGTTAGCTCGCACATCCACCAGCGGGCAGAAAAAGTTTGATCATGATGATTATGGGTTATTATAAAGTTTGAATCTCCTAATACATTCGATTTTCATATGTACATATTTACCCGATATTCTTACGGTGAAGGAAAACATCGTGATGTCTGCACATATCGGCGAAGAAATTCAAAGATATGTGTGCTGTCACACAAAATACGCGCTAATCGTGGAGCCCATCATGGGTCGAACTACACTCGTGATGCAAATGTGAAGAAAGTAGTGTTTGCAGCTATCTTACCATGTGGATAAGCAATACAGGAGGCGACAGTCTTGGAGAAGGCGCCGGCGGCCATGAACTCGACGAAGTCTCTAGGCGAGCGCGTGTCGCTGGGCGCGCCGCCGGAGCGCGCGGCGATCAGGCGCGCCTTCACGCCCTCGTACAGCACGAAGTGCACCACAGTCTCACTGATGCCCATGTAAGATGCTGTTATACCTTTGTAGAAACCTTTTATACCCTGAAACAATACAATACTAATAAACAGAGAAGAAATTGTATGTAGGTAGCACCAAACAATACCAAAGTAAGGTAGATGAGAAATAAGAAAGTGTTTTAAATAATTCGAATTTACATAATTACTAATTATTATGACGTATAATACTCTAATGCCTCGTTCACACTAGGATAGTATTTTAGTCGAGTAATTTACTAATTAAAAGTGTCCGAACAGCAACAATTTAGTAGAGTCGATTATTAAATCCTTTGTTCGGATACTTGCTACTCGACTAAAATACTATCCTAATGCGAACAAGGCTTTATATTAGAGAATGATATAGTTAAGCATATTATTTTGAAATGATGCCCCACCCTTAACCCAATACTGACCACGCTCATTACTGACAGTACTTCTTAAGTACTGAGAAGTGAATTAACTTTATATAATGGCTTAAAATTAAATAAAATGTTCTATTATATATTATCTGTGATTTGTCTAAGAGTAGATCTATGATAGATATTTCATGTAAGGATGTTTATTCGCTCGATATAGATTTGGCCGGTTGAATGGGCGCATATCGATTGTTTGAAGCCAACAGACACGGTATCGCACGTCTCGCCTGCCGTCGTATATCACATACATGTCTACAATATGTGGAATATTGCATTCGCCCGTGACTCCGGCCGCGTGGAATTCAAAAAAAAATGTAATTAATCAACCAGATTATATTCTATATCTGTGGTATAAATCCAGATTGGTTAAACCATTTTGGAGACACCTTCAAACAAACATGGAATCTTTTAATAAGACGTAAGATGATCCACTTCCTTTGGATAGTTTATTGAGGAAATCGACGATTAACGATTACTAGAAGACGTCATCACAATCAAGAATATTATTCAATCGACTATAGGTATGTCAATCTTCGATCTACGTTGAAATTATCAGAATCCGTAGATTGACCTTTGCCTAATCCATTGCTGAAGTCTCGAAAACATGATAAGGGCTTCATTAGACGATTGTCACGCAAAAAACGGCCTTACGTCAGTCATACCAAAATCACCATTTTTTCGCGAACTCGGTCTGTTCTACCTCTAGGGTAACAGTGACTATTAATAATCTATTTTATCCCTCGATGTCTTGTCTAATCTACTTTTAATATCAAAGTAAATATCTATGTCTATACTAATATTATAAAGAGAGAAACTTTATATTTTTGTATGTATTGAAATAACTCAAGAACTACTTGGCCGATTTAAAAAAATCTTCCACCGTTAAAAAGCTACATTATCCCCGAGTAACATAGGCTATATTTTTTAATTCCACGCGGACGAAGTCGCGAACAACAGCTAGTTAGTAATAAAAACAAACGTGACTACAATACGTGACCGTTGCTAATTCATATTTGTGACGCATGAATAATATCAAACTTGCAAATAACTCGTTTGTGCATTCAAAAACATGTGTATCATATTTCATTATTTTACTTAACATGGTATAGCTTATTATAATAATAAGACAAATACGGTAACATTGAAGGAATGAAAAACACGTCGCCTGCAGGGTTTTAAATAAAAAGGTCTATTTCCCTACGGCTTCATTAGACCGAATTCGCGATAAAAACGGACTTACGCTGAGGCAAAATCTACGTCTTTATCGCGAATTCGGTCTAATGAAGTCATAGGGATACAAATGCGACAGTTTGGATGGATATTAGTTAACAGTTAACAAAACGATTAAATGGTTGTAAATTTTATTTTTCACATAGATACTGTCTGGAATATCCCATAGGTTATGATTTTTAATTCCGCGGAGATAAAGTCACAGGAAAAGGCTAGTAAATAAATAATTCAAAGTTTATATAGTCAAACCTGGATAAGGTAGTAATTCTATGGTCCTATCGAGCTACCTCGGAGAGAAACCTTTATAAGCGAGACCAATATCGTGGTCCCTTGGACTTTCACTCACACGTTCGATTGTATTTTAAGATATTCAAAAATATACTTTGTTAAAAACGATATATCAAATGATTTCCCACGCGTACTGCGTTTCCTATATTTTAAACACTTTCGTTATACTGGTTACTGGAAGTAGAAACATCGTCAGATTGTGCCTGAGATTTCTTAAATGTTTATAAAACTAGCTGCGCCCGCGACGACGTCTGCGCGGAATTAAAAAAAACATAGTAGTCTATGTGTACCAGATTGTGCAAAATTTAATCGAGATTCCTTAAGGTTCAGTGGTAGAGCTTGCTTTAACATCTTCGCACGAATTGTCCGGCTCG
>QDHC01004189.1:83715-95987 GCA_013186455.1 Papilio dardanus tibullus | reverse complement strand
ACTTTTAAATTTATTACAAGACTAGCTGTTGTGTGCGACTTCGTCCGCGTGGAGTTAAATATTATAGCCTATGTTACTCGGGGATAATGTAGCTTTCTAATGGTGAAAGAATTTTTGAAATCGGCCCAGTAGTTCTTGATTTATTTCAATACAAACAAAAATACAAAGTTTTCCTCTTTATAATATTAGTATAGATTTAAAAAATAAAGTTGAAGTTCAAAAATATGGCCAAATGGCTGATATTAATGAAAAATGGTTTAGTCTTTAGGGTTCAGTTTTTAGAGAAAAGAAACTGTTCCATAAAAAATGGCGTACTAAAATTCCTTTAAGGAACTTCCACTTCATAATAAACAACATAAACAGGTTGTCTATTTTTAGCATGTTTGTGGGACGCTCCGTTTTGCACGACTCTCATTTCTTTCTTACACATTGCTCTGAATTATATTAAAATATCCGGTTAGTTTCATACCGAAATAAAAATACACTAAATATTTCATTTTTGAACTTTATTTACGTCATTTCCATGCACAATGATAATGATTTAAAACAGGGATCCCCAATTATTTTGGACTAGTGACCCTTTTTCCGAAATTTACTGTTACAAAAATGAACTGTTTTTTTAAAATCGACCCCCTTATTCATAATGGTCCGCTGACTTAAAACAGCTGATATAGAGTGTTATTTTTCATCCTGACTTAAGTCAGAACACTAAGTGAGAATGAACTATGGTTTAAATTAGTAAACTAATTATGAATAAAGGGCCTATCTTTTGCTTTTTCCTATTGGTACAAAATACATAGGTAAAGAGGTCAATTATTAGACCTCGTCGAACTCAAAAATCACTTTGGGAATACTGATTTAAAGGCTCTCCGTACACACGTACTCTAATCTGCGTTTTAATTTCTAGGTATATATGTTTACATACAGGTATGCGTTGTCGATATATTTAAATAAGCCCTGTGTACAAAGATCCTAATGAACATAATCGCTATACATGACCTAGAAGCAAAGTAGACGGTAACAAATTGTAATAACAATGCAATTAAACTATAATAAGAGCGTAAACATTTTCCTCCTAGTTTATGCTTTGTTTGTAAACACCGTAAATACCGTGATGAAATGCAAATCAACGAATAGAGTTACATCTACTGAAAGTAATCTATATCTATACTAATATTATAAAGAGAGAAACTTTGTATTTTTGTATGTATTTAAATAACTCAATAACTACTGGTAAACGATTTCAAAAATTCTTTCACCATTAGAAAGCTACATTATCCCCGAGTAACATAGCCTATATCATTTAACTCCACGCGGACGAAGTCGCGCACAACAGCTAGTAAGATATATAACTCTTTTCATCGGCAGTATCAAATTGGGTATTAATAGATTTTTATACCTTACAACATTTTTGTTTTTGATATAAATATTTGCCGGTGACTTGCGCATTCCTGTTGAACTCGAGCGAGGTCAGGATAATTTAATTGATAGTTTATTTGAAAATACAAAATATCACATCTGCCTAAATTATTGAATTTTCAAATTTTATATGCCATTTTATATTAATTTCTTATTTCCTTTTACAGTTAACGTTATGTTCGTTGTTATAAGATGAAACCGGTTACGATGACTTCAAACCTTTAAAGCTGGTTATTATTGTGAATTAAGAATTATTTCCAACTTAAATGCTATACAAATTCGAATAAGTAGAAAAGAAATTCGCGTGTATTTCTTAGACTAGCAAAAAAATATTGTATGCAAGAAACAATGATTTATTCTTTGTATAAATACAGTATGATAACAGTCCACGAAAAAAATCATATCTCTTAAAATATCTAACTCTGTTCGGATGTGTATCTTCTAAGATCTCTAAATAAATGTTTCTCTTTTCGTTGAATACGTCTCTTTTAAGATCACTTAACACGTTCACTGCGAGAACGATTTTCCTATTCTTTTCATTCCAGCAGTACGAGGCGTTATCGACCCCGTACTTTACACTTTTCTTAGTCGATTAGAGTCCGTTTCTCAACGAACGTGTAATAGATATGTCTATAATACTGACCTGATGCACTGTATAAGGCTCATCCTGGATGTGGTGCGCGCGTGCCCCGCCCTGGCGCACTGCTGCACCTGGTAATTGTACGACATCAGCATACGATCTGCTTGCTTGCTGTGTGCGAACATCGCACCCATCGTACGCCTGTAGCCCCATTTGGCCTCCTGCGTTACACGCCCAATGTTACGTTGCTTTATATTAATGTTGTCCCCAAATGTTAATACAGCAAGAAGTAAAGAAATGTTAATTAAAGATATCAATAGATTGGATAAGATTTAGTAAAGTTTGTAACAATGATGAGAGTGTATTTCATATTTCAACATAACATAAAACGTAGATCAAACTTTAAACTTTCGTAATTTTTACTAACATATTGTTCGTAAGAAACGGGATTCTTACCACGATTTAGATGATTGAGCTCCCGATGTTTCAACGCAGTTGCATGTGCCATGGCCACAGGCCGACTGAAGAGTTCGAAAAAAAGCTGGATAGCTTTAACTTTTTTCAACAATACCGCACCACTTCAGTCAGTGACCATGACGCAAGCAACTGTGCCGAAATATCGGGAGCTCAATCAGCTAAACCGTGGTAAGAATCCCGTTTACGAACAATATGGTAGATCAAACGCTTCATTTTCATTGTTTTCGTTTTATAATAAGTTTTATCCAGTACTCATTAAAGATAACTTTTAGTATGATGTGTCACTTTAAATATTTTTATATTATCAATAATAAGTAAACAAATATTTGGCAGGCATCAATCAAGATCATAACAGTGGAAAACTACAGAAGCTAAGATGAAGCCTTACTTGCTAATTAAATTTTCCCAACGCTCGCTACCACTAATATAGATAAATGTGATAAGTGACTGATAGCGCACTGCTAATTATAACTATATAGATATAGTGAATATTTCAACTAATTATGTAGTTTAAATATTAATGTAAATTCAACCATACAATTTATAACTATCAATTATTTCAGGCTGAAGTTTGTTCGATTTTATTAGAGAATTTTCAGGACACTATCATTATTATTATAGAACTTTTATAAGGCCTGAAGAGAGAATTTTTAGGACTTAATAATTATCTATATAGCGCTTTTAAAGATAGCTGCTTCATCACTTATTAGCATTGCTAAAAAAGGTTAATAAAGACGACATAGAATGGATTTATATAAATTTCATATAATAAAACCCGTATTTAATGCTCGTCAAGTCAAATAATAAACTGTTAATAAATATATTTACTTCAACTTTACAAATAAATTACAGATATAAAATTATTGCAGATATACTTAGAGAAATTAATGTTAATTAAAATTAAATCTTAAATATTACTGTCACGACTTTAAACAGGTCTGCGCTAGTTTTCATTAGAGGAAATTAGCGACAATTATTATGAATATAGTAAAATGATCATAATATTGTAAACAGACTTTATCCAAGTGATTATAATTTCAAGATATCTGATAATATATTGTAGTTATTATGGCACTATAATATGATTTGTAACCGAAACCGAATCTTGACCGTCTCAATTTCTACCGAAACCGAAACAAGTTTTTTTGGTAGAAACTGAAACCGACATTTGTAAAACTTGGTATTTTTTCATAGCGTTCACTTAATACTCCTCGACCTCTATTTGTAGCCAGCCTTGAAATCCTTTACATTCCTAACAATTCATCTCATGACATGACATCGTACGATGTTGGCTTTTATATATAAAGGTAAGTTTACATTGAGCTAATTATAGACGCAAGTTACGTCTAATGTTCAGCCAAGCCAACTTTGTTCCTACTTTATGTCTTAAATAGGTAATATTACTAGATAGAAGATACTCGTATAAAATTAGTTATATACAAAATAGGGTAAATAAAATCATGATCTAAACAGAAATCAGGACACTACTAGAAAATATATCATATAAATTACTTAAAATTACAATTATAAAAAATACAACATGAAATGACTGAGCTCATATCGGAGAGATCCGCTGTGACTACCTCCAAGGAGTGCCTAAATAAGTCAAATGACCCATTGGACCTTTTTATCGTGGGAAAATGCCTACGCATATCCGACTCTATGGGCTAGAGTCGGATATGCCGTCGTATATGAGTCTATAAACCGTTCCATATGTACGAACCTTTATGCATTGTCAATAGAGAATATCGTGCTGCTAAGTACTAAATGTGCGCAATTGTTGATGATACGTTGATTGCTGCATTTGCGAGTAAACATCGTCAATTACTGAGACAGTGTACGTCGAAAGATAAACAATTCAATTGGCGATAAGATAATATAGTACATTATGATAGTGAATCTTTGGCACTCGGTCTATCTAAAAATAATCTTAGGTCATCCGGTGTTCGTCTAAGTATACATTATAGATTGAAGTGAGTGAAGTGAGAACTTAAAAAACAAACGACTGTAGCTTGACCGAATAGGACGCCATGGTCCAAATTGGATCATTTACTTTAGACTAAACGAGGAATAGAACATTACTTTCCAAGTCAAATCAAAACTGGTATAAATATCTGTAGGCGTATTCTATCAAAACACTCGTGGAGAAAACATATTGCTATCCCGCTCTTTCTGCTTAATAAAACTGAGATAGCATTCTATTTTATACTAATAAACTTACGTTATGCTTTCTAAGTATACGCGTATTGTACTTAAAATATGAACACGATAAGATGTGATAAATTATGCCCAATCGTGTGACGTTTGCGGTCAGAAAATAGGTCATTGCCGTATGCGCAGAATGTTTAGTTGTTGAACGTACAAAAATACATACACAAATACACCAAGATAAATCTTCGGGCGTTACCTGCAAACTTGTCTGTTCAATATTTATTCGGAAGTAAGAAAAGTAAATGAATGTAAATATATGCATCCTTGTAAAATTGCGTTATTTCTTACATAATAAAGCTGTTCATATTTATTCAAATTGATTGAAGCATACTCTTGTCTGAAAGGTGTGGAAACCTATATTAATGTTTAACAAAATTAAGTAACAGTAGAGTACTGGTAAACGAATATTTTAATTGCTACAACTTACAATATCCAACCTTATTCGGTAAAATAATCTCGATAAAAACTTTTAAAATTTCTAGAAAATTCACTTACAAAAGCCTAGCATGTTTTTAAATAATTGTCTTAAAAAGGGCAAAAATTACTTAAGTTGCATGCAGATATAGTATTCAAGAGAACCTGATATAGACAGCGAAGGTTGTACCTCGGCCACTGAACTAGTAGTAAGGTTGTTTTTTTTATTAAATAAGTATTACCGACTATATTATTTCTCCTTCACATACTACGAGTATTATGTAGCAGTTTAAATTATTGACAACAGTAAAATCAATCCCCCTTATTCCGAAATAATGTATAAAATACTGCAATAAATGAGGACCAATGAGTTGTCGATTATACAATACTGGCCGACACTCGGAACTAAATAAGATAGACCAGGGGTCTCATTGGACCAAATTATGTATTATAGGTACCAGGAACAAAGGTGTTCTGTATTTTAGAATAAATTTTATGAATGTGCCAGTACCAAACGTAGAAAGTACAACAGTAATAAAGCTGATTCTCGTTTCGGAATACAGCGATATAGGTTTAATCTAATAAGGAAATACAGAAAAGATGGACATCAGATAAAGTGGTTCTAAATACGATTTGAATGAAATAGGAAACAAAATGTTTCCTACTAATATGTCACGTGGGACTTTATATCGTGGATTTAAACTAATGAAATGTCTGTAAAATACTTGTGAGTATTCCTCAAGATAATTTAGAACGAAAAACTATTAAATGTGAGGCATTTTGGATAGGGATGTGCAGATTCCTCCTACAAAGTAGAGTGTATAGTGTGGAGGATTTTTTATCGGCTTAAATTGTGTTGTATTCGTATATCTGCCGTCTTCGGCACGGCACACATTTATCTTTGTAAAAAATCTATTTTTTTGCAAGTGAATAAATTAATAAATTAAGAGTGACTGTCAGTAATAAACTTATCTATATCAAAAAGTAATAATAACTTCGAGTTCGATCGTTTAATCTTAAAATAACAAAAAGAAGAAAATTGTTGACATAATTAAATATAAGTATAGTATTCTGGAGAATTCGACGACAAATATGACTAAGATGTGACAAAACAACAAACATAAATACGGCAAAAATATGCGTATCAAATTAAATACCGAATCGTATGTTTACTGCACTTTCGATACGAGTTATAAATACGTCTTGATCCATTTACAGCGCGTATGAATCTCGGACGATGATCTTATGCCGTCGAAATGTTATAAACCTGCTCTTTTTTAGTGATATCTATAATAATATAAACGAAAAAAAAAGTTATATTCATAACTTTGATTAAATCATTTTCGGACATTCTCAATGAACTAAATCTAGAAATTACCAGGACATTTTAGATTATTGTTATAAAACAGTAGAATTTCCTATTAAACATGTTTTTTTAAACAACTAATTATGTATGTAAAATATTTAAGGTCATATTTTGTTTGATGTCTGACCTAAACGGCTTGACTGGTTTTTAAAGTAAAAAATTACTAAGCATACATGCAAAAAATATGCGATGAGTTGAAGAAAATAATTTAAAAACAAGAAAAATGTTTATGAAACAAACAAAAGACAGAACAATAATTTTGGCGACGCCATGGTTTGGGTATTTGCCAATTACTAGCTCAATTGATATATGAAAAACATACTCTGTGTCTAGATAACAATACTATTTATAGTATAAAACATAATCACTGATCTTAAATAATGTCTAGATCATACTAAGATACAGTCAAAACTAAATAAGCGAGAATCAGTCTCTGTTCCCAACGAGCTACCTCCAAAAGCGAGAAACTCGGATTAGAGAGAACCCTCTATCTCGGTCGCTTATCCAGGTACTGTATAAAACATAATCACTGATGTTAAATGATGGAATGAAGTGGATAAAATACTCAAATGGTAAGGGTAATAATCATTTTCTCTTTGAAAAGCTAAGTCATGTTTTATGTAAATGTTTGGACAATACAAAAGACTGAGAACATAATGTTTCACTGTTAGACCAGACCAAATCGGTCTTTGACAAAGTCCAAAAAGTAAATTTTAAATCCACTTTCCCTTCCTATCCTTTTCCTATAAAGAAATGATGGGAAGAGGAAGTGGATTTTCCGGGGGAGGGGACGCACAGGGAGAGGAGTTATCCTCTTGCTGTGCGTCTCCTCCTCCAAAGATTAAGGGTAGGCAACGCATTTGCAATTGTAGATGTCTATGGACAGCGGACGCTTCACTATTTCAGCGAGTTCAGGCGAGCGCTTGCTCGTTTGCCACTTTATAATATAACACAAAAGTAAATATTCGGATAATTTTATATAATATTGCAGATATTATGTAATGTGTCTTCAGTCTTATCATTATCACATGTTACATAATAATTAATAAATAGTTTAAATATAGTTATTTTTAGTATAAATTATAAAGTTTAAATGGGAAAGTTGTGTTTTCTGTGGAAGGCATTCGGGAAGGCCTATGCCCAGCAGTGGACAGAGAAACGCTGATGATGATGATGAGATGGGAAAGTTTACAATCACAAAAACAATGTGCAACTTTATATACAACATTAAACCCTTTTCCCTACAAAAGTAAGAATATAAAAAAGAGTATCCGATATGCTTATGTTCAATGTAGCATTTTTTAAATGTTGTGAAAGATGATGTAAATTTGTTCATTATTTTAAAAATATTTATAAATAATGAACAAATTGAACACAGTGTATTACGGTCACACACAAAAAAGTTAAGATAATGTTGGGTATAGATTTAGATATGACATAAATACAGTAAACATCTTGTTTAAACATTGCCGATATTCAGATAACGTCGTATTTACTTAATTAAAAATAGAATAGCTTGGTTATTTTATTTATACATATTACGAAATGTGTCTTGTTGTGACTTTCTAGCTGTTGTTAAAAAAATACAAATTTCTATTGGTCCTCAGAACAGCAGTGTTGATGGTAAATTTTATGATTATTATAAGGATAGATTTACATTATTTAGCACAGTACAGGAGTATTGTGAAACATGCACAGGCCAATTTTTATGTGTTAAAATTTCTAGTTGTCCATCAAAGGAAATAGAAACAGATGTGATTCATAGTATTCTAGTGGAAGGTACCCAATTTTAATGTTTACCTTTTATGTAATTTCTTTAATTGGAATATATTTTATCATAACAAAATGATGATAAAATGTTTGCAGGGGTAATCACTAGGTAGAGATAACATTTTTGTCACATTATCACAAAAACAAATTAACTATTTTAATATTGTTCTAACAGAATTCATTAAAATCTAGGTGGTTTCAGGTTTTTCAATTTAATTGTTAAATTTTCCGAAGTCATATTTTTATATGTGCTGTAAATTATTACAACTTATTTATTTAAATATTTCTCATCATTGTTACAATCAAAAAATTTAAAATCATGTTTTATGTATTTTAATATCAAAAAATGTTTATAATTCTGGACAGATGAACTTTGAGATTAAATGGTTACTAATGCTCTCCCTCAGTGGGTGGTCACTGTTGGATTGATCAGTTCAATAGGATATTTTTATATAGAGCTCTTATGATCCATCCAATCAACCTTAGTATAGATTAAGTATGATAAACCTACACTAAGGGGCTGCTTAAACAACCATTCCATAACTTAGATAATTTAGGAAAAATTATTAAAAAAATACCTGATGCTTTGGTATCTTGGAGCAAACTTTTCTTGTGCTGGCAGTACCAGAGTGTGAGGGGGGCTGTGGTATGCCCACACCCTTAGATGACTGAAGACGAGTCTTCACCACTTCAAGAGGACATGTAACCACCGCTCCAGCAGTTCCCGCCAATCTATGGAATTTTAGCAGTTGGAGTCGCATACTTAATTAAAAAGATGCTAACTTTATCTTTATATACTGTGAATTTAGTTCAATGGATGAGAATCGTTCATAGATCCATAGAATTGTTCTATGTCAAATATTAACAACATGGTATTTTAATAAGATAAGACAAATAAGTCAATTGTGAAGAGTATGCAGTACAAAATTAAACAAGTAAGATTTTTTACTCATAATAGCAAAGTAGGTCACATATAAATACAATAAATTTATAATATTGTGAAGATATGGTATTATAGCGACTGCCGAAACTACTTGACCGATATCAATGAATAAACAAAGTATGCAAGAAGCAATTTGTAAAATCAGCGTTGCGAAAGTATTGTTTATATCTCGGCTAGTAAATGTCGTACCAAACACATTTTGCGCATTAGACCATACGTTGTAACAAGAATACAATGTTGTGCAAATATGATGTAAAACTTACCCCCCGGCCACAAGATGTATCGCGGTATCCCTCTGAGACATTTTAGCGCCACAAGAGTGATAACATGACTGCAAATTGCAAAATCTATAAATAAACAAATGCACCACTACAACACCACTAATATATTCAATCCAGTAGCAACGATCGCACAGTGTTTGTTTGTTGCAAGTACGTAATACTTCAAGGAAATAACTCTATTTTGGTATAGAATGTTTCCAACTTTGCATTTACATCTTACAAAAACTTATATTCTTTTACATTTCAAATATATTTAAGAGTTAGTAGCACAAAATCTACACAACACCGCCGCACTGGAAATTCATCTGCGTCGTCGTAACAATTTACGCACACAACTGTCATAAAATAGAAACTATGTTGCAAAATGCACACTAGTGAAACTGAGCGCGGAGTGGCCCAAAGTTCACGTGCGTAATCACACGTAGTTACTCTATGTAGTTTAAGTACCGGTGGGAAATAACACCTTATAACTGTGGAATACAAGCTATTACTGCTAAACCTTATAACATTCAAGGATGTAATGTAAACATCTGTGTTTCACACAAATTGCACAAAATTTCCCACATTATTTCAATAAACTTAAAAAGCTAATATCAATTTCACAATTAAATCACCACAAAATTAAAAAAAAACGTTGTAAAGATATTTAATGAAAGAAATGGATTTATTGGTCAAAGACCAGAGACTGCTGTCTATGCGGATATGTGCTATGTCAAGTGTTACCAGGCCATAAAATCTCAAAAAAAAAAAAAAAACTATGTCAAGTCAAAGTCAAAGGAGAAATGTCATTGTCATTAAGACACTTGTGCTTGGAGTTTGTGACGTTTTTGGACATTTTATTATTTTATTTTGACGTTTGATTATTCGATTTCGATTGCATAACTTTCAGCATTGAAGAATAAATCTTCCACCGGCATTCACCTTTGCAATTCATATTCGTATCGTTCGATATACATAGTTGCGACATGTTGGCGGCACGCAATATTGGAAATTTGATGTATTATATTTTGCATTATTTTTTTATAATTAATAAGAAACGTAATTAAATTAAGTTTAATTCCACTCAGTTGTGTTCTAAAACACTTTATTAAATGCTATTATTATTTATTACAGTCGCGTTGCGGGCGCTACTCGGCTAAAACATACCTTACCGGACCTGCCTTACGACTACAGTGCATTGGAGCCGGTAATCAGCCGGGAGATTATGTGTCTTCATCACAGCAAGCATCATGCTACTTACGTAAATAACTTAAACGCCGCAGAGGATAAATTGAATGCAGCGCAAAGCAAAGGTAAACTCAAACAATTATTGTACAGTTCAAATACATTAACTCTTAACAATTTTTTTTTTATGATAAAAAGTGGCAAACGAGCCAGTGGCTACCAGGATTCTCTGGAAAATCCGAAGCGAGCCCTGCCCATAGACATCTGCAATAGCAGATGCGTTGCCTACCTTTAATTTATGGATGAGGAGACGCACAGCAAGAGGACAATACCTCTTCCTATGCATCCCCTCCCCCGCCTATCCACTTACAATTAATTAATTATTAACAGGAGCAAAAACAATGTTATCACTTTTAAGTGCTATAAAGTTTAATGGAGGAGGTCATGTGAACCATTCAATATTGTGGTGCAATCTAACACCATGCAGGACAAATCCTAGCTGTCAATTTTTGCAAGCCGTTATGAAGTACATAATTATGTTATCCCAAGTAGAAGTATCATGTATATAGTCCATTGAACTGTAATTTGTATTACTAAGTACTACTAAGGTCTTGTAACTTTTAGTTTTCTTGTCGGAGGCCAAGGCCCACTTCGGGTCATTGTGTCACCCTAGTTAGTTAGTTAAGTACTACTTAGTATCCTTGTTCATTATCAAAAGTATTTTTGTATAGATAATTGTAATATGTATGTAAATTATATTTAAAACATTTCTAGGTGACATTGGTACTGTAATCAGTTTGGCACCAGGTCTCAAATTCAATGGTGGTGGTCACATCAACCACAGTATTTTCTGGCAGAATCTCACACCAAATTCCACCAAACCCTCTGATGTGCTGGTCAAAGCTATTGAAAAGTAATTAAAACATGATTATATAACATCAATTGCATTAAGTTTTTACAATTTATGAAATAATTCTTAGTTTTATATTGTCATAAATTTAAATAGTGGTATAATATAATGTATATAGAATTGTTAACCATTATTAGCTAAATGTTACATATTTTTTGAAGTTTCTTTAGTAGTTATTTATTATTGGACACCGAAACACAGGGCTCTGCCCTAGTTCGAGACCCAAGGCCTTAATAAATTGTAAACAGTGTAATGCAAATAAGTGATTCTTATTATTATTATTATTTAAATTTAACCTTTTACATATTTCAATGTTATAATTAACATTTTCAAGGGACTTTGGATCATTAGATAATATGAAGAACCAACTGGCGGTGGCTTCCATAGGCGTGCAGGGCTCCGGCTGGGGCTGGCTCGGGTACAATAAAGATTCCAAGAAACTACAGATTGCAACATGCCAGAATCAAGACCCATTGCAGGCAACCACAGGTATTTTAACATCAAGCTACTACCTTGTGTGGGTAGATATTTTATACATGTAAACAAAAACACAAAAAAAAACATATAACACACAATGGGAAATTAATTACACAAGTTATTTAAGAGAGTAGGTCACTTGAAGGTTAAATGCTATGTTTTTTGTATTTCGCCTGTTTTTTTTTTAATTTTTATGAGCTTTTTTTAACCAAATAAAAAAGTTCTGCTTCAAATATTGAAAAAAAATCTTATTTCAACGC
>QDHC01004189.1:48288-72638 GCA_013186455.1 Papilio dardanus tibullus | reverse complement strand
TTTCAAAATAAATAAATTCCTACTCCACTATAAAGAGTAGTAGGTACCAGTAACGAAATTGATTGCGTACCGATTGTCAAAGAATCCAACTTTACTGACAAAGGACGGATGAAACTATTGGAATTCTTATATTGTTGAACTAGATATTAGACACGGCGTAGAGTTTTTCCTACATGTATTGTCTCATCAAAGGTAAAATAGGGGTACGAACAGTATTGATATTACTTAAATTTTGCCTATGTCGTTTTTAACATTATTGAGTATAGTATAGGGCTATGTCAGTTGGGGGCATCGACCGACTTGCCTACATATTTCACTCGCTTCGTGTAGCTGAAGCACATAAACAAAGACAACGTAGCGTCCGGGGACGTGTTTGCTCCACGTCTAGCGTTTGATACGTTAGAGAAATAAAGTTGCAAGTCTTACTGTATTTTCTTAGCTTCAATTTTCCGGTGTCTCTGAAAATGTTCCTAGAAAGCAGTGTTAAAGGAAAAATAAATTCGTAAAATTTTGTCGATGTTCTATTTTTCATCACTATTGGCTTCCACTGCTGAATCTGTGTTGAACAAATCGACATCCCTCTTATACAAAACAGAGAGAATAATAAGTTTTTGTACAGATTATTCAGTGGGTACCCACGATGTCATTTTAATATTAGATTTTTTGACAGGTACAGTCGATAAGCGATAGTCCAAGGGGCCGCGATATTTGTCTCGCGTATAGAGGTTTCTCTCTAATCCGAGTTTCTCGCTTATGGAGGTTGCTTGTTGGGAACAGAGAATGACTGTCGCTTATCCAAGTATGATGTACTTAATATGGAAAAGTTTTTGTTATAATTATTTAACAAAAAAATGTTCTTATATTCGTGAATAAGTTTTTTATTCAGATGAGTTACCACGTTCACGAGAGAGAGATTAAAAGAAGAAATATAAATTGTACGCACCATATATTTTTCTCCTCTAGGGAGTTGTTCACAAGCCTACGAATCTTGTGCGTCACGCAATCAAATAAATATACATACAAAATATTACTGACTTGTAAACATAAAGCTTTTCCATTTAATGTGTGTTAAATATTTAATTCGAATAAATAGAATAAAACAACACTAATTTTCTATTTTGGTGTTTGGAGTATTTCGAATAACGACAAATATTCAAACCGGAAACGTTCAAAAATATTATGCATTGCGTGATGAAAACCGTGGATTCACGAACACTATATTCTATGAAAAAGCAAAAATAACAATATGTTTACGGTTTCAGCAAGAGGAACCTACGGAAATGTCGATAACAACTATTAAAGCTTTTGCTACAACTAGATTTAATAAAAACATTTTCAAAAACAAACATATTGGTATCCAAGGAAAATATTGATGTAATCAGAGTTCAGCTCTTTATTCGATTCATTTAATATGTGCAATATTTATTATAGACATAGAAACAGAGTATACGAAGTCTGAATACTGAGAAATCAAGTAAAAGGTTGAAGACCTAACTTGAGTCTAGACGTGGAACTTAAAAAGGGGAGATTTTGCTATAAACTTTATTACCAAAGTGGTAAAGTCCATAGTAATAAAAAGATACAAATCATTAATTTGTTATTGTTAGTGACTCTAGTGAAGCGTTAATGTATAGTCGAACTTGGATAAACGAAAAACCTTTACAAGTAATATTTATTTTCTTTAGACTCAACGGATACTTTTATAAGGCCTTGTGCGCACCGGGATAGTATTTTAGTCGAGTAGCAAGTGACAAGTACCCGAACAAAGGATTTACTAATCCACTATACTAAAATGTTGCTGTTCAGACACGTTTAGTTTCTAAATTACTTGCTACTCGATTAAAATACTGGTGCGTTCAAGCCTATAGCGAGAAAAATATCGCGGTTAGTTTAAATATGAATCACTTAATATCAACCAAGTTTCAGTGCCAAGTACGAATAAAGTAACTCTACTTGGAAATTGTGGATTCAAGCCAAATTCGTTTAAAATCTACTGGACTTATATGCAACTTTCTGGTCACTTAATCGCTGTAGATCAATAGATCTGAATTCTGAACCGTAGTTCAGTTGCTTGTTTAACTTGAATAATACATTTTAAGCATGAGTTAAGTTTTAAGTGAAGCTCAAATGTTTCTAATTAGTGAAACATGTGGTTCGCGACTGTGTTTGCGCCGAGTCGAACTAACTTTACTATTTACAAATTGTGAAATGATATGTTAACTCTTGTAGGTAGTTTTATATCTATAGTAATAAAGAGAGAAACTTTGTATTTTTGTACGTATTGAAATAACTCAAGAACTACAGGGCCGATTTTAAAAAATCTTTCACCATTAGAAAGCTACATTATCCCCGAGTAATATAGGCTGTATTATTGAATTCCACGCGGACGAAGTCTCGCACAACAGCTAGTAATTAATAGAGATAATAACTATGTTATAAATATTTTTGATACCACAAGAATGTAACCCAGAAGACTAATATCATATTTTTCTAATTCAATCTTAGATTTTATCTGAACTATGAAAATGGAAAACATCGTTCTGTTTCTTTAATATAAAATAACATACTGGAAGGAGAGACAATTTCTATTTAAATTACCCTATTTTGTCCTACATTTGTATTCATAGCTTGCTCATATTATTATTAGAAGATGCTTGTGAAAAATTGAATTTATTGCCTTCATATAGGTAAAATTGTTAGCTTTAACTCAATACAGAAGTTGCCCTGACGCTTGTACAACGTTATGACGTCAATACGTAATAACTCCAATAAAATCACTGTTTCAGAAACAAAAGAGCTTTTACGTATTCAGGACGCATTCTCAATGTTTGAAGACTTTTTGTTATTTAAGCCGGCTACAGACATTCAGTTTTTTAACTGTAGAGTTCGACTGCGCAGTTAAAACTGATGTGTGTAGGCAAAACAAAGAACTGTACAGTTCGACAGTGCAGTTCAAATTGTTTACGTCAGTTATAACTGCGCAATCGAACTGTACAGTTAAACTGAGCGTCTGTAACCGGCTTTAGATCTGAATGTATACGTGTATTCCTGCTGCGTATTTTAATAAATATGGATTTTCATTTAGTATTGCGTTTGCGAGGCGTGTATAAAAATATAATCTCAAAAGTCGTCGAAAAAAAGATAAATATTTAGTAGAAAAACACGGTTATATTTGAGCTTTAGACATGTATTTTTGATAATAAACGCGTTGTTACTGCATAGGTTAAACAAATAGCTTTGAAACGAAACCTTTAGCTTTTGCATACCCTTCATACTGTACTGATGAGAGATCTTGTTTGATGATTAGAGACAGTTTGACAATGGATGTAGGATATTAATCTTTATCATTAACCCTATATGCGGGTTTTAATGAGTAACGATTTGGCCTTTGATATTGTTACTTCCCGTATTTGTGATTGTTGTTTGAGGATTTTTTGTTTGTTTTCTTTATTAGCCTATTTAAAAGCACTTTTTTCGTAAAGTTAAAACATCAAAATTACTTGGGTTTTCACTGCCTTTTGTTTTAAATGAAAAGACAGAGATAACAAACATTGACATTTCGAATATATTTTAAGCTATTATATGTAGTCTGAAAGCTTTTACGTTAAGAGGGTTTTCAGTGATTTTGTAGCTTATTAAATTACTCTGCAACTCTGGCAGCAAGCGAGTTAGGGCGCAGGAGAATTGTTCAACTACTAAGATGTATTATTTGAGTAAATGTAACCTTTGATATTTTATATTAATCTTCTATCTTAGCAATATTAATGCTTTTATAACTTTTGGACCCGATTAGAAGCTTCTGGAAAATAATTAAAATGAGAGTTAAATCTGAACTAATTTGATTTCTAGTTCATTGGGTATTACCAATCTTATTTGAATAATTGTTTAAAATATTTCAATATAGAAAATTCGAGAATACTCGTGACATTTTCAGCTGACGCCATATTTGTAAACTCATTCGCTTCAAAACAATGTCTAGGTTTAATGCGGCCGACCAATGGCGTGCGAGCCGTGGCCGGGCGCGCATGCGTGCGCGGGCGGGCGCTGGTCGATCGTGACGTCACAACAACGGACCAATGGCGGACGTCCGTTGCCAATCGATGTGAACGATTCACGTTTCACAATAAATGTTCTTTTTTCTGTTTGAAATTCAAAGACTAAGTATACGTTGATTTAAATGCACCATTTTGTATCTACATTAACAATGCCTTTTTGAATTATTTATCGTGGATATTGTAGCAAAGATAATGGATCAGTAGGCAAAGGTAACAATTTTTATGACAACGGTGTCAGTTACTGATTATATTGATTGGACCAGAACTTTGTACTTATAATCAAAAAGGAATTAATGTAGATTTGCTATAAACAGTTGCTAGATAAGATTTGTACCAAGTGGGGAAAACCATGATACAAGTACTGTAACGTTAGAAAATTTGCTTTGGAAATTGAAGTAACTTTATTCGACTAATAGAAAATGTAGACTATAATAATGATATTATTCTTATACTTTTATTCTTAAACAAGATATCTCAAATTATACAATGCCAGACTTCAAGAGACGTTTTTATGAATATATTTGTTTTCATGAATACTAATGCATTGTATAATTTGAGTTTTGGCCCTTTGATGCCGAGAGAGAAATTTGACTAATCCTCTCTGTAGATATATATACACTATTCGTGTGAACCCTACCTTTATAAATGTGGGATTAAAGCAGAAGTGACTTAGGACTTCGCGAAAGTTTCATTAAGGCAGAAAAGGTAGAGACGATAATGTGATATCAGTACTAATCACTGAATTAATAAAAGAATTTGAAAGGTAAATAAAAACAATGAAATTATTGCTAACAAATCAACATCCTTCTTGTCTGTTTTGTCGTCGTATTTACTCCAAAATTATAAAATGATTAAGAAAAACAGCTTTTAATATAAAATATTTTAGTATAGAGTCAATTGTTCCAATTCAGTAAAGTATTTGCTAATCTGTGGCGTCAGCTCGTGCGGCGGCCTGTCGTTGGTGGAGAGCCAGATCGATCCGTTGTTACCGTCTTTTAGCAGTTTAAACATCACAGCTACCGCGGAGTCCACACTGGAAAGGTTAAGATGCGTTAGGAGTTAACATTTTATAAGCAATCCTGGTTTACTAGCTGAATAATATAACTTCTCTAGTATTGTAGAATTCTGTCATAGTGACAGTTTAGAAGACAGATTATTCATTAAAGTATGTCTTGGCCTGCTTTTTCCAAAACCTAGAGCACACCACTATGTCGGAAGAACATAGGTGGACCTCAAGAGGGCGCTGTTTCAAATATACATATTATGAGATGAGATGGGAAATAATGGGAAAGATGTCTTCATAGATGTAGATTAGAGAAATTATAAAAAAATCTTCGTACTTCTACTGTTCATAGCCAACATTTTGTTACGATGTTCTATAATAATCATATCAGCAAACCTTTGAATGTGAACTTGTCCGAATAATTCTTCCATCATTTTACTATTTTTCATATCAAACACTTTTTTGTCGAGTCCTTCAACCAGTTTGGTAGCGGTGGCACCCGGGCATAGAGCCATCACTCTTATGCCCGTGTTCTCAAAGAACGGTGGCAACTGAAATGTTACAATACTTGTATATTTTGTTTAGATAAGAACACACATTTTATTTAATAATGACTTGAATAACACCCTAGTAAGTGCTATTTTATGAGTAACCTTTTTTTATGTGTAATTCACCATATTCGAAGCGATTTAATGGTCACTGGTTGCGTAGAGCGTCATAGTTGAGGTACTCCCTTTTATTGCAGTTTAATTTTACTTACTGCTAAACATTGAGTGAAGTGTATGACAGCAGCTTTGACTCCGCTGTAGATGGGGAAGGTGTTTATTCTAGTGAGGCCGGCAGTAGAGGCTATGTTGACGATGACCCCGCCGGTGCCTCCCTCGTCTTTTCTCATGTGCTTCACTGCTTTCATTGTGAAAGATACTAATCCTTGCTGAAATATTTTTTATATACTTTAAATCAAATGTAACACACCAAGGCCATCATCGTGTCCTCTTCTTTAGATATTTTTTTAAATAGGATTGTAAATTCCATACTATAAGTTCGTTATGCCGACATAAGATTTTACAGATCTAAAATGTCTATTTTCTTAATGTCTATTCTATTTGCATGCGTAGATGTATGAATGTAGAAGAAGCGATAGAGGTGTGTCAGGATTGGGGCAAATGGAGGTCCGTTGTCTCTGCCTACCCCTCTGGGTTACGGGCGTGAGTTGTGTTTGTTTTGTTTGTTTGCTTAAAATGTCTATTTTATGACATTTTGTCTTATAGTCTTGGAAAAGTAAGAACTAAAGGTTCTAGTTATCATTGTTGCATTCGATTACCATATGCTGAGGTAATATTTGATTGAAAATGATCACAACATAATACGATTAGATAAGCACAAAAAGAGAGATACAAAATATTTTTTCACTGATCCTAATTGTGTCAGATTACGAGAAGACAAATTACTACACAATCAAATAATTTAATTAATTTCCCACTTAAAATCAAATAAAGGTCACCAAATCGTTTCTATTAGAGCGATAGTGAAGCACTTGTTTGTTGTGACAAATTTTTGGCCTAATTGCATTATGAATATCAAATGATATTTTATCGAAATGAGAACGAAGTCAATGTCCTAGAGTATACATACGTAATTAATAATAATGTAAACAGTCTCTTACATAGTTGACATCAGTTGCTAATCTCCAAGCTGCCTCCAAATCGCTCATGATGCCTGCGTTGTTTATCAACAAGTCTACTCTTCCGAATTCCTTGACTACGATGTTAAAACACTGCTCAATCTCTGATTCTTTGCTCACGTCGCATTTGACGAATACAGCAGCATTGTTGTAAGTTTCATTTAATTTGGCGACGAAATCTTGTCCAGTTTTTTCATCGATATCAACTACTGCTACTTTCTGAAACAAATTGTAGTTGTGAACAATTAACTTTCCTAGTTGTTTAGAAAATTCAAAATGGAAATGATTGAAATTGATTAGATTTACCCTTGATCCAGGATCAAGTTTTTTGCATAATAGTCTCCGACAGGGTTATGGTATCCATGAAAATGGCTATCTAGTTGTATTAAGCGCAATTTAAATATGTTTAAATAATTGTTACAACGTGTACGAGCACTTTGGTATATTTTGCAAGTCATGATGTGTCACCGATTCTTCAGCAAGCCTTTTTATGCCGAGTTAAGATGAATTCCTTAAATTGATGCCTTTTATCTGTCTTACATTTTGGAAACATATTAGGTATCACATTTAATTATTTACTTGCATCATGTGATACGGCAAGTGCATGTTTTGATGATTTTGAACACGGTTTATTATTGTGTAAGATTGATTTTCTCGTTCTTATATTACCTTTGCTCCTTCTTTTAACAAAGCTTCAACATACGCTGCGCCAAGACCCGAAGCGGCACCGGTGATTAGACAATTTTTGTTTTTCGCGTCCCACTGTGCGGCCATCTTTGTTTGGTCCGTGTAGCACCGTTCACACTTTATAAAATGATTAATCATTTTTAAATTCGGTTGGTATTTATACTGATCCGTACGATATTGTTGATAAGATAAATGATTTTGCGTAATCGTACTGTCAAATATTGATTCTAAATATTCGAACCTTGTTTTTGCAGTTATGTAATGATAAACATGAACTTGTACTCATGTATGTTTGTATATTGCCGTATTATTTAATGTGGGATTCACGGAAGTCGCCCCCATAACTAGACCCTTAGATAGTCGGCCTGCCTCACTTGATTATCGGTCGGCATCCCATGATCATCGGACGGCGTTGAAATTTACGTGTTAAGTTTATTAACACTATGAATATCGCAAGGATACTTCATGCTTAAAAAATACTATATTACAATCTTTGATATTGATTTTTGTAATAATCAAGAAACAACCTAAAAATATATATACTTAATCGCCATTAATCATCATTTTTAATGATAAATTTTACATTTTTTTAATGAGCGAAGGGGGCAAATGATCGTCTGGAACACTGAGGTGGTCAACGACAACCATGGATATTCGCAACACTAGAGGAACTGAACGTTGCCGGTCTTTTAAAAAGGGATAGGCTTGTTTCTTGAAGGACCCTAAGTAATACTGATTTGGAAATATCACCAAGGACAGACGGTTCCACGGCGCGGTCGTGCGTGCCAGGAACTTCCTCTAGAATAGCACTGTTGAGAAACTCCAGCTATCAAGGTTAACCACATTAACATAATAAAGAGATAAAAACACGTATACATTTATGATGTGTAATCTTTAACGTAATTTTTAATGTCATCGTTACATATGAAATAGTTTGTATTTAAATCATTTAATTCTAACTTTGCATTTTTTTATATAGGAGAAGGCGACAAACAGCGTCCGATCACTTAAGTTAATTGATCGGACGACCATGGACATCTGCAAGGCCAGAGGAACCACAGATGTGTTGCAGGCCTTTGAATCTTGTCACTGGTACAAACGTAATATAAACAGGGTTAACATTATTATTACTGTTTTTTCAAAGATAAAGAGAGTAATGGCAATGTTGTATACAAGCGTGTTAACACTGTGGAGACTCACTTTATACTCGTTTTTAAAATGGTATTGTATAAAATACGTAATACTTTAATATTTTTTAATAGGTAATCTGTATGTTATGTTGTATTTTTGATTGGTATCAAACACAGGGCATAATCTTTATCAACTAACATGTATACTGTTTAGAATACTATCACTAAACAGATAAATAAAATAGAAAAATATGTATACTTTGAGTGATCCTGCCAACTTATAATGAAAGAAAAAAAGAACATTTTATGAATTGTATTACGTATATTATAAAAAAAACAGATGAAAATAAAAAAAAACTCAAGGAAGCGTTAACTTTTCGAGTTCATCCAAGTATTTGTTGATCTGCGGTGTCAATTCAAGAGCTGGTTTGTCGTTAACTGACAGCCAGATAGAGCCATTGTCGCCGTCCGTTAGTAGCTTCATCATGGCGGCCACAGCGGACTCCACGCTAGAAATCGTATAAAAATCCTAGATTGCAAATAAGGTGTGCCTGCAGCTCGTATTTTTTTTTAAGAGAAAGGGTTCTCTTATATAATAATACCAAGAAGACATATGTCTTAAAATAGCTATACAGAGAATAAGAATAACGTTTATTTTAATAAATACTAAATACTATCACATTCCTACAATTACAATTTCAAAAAGGTACAATTTTCAATATCTCTCCAAATCATTCCAAGTAAGCTGTATATGCTACAGAAGTCAGAATAATAGTTGTAAGAATAGATCACACCCTTTACCCTAATTTGGTTTAGGCATTTAGGTAACTAGTATATCACATAACTGTGAAAAATATTGCCCTTTTGAAAATTGCTCTAAATAAAGCGTAGATACTTAAGCTAACCTTTGTATTTGAACACTGTGTAATTGTAGCTGTTTCATATCAGTGGTTTCAACTATCCTTTCGTCCAGACCTTCCATCAACTTGGTAGCTGTGGGCCCGGGGCATAGGGTGAGCACTCTTATACCCGTGTTCTCATAGAATGGTCCACTCTGAAATATTAATTATACTGTCTGTGGAAGCTATGCATACTAAGAATTTCCAAGAAATTAAAAGTTAAATTGGAAACATAGAGCTACACACTTGCACTTGCCACAAAATAAATTAAGATTGTTAAAATATTCTGCTGCTTCAAATTCAACTCTGAGATATAAAGTAACAGGCGCTTCGTAACACACGTCTTTAAAAAGTCGAGTAACAAATCAGAAATGTGGGTACCACAAGGAATTTATTGTACAATATTATTTTTCAAACAATAAACGTTCCATCTTAAGTTTCTTTATCTTGGAACATTTTAGCTTTAATTTGTAATACTTACAGCTAATGTTTGGCTGAAATGCAGCACGGCACCTTTGCTTCCGCAATAAATTGGCAGGAAATTGACTTTACATATTCCAGCTGTAGAGGATATATTGACTATGGAACCGCCGGCACCGCCTTCGTCCTTCCTCATGTGCTTCACTGCTTTCATTGTAAAAGATACCAATCCTTGCTGAAATAATAATATAATTGAACAGATTCATTTGAAAGGGTAATGATGAAATAAAGAAGAAATAAATACATGTATGCGATCCTAAGCCTGCAATCACACAAACGCTTTTTTAACGTCAGCGTTACCGCTTTTTTAAATTGCTCAATAAAATTGGTGTAAAATCACTTTTGTTTCGTTCATCCTGCGCTCAAAATACAACGCACAGATAAAAAAAAAAAAACGTCGCGATTTACAGAGATACAACGAAATGCGTTTGTACTATCTCAACGCTTTTTAAGCGCTCGTGTGAATGGGGGGTAACTGTTGGCTTCCGTTGATAACATACAAAAACATATTATCTTTCCTTTTCAACAGAGACAAACAACCGTAGTAATCGTAACGCTATCTTTACATGGCTTTAGTAACAAAAACAACACGCATGTTTATGATGCGCAAATAAGAAGCATTCTATGATAAGATTACGGATTTCCATCTATCAGTTTCGCAATCTGTTTGTTATTTTTCGTATAATTCCTATAATCCTTATATTTATATTAGGATTATACACTTGGGGTCCCACTGCCGCATCCTCTGTCTCTTTCATTCTCTTTAAAATAATAGAGATGTTATGTTTTCTTTCAGGTGGTTTAATTTAAACCGTGAAGTTGATGTAAATGTCTTACCCAGTTAACGTCGGAAGCTAATCTCCACGTAGATTCCGTGTCACTCATGATTCCCGCGTTGTTTATCAACAAATCTATCCTCTCGAATTTCTTCAGTACTACATTGAAACAGTTGTCTATATCTGATTCCTTGCTAACATCACATTTTAGAAATACGGCCTTATTGTCGTATTTCTCGTTTAATTTTGCGACGAAATTTTGACCAGTTTTTTCATCGATATCTAATACAGCAACATTCTGAAACAAAACTTTTATAAAGCAAAAGAAAATAAGAACTTTGATTGGAGATTATTAAATTTTAACTAAAACATTTTAATTTAAATAATTAAGTAATTATTAAATACAAATCTGTATATGCAATCATCAAAAACATAAAAAAGCTCAAACAATGTACTGGATTACAAATACTTCGCCCCTTCTTTTAATAACACTTGGGCATACCCAGGACATTACCTTTGCACCTTCTTTCAACAAAGCTTCAGCATACGCTGCTCCTAAACCTGAAGCGGCGCCGGTGATTATAACGTTTTTGTTTTTAGCGTTCCACTGAGCTGCCATTTTTGTTAACTATTTCACGCCAATGACTTCTAATTGAACAGTTACGTATTTATATACTCGCGATGACAGCATGTGATGCGTTATCGAAAATATTAAGATAAGTTAAACACGTAACGGAAACACGAGAAAAAAAATGGCGATATCGAAATCCTTTGTATTGTAATCTATGTGTTAGAGGGGGATCCTGGAAGCGGCAGACCTCAGTTAAATTCAAATGATTTATTGATATACGATTAAATAGGACTCGTATGTATTATAAGCGAATGGGCATTAGTTATCCTGTCCAGTCGGGCATTTTCGCGCAATCACGCGCTAAAGTTGCAATAAATATTACTGTAGCTTACAGCTACATTCATAAAGCTGATTTTCACTTATGATGCTCAAGGGACTAAGACAATATACCCTGCAAGGAAGCAGACACTTTAGATGGGGCAAACAGCCTCCCAAGCACTTTATTATTCCGTGCGGCTAAGGATTCTTAAGTGTATTTAGTGGACTATATTTATTTTTAAACTCTTGATTTTCATATACAATCCTCAGGAGACGATGGTAATAGTCCCCCTGCAAGATAAAAGACATTTTGGATGGGGCAAACGGCCTCCCAGACACGTCAGCGCTCAGGAGCCGCGCGGACTATGCAGGTGTATTGGAGGTTATTTTAAGTGTCTTTCTCTTTGCAGGGGGTATTATCATAGTCTCCAAAGCATTACATGTGAAAATCAAGCGGTTAAAAATAAATTAAGTTGACTTTTTAAGCTTTAGCGCTATGAGCCGCGAGGACATTTCAAGTGTCTGGTAAGCCGTTTGCCCCATTCAAAGTGCCCGACTGCTTGCAGGGAGTATTTTCATAGTCCCTCGAGCGTCATATGTGAAAATCAGCTTTGTGAATGTAAGTTAACTTCAGTAATATTTACTTTAGCGCGTGATTGCGCGAAACTGCCCAACTAATGCTCATTCGCGTATAGTACATACGAGTCCTATCTAATCGTATATCAATAAATCATTTGAATTTAACTGAGGTCTGCCGCTGCCAGGATCCCGATCTATGTGTATGATACTCACTGACACACACAAGATGTAAGATGCTAGATGCATTTGGACAAAGTCGCGATGACCAATAGTGTAGTAGATTTTTATATAGATGGAGATATTTATATTTTATGTAAATGGAGTTGGTAACAATTTTTTCGTATAACGATGATAAGAAAAATTAAAATATATTGAGTAAAATGCGTATCAAAATGTCATCATGATTGGCAAAATAAATTAAGGGAAAAATATAAAAGAAAAAACATTTTGATGAAAATACCTTAGGAGATAGCCAGCAGCCAGCGATTAGGGATCGTTAATGGAGTACAACTTACGACGGATCAGAAATAAGACCCCTTTTTTCCAGAACGATTGCTATATCTTTGAAAAATGTAACGATCATCCTACCAAATTTTCCTTACAACCTTCCTAGTTTAAGGAACGGGTGCGGAACCAACTCACAAATTAACAAGGTTTTCACTAAAACTAGTAGAACCTCTGGTATAGATTAAATATAGTTTTTAAAGAATTTACATTTATTTATTTCTACAATGGTCCGCAGAACAAGGTCTTTAGAAAAATAAGATTTTAAGTCTTTCTGCGCAGTGTCGTCGATATGTTCTCCATATTGATTGCTCTCATGAAGCTCTGACCTTTCCCGACCGCGCCATATTCTCTGCGGCTCGACAGCTTTCTGTTAACACAAACATTTAAAAATTAAAAGCTTCTATTCATATCAATACTAAACCAATATTAACGTATTTGACATTAATTTTGCGCAACAGTCCGCATCTTTATTCTATGTTTTATTTTTTCTCTTGATTAATTGAAATCAAAAATTCACACTTAATTATCTGATGAATTATAAATAATAATTTAAAATGCTTAGACAATCCGCATTTTTTTATCTCATAAATACAAAACTACTCTTGATCATTCGGCATATTATAATCATTACATGTAAAACAAAGAAAAAGGTTGGGCAAGTAAATAAGGGCGGCCTCTGCCCCGCTTCTCGTGATAAGGTCGTAACCTTGTAGGTCACCTTCCCTTTGATTGCCGCGCTGATAATGTCCACGTAACTGGCTTAGCTAAGCTTCTGTCTAATTGGGATATTCACCAACATTGTATTCTCCTATTTCCTGGGGTGTACGAATGCTAGTTTGTTCATAGGTGGCTACACTCAGAGTCGTTTCGAGTCGTTTATTACTAAAGCTGTCGCTTTTCAGCTGTCAGTTTTAATTTCTATCACCAAGTCTACATGACTTCTCTAGTATAATATAAGTAAGGGTGAATTAATTAAATAAGTATATAGTAGAGGTTTTTGGTCATTTTTTGAGGACAAACTAATTTGTGGCACCTTTTAATATACCTTAGGTAAAGCAATATAAAAATACAGATGTTTCTCGATGTTTTTCCCAACGGTGCAACCGAGCTGCTCAATTCAACTTCAATTTCATAGCAATATTGGCCGCGAGATCCCTTGAGAGTTCGGCTTGGTATTTACGCAGAAAATTCCAGAAACTTATTATTGGTACTAGGTTTTTAAGAATTCTTAGTTCACTGGGAACTCGATTTTTATTAAATTAACTCAAGTTTAGTCGCCAATTCTGAATTTCATAACATTCTTTGTCTTTAATAAAATCCAAAATAATTGTGACTTTAATACTACCATTTATTAGTGTTATTGGCAGAAGAGAGGTGCTTCAGTGACTTTGGACTATTGGACTTTTGCCATTTGTACTTCATAATACCATGACCTTGAAATCGAATCCAAGAAAAAATCTCAAAAAAACATCAAAACTAAGTAATAAAATCAAAAACAAATGAATTAAATTTTGAAATAGTTCTCCTTGCAACTGTTAAGACTAGAGTTATTTTTTTAACTATCAACACCACTCATGTTAATAAACAAGAACACAGGCTACCTGATTGTATCTTTAACTTGATGAGTCACTCATCCATTTAAATTGTATCCTTGGCATCATTTCTTATCAGCAATGGAAATGGAACTTGACCTCTCGTTTCCATGTATCTTGTGCTGGACACATTTAGCTAAACAAAGAAGATTTAGTTCAATACTGGTTAAGTCCTTTTAGGGTGTCATGTGATCAAAGAAGAAATGTGCAAAGTCCGCAGTATTTTTGGCAATATCATGATTACTATTTAAACTGATATTTTAGCTGCGTCACTATTATCATATATTGTCGCTATGATATAATTTAATGTTCGTACATTCACGTGCGCACGGCGTGAACTCGATAGATGTTGTGGTCGAAAGACCTCATTCTTTGAAAGGCATTGGGGGAGGCCTATGTCCAGCAGTGGACAGGAAAATGATGATGATGATATTTACACCTTATATAGATATATGAAAATAAAGCTGTTCGAATTAATCCTAACACATTATGTCAAGCGTGAAGCCCAGTACCCTTCTTTAGATCAATAAAAAGGGAACGGAGGTAAAAAAGAGTAGCAAGGATAAAGCAAGTACAAAATATTTGAGGAAAATATTAAGAAATTCCGATGTGATTTTTTCTTAAAACATCGCCAGTATCCGTTATGAGTGCAGACCCTTCGTAAACAGTTTTTATCGCAGCTTCATGCTGTGTTGGGTGGATATGAGGTAATTTAACGAATGCGGTACGAATAAGACTTCGCTTCGATAACGCCCAACGATCCGTTTAAATTGATATAAGCAACTCCTGAAGCATTTTACTTGGGAACCACGGTTGTATCATATTATTGTAATTTACATTACCGCCTGTCATGGCACATTTTTAATTTAAAGATCAAGAACAGATAATTAAAAATTTGAAGCTTTTTACTGTCGTCTTGATAATCGACATTGTTACTTATTTTTTTAAACTATACAAAAAGAATTGTCTCTTATTCTACTTGTTTTTTCTATACTAATCTAACTAGCTAGGGTGACATGATGACCCGAAGTGGGCCTTGGCCTCCGACAAGAAATCTCTCCAAACTTGGCGATCCCTCGCCTTCCAGACCAAATCGCGGTCGTGGAGTTCCCTTAGGTCTTTTTCAGCCTCAGAGATAACTGGGACGGCCGACATTTTTTTTTCCATGGACAATTGAAAGGAATACAATATATTATTGCATAGATGTATTTCATATATATTCGTTATAGATCTGTTTCATTAGGAAATAAAGCAATTGGAATTCATTGTACAACAGCGAATTTTGTTAGAGGTTAAGAAAAATGAACAACAATGCTTTTGTATTCTGGATATCAGAGTTGTGTAGGCGGGTATTTCATGATGAATGCGAATCTACTATTTTCTAATGGTAGACAATAGGTTAGATATATTAAATAGTAGCTTAGTGATTTTAGATAAATGTTTAATTGGTACGTAAAGATGTATGTACTCGTAACTCTCGAAATTAAGGGACACAGTTATCTACAGGACATTGAAAATATCTAAACTATTTCTTCGTTGCACTAAGCACTATGCTACCTATTACAGTTACGATTGTAATAAACCTAAGTCACGTACAAGTTATACTAGTGTAATTTATGTCGTTGTGCTGAAGGGCTCTAATCCGGTGGGCAATCAATACTAGGTAATTACGTCATCACCGTTGAGAACTGGTGGGTTATTTTGTTTGTTTAGTTCTTTGACCTGAGTAGGTCTATAATTATACTTTTATTGAGATGATAATTGTAACTATTATGCTAAAATACAATACATCTCGTCTAAAGAGTTTGATTTCGTTTCTCGAGATGTAAATTTGAACTCTATAAAATCTTTTCATAGAACAATACCATCGATTGGTAAAAAGTTTCTCGTAAAACTAGTTCACAGTAAATCGCGTCGCCACTATTCAGTTGGGAACTAGATAATAAAGCTCGTGGTATATTTTATATTTATGTTTCATTTCCTGGAACAGAGAACGAGAATATGTGGTGTACTAGTGTTGTATTCAATAGAAGACAATAGAATGTTGATGTAATGTGTAGCATGCTTATATGCATACTCTCTTGAAACTTTAAATTGTTTATGAAGAAATTTTAGTTCAACAATAAAGTGTTTTCCATGCTGAATACGGCGACATCCTAACAATTTAGTCTCTTTCTTTATTTAAGCAGAGGGTGCACTGAGGGCAAGCAAAATGGCCGTTGAATTCGTCAAAGGCTCCCGGGCGTCAAATGTTTCCCACGCCTTGCGGCGAATGGCGTCAATGAAAATCGGTTCCAATCTTGTAATTAGAGTCGATTCAACCGTAGTCGGCTCTCGAGGTTCTCGAAATGGCCGTGTGGACTCGCTAACGTTATTTGCGGTGGCGGATGCGCGGCCCGAGCGGCGCAGCTAGCGAGCAGCGTCGGGGATCGAAGCCTCCGAGCTGAGTACGCGTGCGCGCGCCTTCGCCCTCGCCGCCGCGCCGCCGTCGCTGCCTCCGCCTGCTCCCCGCAGTCGCATCGCGCTCCCCGCCGCGACACCATGCCGGCCGAGGCTGCGACCTGACCTCACCGACCAGCTCTCAAACCTTCGAATAACAAACGACGTACCCGCGATCCTCACCCTCGTCCCTCGGAGACCGGGGTAAGTCCGCAACGGCATTTGGCTCCATCGATCGCCGCATCGAATGCATTCTCAAGGTTAACGCGCTGCTCCCGGACGTCGCCGCGGCCGGGGCCGGGGCGCTAGGGGGCGCTAGGGGCGCGGTGAGTCATCTCTGCTGCGACACGTTTCCAGTGCCTCTTCGATCTCGTGTATTCTCGAACGGAAGATGTAGGTTGCAGTGCATGTTACGTAAGCGAGGAGTGCACCGGCCGTGGCGGCCGCTACTTTCGACGCCGTGTTCAGCGGACCGTTAGCCGCCGACCGCCGCACGCGAGGATCGCTTTCAGGAACACATTCACCATTTTGTACGCGAGCCTCGCGTCGCGAACATCCGTGCTCCGCCCCAGGCCGAGTAGTATGCGCTCCACATTCTTATCTGTGCTTAAATACGCTTTTGATATGGATATGTTGTGAATTTTATATTGTGAAAGTGGCGGACAATATTTCAAAATACCCTTACATTTACAATCTTTTAAAGTAGAATAAGTGACTCGTTTAATTCTGGTGTTCGTCTTTTAGTGTCGTGAAAATTGTAAGTAAATAGTTTAGTGACGTAATTATTGAATGGATTTCGGATAATTGTAAGTCATATCGATTTTAATGTGTCAGTACTTGCTAGATTGAACTTAAAATCGATTTGCGGTGGCCTTTGTTCGGGTCCGCACGTAACAGCTGAGGGGCGCGCGCGCACTGGCCGCCTGTGTGCCGCCTGTGCGCCGCCTGTGCAGCGGGCCGCGACCGCCACTCGGGCTAACGGTAGTCCGTTCCAAACAAACTACGCAATATCCAATAAGATATTTCGTCTCTCGTGCAGTAACAATGCCGGTGTATTTTTTGCAACGCCTTTTTAACATGACTCATTGATCGACCTGAAAACGATAGACTGGTTAGCAAATACGAGTTGAATAGCAACATTATAACCTTAAAATATCTTTGTAAGTTATTTTATATTGTAGTGCCTTACAACTCAATTAACTTACACAAATTCTTGAATTTATTGTTAATTTGATTCTTCATAAACAGTAAGCTAGAGGGAGCAAGGAAGCGCATCATTTATCTTTTGTTTTTTGTGTGTGTGATGTTGATACTTGTCCTTATTTGTCATATACATTTATTGCATTTAATTTGTTTACAATACTAATCTAATGTCATTTAGCGTGTCATGTGTAACGAAATCTTGAACGCGCCGCATCTTCAGCGTTCTTCCAAATGAAAACCGGAGACCTCGTGTGTTCCCTCTACACCAGTCTTTCGGTTTCCATTTGGAGGGATGTTGCAATTCTACATCCTTCCTGGTGCGTTCATTCCAAGATTTCCCTCCTTCGCTTACACAAGTGACATCTCTCGACCAGAAATGTAAAACACATCAACATATAGTGGGAAAATATAGAACACTAATGTCTTCGCGTTACAGCATGGGATGTAATGAAAGAAGCAATCGAGGCGCATCATGATTATATTTATCTTGTGAGGATATAATTCTATATAATGATTTTGTTTTTTTCTGGTGCAGGTGTAAATCAGCAGTAGTACCGATGTGCTAGAGGCGGAGGCGACGAGCAGCTTCAGCCATGTCGTCGGTGAAGGTGGCGGTGCGGGTCCGCCCCTTCAACTCGCGCGAGATCGCCAGGGAGAGCAAATGCATCATAGAGATGTCCGGCAATACTACAGGTAAGAACAAGCTTAAACTATTATGGATACTACATTGGGTTGCGGAATTAAAGGGTTGGTTACTGTTTCTTAGGTATGTTACTGCTATTTTATTACGGGTGACTTATCTGCGGACGGAAAATAAACTGTCATCTCTTTCATTATCTTTGAGAAATAGACATACGGTTAAACTTCACATGTGTATTTTTAGATTTATGTAACGAAGCTTTTATTCAACAATGTAATGGTGCTTTTTGTATAAAATTATATTAATGACTTTTTTGCTAAAATAAGACAATCGGTCATCTTAAGCCAATTGTCTTATTTTAGCAAAAATGTTGACCTTTTGACCCTTGTTAATGAAGATTGGCGTTTATAGCACAATAAAAAGTAAAATATCCTGTATAAAGTGCGATGTGGCGATAAAAAGGCGTAATGGTTATTGATGACTCCCTCGCATGTTCCTACATACAATGCTGTTAACGACGTAGTTTTTTGATTGAACATCGGCTTACTACTTTGATTACTATGAGCTTTTTAGTTTTTGTTTGTCATTATATGAATATTAATTTGAAATTAATTATATCTAATTAGATACTCTAAATAAGTATTTCCGTAAATAGTTAAAAGTATTTTCGACACAGTGAACTTTTTGAACTAACGTTTATTACTTTAATTTCATTTTTTTCGCTTTTTTGATAAACGATTACGAAGTGCGTTTAAAAATGTTCAAATGAAAACCTAAAAGGACTTTTTAATTAAGAGCCGAGGAAGTTTTAATAAAGCCGACATTGCGTCACAGTCGGGAGAAACTTCCACTTCTGAACGTGCCAGCTTCCAACGGACTCCTTTGATTTTATTTAATCCCAGGAATCGTTTATTTTTAAACTGTAATTACTGTTAGGTGACTAGTTAGGTACACGCGCTTTACTAGTTTTATTAAAGAAAACACTGGTGCACGTTACATAATCAATATTCATAAAAATACATTTTCATTAGTACAACAGTGGGCTTACCCAAGATGCTTTTCGATCCGCGATGTTGCTGATAGAATCGACAAAAATGTATGAAACTGACATTGACATTCGATAAAAAATCACGTGTGAGATATCGAATGTCAATGTCAGTTTCAACAAATTTGTCGACTCCATCAGCGACATCGGCGATCGAAAAGCATGTTGGTTAATGCCACAGGACAACTCACGCCTGTAACCGAAAGGTGTAAGTGGAGATTAAGGACTTCGATTTAATTGGTTCAATTATAAGAAACTCTATTCTAAAAGTTATTATTCCGAACGGGGGGGTTACCCATAGGGCATGCGCTACAAAACGTTTCGATAGCTAACATCAAAAATGTATGGAAATGATAATGACGTTCGATATCTCACACGTGACATGCAAATAACTTATTGAATATCATTGTCATTTTCATAGTCTTTAGTCGATTCCATCAATAATATCGCCAATCGGAAGATACTTTTGGTAACCCCCAGTTTATTTTATGTTTTGCCAATATGTTCAAGTATTTAGTTTACTAAGGTACACTAACCAGTTCTTTTATACCGTTAAATATTTCTCAAATTTCTAGAACATTCTTGAAGCCAAAAATGTATATTTAACAGCGTTCTAATGTTTAATTAAAGAATTTTCTACACCGGTATTTACGAATTACTTCGCTAACCTTTTTTGGAATTTAATAACTAATTTTAGAATTGACAGAATAAGGTCAGGGGTCATAAAGATAGAATTTTGGTCTTCAATTTCTACTAAAACTATTTTATAAGTATTTTTCTAATTGTTTACTTTAAGTTGACCACCTTTTACGTTTAATTTAAGCTTTTAACGACAAAATGACAAGTCCAAAGAGAGAGGAAAATACAATTTTGATGATTCAATTCCCTGCGGTTATTTTGGTTGTTTTTGTTTTCATTATCAGTATCCTTCGGTGGTTCAGAAAAAAAAAAAAATATCTCATTAAAATTTTCAAGTTCAAAGCTATGTTGGGTGATAAAGCACGAAGTAGGGTGCGATGACGTCACACCGTGCGTCAATCTTGGCTCCATTAATATGCATTAGCTTGTTATTAAATTGTATATACTGGAACGTCAACATCCATGCATACACTGGGGGCACTTTCATTTAATAAATGTTATGTTATTGATGACAGCTTTATAATGAAATGTTGGATTTGTTTTAACCGTTGTTGGGAGGTTAGAACGGAACTAAAAATACATAGTAAATAACCTATGCTTTCGTCCAGACTATGCTCTACTTTTGTGGATAATTTCATCGAGATCCGTTCAGCTGTTCCGGAGATTATTACAAACATCTATCTATCCAACTTTTCGCAGTTATGCTATTAGTAAGCTTTTTTTCATAACACTGAACCTTTTTCTTAATTTCCAGGCCTTAGACTTGTCGCAATATTTTATTTTTATGAGAAATATTTAACGAGTTTCCTTAATTTTATGATAAATCTTTTGTAAGCCCGCAGATGCGAACTGAATCTCAATTCTTTACTTCGAATGTAGGTCATCGGACCGTCGTACATTATAGCAGTTAAGTAATCCAGAGTAAAGTTCAATTTGGTATGGTCTTACCGAGCAAGTCCACACGCGATATAAGAACAAAGTATTACGTTATACGATTACCTGAATAATTTGTCAAGCATGAATAAAACATTCAATAATAATTTAGTGTTGATTATCTACTTTTTTATAAGTAACAGCGATTTAAACAAATATTTTAGAAAGAATTTGATATGTGTGTTATTTTAACGGTTTTCTTCTTTGTATTGTGACTTTCCACTATAAAAATATAGTTATCTCAGTATTTTCAGGCGGAGTAACAGGAATGACAATATTTTTGTCAGTTACTAATTTAATTTCTTAAGTTTTTCTACTACTTCTACTAACGAGCCAAGGAATTGATAGTTGACTCTTCTCTAGTATACCGTTTAGATACCCATAGTGTCTGGCAGGTCGATGTACAGTATCAAATGAATCGTGTCGTCGCCTCTCAGTAAGCACCCTCTGCAGGACACCATGTGACTCATGCCCAGACGTCTGTTGACATCTTCATCTGTCTCGTTTGTTGACCCCCCTTTTAGCTGAATATCTAATTTATCTACCTTAATGAATGCAAGACTTGTTACTACGCTTAATTTGTAAATGTTAATTAAGTTGTGTTAATTAGATTTGCTTTCGAATTAAGTTGCGTAAAAGTTTCAATAATACTTTTTAAATAACTTAGGCATATTTTGTTTTCAAAAATGAATCTGCTAAAGATGTCTGGGCTTATGAATTGAAAAATATTGGTAGTCCGTGTTAAGTAATTTACAAGTCTTGATTTTGCTATATTTTGTCAAAAAAATACTTTTCTTCAAGATAAGATACAAAAAATTCAATAAGATACGAAATATCATTAGGTAAGTAACAATATAAGGCAGAAAGGAAAATGAAATTGTTTGATATTTGCTGTAGGGTTTTATTAGATTTCCCCGAGCGAGTAAATATGACAAAGGTGCAGGTTGTAACAAAGGCTTTGTCTATCTCGACTGTTTTGTCAAGAGCTTGTTGTGGCGAAAGCCTGGAACTATATGAGATAACAAGCATCTAGTTTTCAAACAAACGTTTTTATTAAATAGATATTTAATGAAGCCCTTGAAGGACTTATCCTAGTAACTGTCAGAAAATGTTAAGCGATCTTCCGTTAGTATAGACTTATTAAAAGACACTTCAAAGGACTTTCTACGTTACGCCATTCAAATATTTAAAAGCGTCTTACATGTTAAGTCCACGCTTAAGTACAAATTCTAAGGCGATCTCGTTTAACTTTGATGTCACTTAGATTTTAAGCAAGGCTTAAATTTGAGTGGCGTTTGAACAGTCTGCCGTAAGTGCAGTAGTACAATTTCTTGTTGCAATAGATTATTGTAATGCACTGCCGGTCGATACTGGCCGGTATTCGTTAGTTTTTGTGTCGCTGACCTCGACTGCGCAGTACAAAGGCTATTATTTCATAGTCGATTATAATTTTTATACAATCTGATTTCGCCTTAGTACAATAACGTGGATTATGTATTAATAAACTAGCGTTTGTTAAGGACCTCGCCCGTGTGGAATTAAAAAATGTCTAAGCCTATGTTACTCGGGGATAATGTAGCTTTACAACGGTAAAAAAAAAATTGAAATCGGTCCAGTAGTTCTTGAGTTATTTCAATACATAAAACAAATTTCCTCTTTATAATGTTAGTATAGACGTAATAATCCGTAATCTAATTTTACTGACGACCTATTTTGTAATATTAATAATGCTATAAGCTAAATAAAATATGGACGGCAAAAGTTATTTTATCCCAAACAGATTTAAAGCTTTGATTCCATAAAATCTTAAAGTAAAACGTAAATAAAAGTAAAAAAATCTACCATAATACGCTGAAAGCAATTTCCTACGTCTCTTTTAACGTTAGCTCTTTTATGTGCTTTCGTTACGTACGAGTAAATCAAACTTTTACAGTTTTCAATTTAATATAAATCCTTTGCACCGTAACTTCTCGTTGGCAAGAGGTATACGTCTCTACGTTGCCATGGTAACTGCAATAAAGGAACGTGTAGGGGTGGTTGCAGCTCGATGCAACTTGATGACTCATAAACCAGGGGAGGAAAAACAAGATGGCGACGTCGAGTCGGAAGTAGTTTTACATTTATGTCGCAATACACGATAACTTGTTTCAGTTTCACGATTTTTACTTTATTTTCTTTATTTACTAATTATTTTGAAAATATTTTAAATAATACACTTCTGTTTAGTAACTATGGTATTGTTTATATCAGGAAGTTATTTTCAAAAGTGGTCAACTCCATCTTTGTCGATTTTAGAAAACACCTGTGCTTACACTTAAAAGTGCTGTTTTCTCACATTGGTATACATACAAAAATGCAAAACTACAATTGACCACTTTTTAAAATAAGCTCATGATATGAAGTTTATGGTTTCGAAAATTAAGTTTTACTTCGACACGGGCTTCTAATAAATTACTCATAAACGTGAAATTAACAATTACTTATTCCGTAACTTCAAGCAATTTAAGCATCAAGGAATTTAATATGAAACGTTTTTTTTTTTTAATTACGATTCTTATTAAGTTCTAATACAGTCGAACCTGATAACCGAGAGTCCAAGGGAGCGCGATATTTGTGTCGCTTATAAAGGTTTCTTTCTAAAGCGTTTCTCACTTATGGAGGTAGCTCGTCGGGACCTTACAATGACTCTCGCTTATAGAGGTTTCTCGCTTATCCAAGTTTGACCGTATTTGGTATCGTTAAAGGTTCCCTTGTTATTTCGTCTTCGAAGTTGTCGAATGCAGACGACGCCGGCGTCGGTCGATACGTCGCGCCAGACGGACCGCTGTCGAGCCACCGACACCTTGCCGTCTACATTTACTACTCAAATACAAACTCTATACCCTTTTAAGACGAGTACCTCCTTTATAACTCACGTATATGTATAATATAGCTTTGTATTTTGTAATTTTAGAAGTACTCGTACAATGTTATTATGATTATACGATGTCCCGAATTTCAACGTCCGTCTTAGCATAGGCCACCTCTAATTTTTTCATTGTTACCTATCGTGGGCAACTCTCCTCACGCATAGAAACTAAAGCCTTGTTCGCACCAGGATAGTATTTTAGTCGAGTAGCAAGTAGCATTTATCCGAACAAAGGATTACTACTGTTCGGACTCGTTTAAGC
>QDHC01004181.1:108554-153868 GCA_013186455.1 Papilio dardanus tibullus | reverse complement strand
AAAGCCGACGGTACACAATAGGCCCGGGCTCTAACTGCAAACTCAGCGCTCCGAACTGCTCATCCTTTTACCTGCTGTATCTTTAAAACGACTTCGAATTTTCTAAAATCGCTTTACTACCGTATTCTAGACATGTTAAGGAAACAATTTATGAAAAAAAAAAAAATCGATTTTTTCAACCCATCACATAGGAAGACCCCCTTAAAACAGGATATCTTAGTAAAGAAATCAAGGATTGTTTGGAAACAAATTTGTTAGAAAATGCCAAAAAAATTATCTGTAAAAAGTAAGTATGGTAGGGGGGGGTTTAGTTCTCCTTACATTTGCTAACAGAGGGGGGGGAGTTAAAATTGTAACACTTAAGGCCATTTACAGCTGTTTGGCACTAATAAGGGAGGGCGTCTCTTTGTGTTTTCATACCTGTGGTACGCTGCGCTCTTCAGTGACGGTGCGGTGCTCGAGTCTTTCCACGGGCTCCTCCTCCCACACCTCGGTGGGCACGAGGCGTGTCTCGTTCACCCACTCCTCTTCCTCCAGCGCGGGCCCAGCCTCCACCTCAGTCGGCAGCTGCAGCTCGTGTATACCAGCTGTCTGCAGTCTGTCAGCGGCGGCGCGCAGCTGCTGCAGCTCTGGCGCGTACGCCTGCAGCTCGCCGTGCAGCAGCCGCTGGCGCGCCAGCAGCGCCCCCGCGCCCGCCGCGTCCCGCCCGCAGTCCGCGGTGCCCACCAGCGCCCTCTTCTCCTTCATCCACGACTCTGATTCGTTCGCGTCGCCGTAGAACTGCACAGACACAGGAAATCAAGACCTTGCCTGTCCTAGCTGGTCATCTAGTTGTGCTACAGACCTGGTGAGCCTCGGCTGCATCAGCGAGCTGCTTGTCGCGCGCCTCCGCCAGCTGGCGCAGCAACTCCCACTGCTTGCTGAGCGCCGCCAGCCGACGCTCCACTTCACCACTTTTCGGATGCTTGGCTTCGATCAGACTGAGAGAATACAACAAGGCGTCAAATGGCACTGCTGGTATGTGGGGGAGATCTATGTGACTGTGAGAGTATGTATGAAGTGGATTTGTGGAGAAAAGCTGTTTGTGGGTGAATTTGCAGTGGGGGGCTGTTGGGGGGGGTTGTGGAAGAGGGGATGATGTGATGTGTGTGTACCTCTGTCCGCGCTCGCGGTGGCGCTGCGCGACGAGGTCCCTGGCGCGCAGCTCGTGCAGCAGCGCGGTGTGCTTCTGGCGCAGCGCGAGAACTCCTCGCAGGTCCTTGGCAGCCACCTCCGCGCGGCAGATGCGCTGCTTCTCCGTCACCCAGCCTATACCCATCCATACATACATTACTACATGACAACTGGTTTACAATGGCGAAGAATTGGGATTGAAGACATACCTTCTTCCTCATCATGGTCTTCCAGGAACTGGTAGAGGTTCCTGGCGTCCTCCAGTCGTGCTTTACGGTCTTTAGCGGCCGCCATCAAGCTGTTACCATAAAATATTATAAACACAAGTCTCCTTCTTGAAGTTCCAAGTGGAAGCTGTATCACCTGTCACAAGCGTCCTCCAGCTTGGAGAGCTGTGCTGCGAGCTGCTGCGTTGGCTGAGGAGGGCCTTCCGCTGCGGCGCCCTGCCGCACCAGCCGCCGGATGCTCTCGTCCAGCGCGCCCAGCTGCAGCTCCTGCAGGGCATGCGCCTGCAGCAGACGCTCCACGTCCACCAGGTGACGGCCTACCTCCTCCGATTGGAACTGAGCCTGGAACACAACACCATTCACATTTATAACAAGGGGTAAAGGCAGAAAGATAGAGAGAGATTTATATATGAAGAGAGAAAGAGAGTTGAATTCTAATAACGCCATCTAGTGATGACTTGTGTAATCTGAAATCATTCAAAATGGTAATTCTTACTTCTTAAAAGATTTCTTGTATCTGAACTAAAAGAGATAAAAAGTAAACTTTGACTAACAGTACGGAAGTATCATATCATGGATTCAGTATCTGTGGGCACGGCAATGCCCCCGCCAAGTCGTATATATGACCTGATGTGTGTGTGTGCGTCAATACCTTCATCTCCATAAGTGTGTGTGCGACCGCGTCAGCCTCTCTGAGCAGCGCCATGAGGTGCGCCAGACGCTGCAGCGAGGCTCTGTGCCGCTCCAGCAGCTGCAGCAGCTCGCGCCAGCGCGCCAGCACCGCCTGCTCCGTGCGGGACACCGCCTCCGCCCCGTGGTACTGCTCGCGGACCAGCTCGCCGGCCATCGCTGATAGGTCCTCGAAACGCTCCGTCCTACGGAGGGGACAGTGTTTAAAGTCTTGTTACGTAAAAAACACATTAGGCTGTTTTACGCTAAAAAAATATGTAAAAGAGTATATTTTTTATTATATACTAGCGGTTGCTCGCGACTTCGTCCGCGCCGAATAAAAGTCCATGTTACTCGGGGATAAAGTAGCTTTCTAACGGTAAAAGAATTTTCGAAATCGGGCAAGTCGTTTTTGTATTTATTTATAATTTCACTAGGCATATTATAAATAAACATATCATAACGAATCATATCATTTATTCTCTTACGACAAAAAGATATAGTAAGCTTCCTTTTGTTACGATCCATGGTCCTTCGAGCCAGACGTTATGTTCGGCTCGAAGGACCATGTTACTAATTATTGAAAACTCGCAAAAGAACTCTATCCCTATGTCCTGAGGGTATAAAATGGCATATATACCTGGCTAGTATATCAGCGGAGATGGCCTCGTGTTTCTTGACGGTGGCGTCCACCTGCGCCAGGTTGGACCCGTAGCGAGGGTCTGATAGCACCTGGATCATCTCCTTCAAGTACCCCTTGCGAAGTACGGACTAGGAACAAAGATTTACATTACTACTAACATGTAGTTCGACCCATGATGGGCTCCATTTTCCTTTACTCCACGACATGTGCGTATTTTGCGTGAATACACATATCTTTGAATTTCTGATATGTGCAGACATCGCGATGTTTTCCCTCAACGTAAGAGCGTCGGGTAAATATGTAGTAACAAACGGGGATTTAAAAAAATATGACACTATATTTTTTATTTGAGAGCTATGACGTCACAATATAATAAAATAAAACACATTTATATTGAAAAAGGCATTTGTAACACATTTAACATAGACATACCTTGGTGTTGAACTTATAGTTGAGTTGTTCCAGACGCTGTTGACGCAGCAGCTCCGTCCTCAGCGCCAGCTCGCGAGCGTGCTCCGCCTGAACAAGGAATATACCTCTAGAAACATTCTGGAACTTTCTAGGTCATTCTAGTTGATTACAAAGCAACTAAAACTTTAAACATTAGACTACTAAAATGTAGCTAGAATTTGTAACAATATTTTCAAATTATAATTGCAGATGTCTTAAGGTCGCTTCGCTATTTCGGCGAATAAGGTCTCCTTTATTCGCCGAAATAGCGAAGCGACCGCTTACTACATTACCCTAATAATAGTTGTTCAAACTGCGCCCGTGTGGTATTAAAATATATCTTGTGTTACCCGGGGATAATGTAGCTTTCTATGAGTGAAATATTTTATGAAATCGATAAAGTAGTTTTTTAGTTATTTGCCTATATACAAAAATATATATTTGAAACTCATTTTTTGTCTATTTCTTTGTGTGTGTGTATGTGTACCTGCTCTAGGTTCTGCCAGGCGCGCTGCAGGTCCTGGGGCAGATGGCCCTCGTTGGGCGCCCAGGCCTCGCCCACCAGGCTCTTCTGCATCGTGTTGATCGCGAAGTACAACGCTTCCACCTCCGATCGCTCTTTGTATCTATATATATTTATGTACTAGTGATTTCACACGGTTTACCACGGGTAGAATTGTATTGAAATATAAACTGCGTTCCTTTAAAATAATGTAAAATCATAATAGTGACTTTTTAAATTCGCTTCAAAAGTTACATATTGATTTTCTTAAAATTTTCGTAAAATATTAATTTTCTTTAGTATTAAACATCATAACTTAATATAAAATACTTAGAAACCCTCCAAGACAATTAAACAATAAAAAAGAAAAAGTATTTAGTCATTCCGATTGTTAGTTTACTTGATTAGTGGTAACAAACATAAAAAAGTTTTAACTCGAGTTGGCACATGGCGCAATACATTTATACTAATTCTGACGTGCCAACTTTTTTACAATTACTATATGAAGACAAAATGGTAGTTGGTATTACCTCCTTTAAATTACAGCCATGGATTTTAGGAAGGGGATAAGAAGCCATAAAGACTTATTCCTATTAGTTTTTATATCTATTTTACTAGAGGGAGGGTGGGAGCTGAACCTACGTCTACCCCTTTATTCTACGGCTTCATTAGACCGATGTCACGCAAAAAACGGCCTTATCCCAAAGCGAAATCTCCGTTTTTATCGCGAACTCTGTCTAGTGAAGCCCTGAGGTTAGAGACTCCTGTGTTTGTGTCTTACTTGGGTGGTTTCTCAACAGTGCGGTACTGCTTGAACGCGAGCAGCAGACGCTGGATGCCGTCCAGCGAGTTGGGAAGATCGCGGCCGTTCAGCTCGAGGATCTTGAGCCGGATCCACTCCAGTAGCGCACTCATCAGCCGCCCGTACTCGCCTTTGCGTTCGTCGCAGTCCATCATCTGACCTATTATCTGTACACGGACAGACAGACAAGCACATTTTATTATGTATACTAGGATTTGTCCGCGTCTTCGTCTGCGCGGATGAATATCCATTTATCCAAATAAATATTTGCTTTTTATTTTTAGTCAAATAATTTTATCATTTGTATTTGTAAGTTGAACAATAAAATATCTACTTATCAAAGTGATTGCCATGTTCAAATTTAACTTTTAAAATACACAAAAATGATTAAAAAAAGTCTATATTTTGAACAAAAATGTCTCTATTTTTCTTACATGATCATCATCAAAAGAAAAGATTAATCAGCTGATACTATACTAGTGTTTATACTTGTATTTGATCAGTGGGAACATTTAAAATGTTCTATAGCGTTCTGGAATTTTCCAGAAAGTTCTTTAATATACCAGAATGTTTTATAATGTTCCAGAAAGTTCAACAATATAATGTACCAGAATGATCTATAATGTACCAGAAAGTTCTATAATGTTCCAGAAACTTCTATAACGTTCCAGAAAGTTCTATAATGTGCCAGAATGTTCTATAATGTGCCAGAATGTTCTATAATGTGCCAGAATGTTCTATAATGTGCCAGAATGTTCCATAATTTACCAGAAACTTCTATAACGTTGTATAAGTTCTACATACATTGGCGATCCTGCGGCCGCTCTTCTGCTCGTTCTTCATGCGCGCGAACGTATGATAGTAGCTCGCCACGTACGTCATCACTGACTTCTCGTCCGGACGGCTCGTGTCCACGTCTACAACAACGATATCACTAAAGTCGGCTACAAACTAAAATTGTCAATTAATTTGAACTGCATAGTCGAACTGTACTATACGCAAAGCGATTCGATACCCAACATCAAAAATGTATGAAACTGACAATTACGTACGATATCTCACACGGGAAAAACACATGACTGTTGATGTTATTGTCAGTTAATACATTTTTATCGATTCCATCAGCGATATCGTCAATCGAAAGATACTTTGGGTGACCCCCAGTTCTCTCTTGCCTACATACGACAGTTTTAACTTAGTAGTTGAACTGTACAATTAAAACTGAGCATGGCCGGATTAACTACAACAACAGAATATGATAATAATTGCAATCAAACCTGCAAAATTAAAATGAGACATAAACAAGTCTCTTGGTTTAAGACTTTGCTTTTTGTAAAATTGTGTAATAGTCGCTTAAAAAAATTACGCAAAAAAGTAACTTAAATTGATATTACGTTACTAAATGTATTATAAGAGATACCCTTAGCGACCACTTAGTAACTCAAAAATAAGACAATTAATAAGAAAATACCGTCAAACTGGGACAAGCGAGAATCACTCTCTGGTCCCAACGAACAACCTTCATAAGCTAAAAACTTGATAACTGAGAAACCTCAATAAGCGAGACAAATATTCGTTTATCCAGGTTTGACTGTAATGCAAAAAAGTAGTGTAGAAAAAGCCTATAGTTGTTTGTAATATACTGACCCTCAGCATCAAGCAGACGCGGGATGCCGAGGTGCTTGTGGGCGACATCGAACGCGTGGTTGAGTGTCTCCACGTGCTCCGACACAGGCACCTCCGCCCATCGGAACAGATCTGGCCTGGAATATACTTAGTTTAATATATATCCTAAAACATATGCAAGCAGCAAACGAGTAAATGGCCACCAGAATTCGCTGAAAAATCCGAAGTGACTGCCCACAGACATCTGCAATTGCAGATGCGTTGCCTACCCTTCATCTACAGAGGAGACCCACAGCAAGAGGATAATACCTCTTCTTATGCGTCCCCTCCCCCTCCAACATTCCGCTTCCCATAATTTCCTTATAAGGAAATGATAGGAAGAGAATGTGGAGTAAAATGAGTCCTTCGGCAGCACACTGTATAGAGTGTAGAGGGAATAGCTTCCATTTGCCGCGTGTGTTCTGTGTGTGTGTGGTATGTCAGAGAGAGACAATTCATGCGAAGATGTTAAAGCGGGCTCTACCACTGTTAGTTTGTTTCGCCGCTAGTTTTCAGTGCTTGAAACATTTTATTCATATTTAATTTAGCTAATAACCTTCAGGATTATTGTATCTTTGTAATGGTGAAAGAATTTTTGAAATCGCTTTAGTAGTTATTGAGTTTACTTGTTACATAAATGTGGGAATGGAACGTAAGCTTGAAATGGAATTAAACGGAAGTGTGAGCGAGACGGTGTGCGAGCGAGATGGAAAGAGAGTGGGGGAGTATCTGGCGAAGCGCGAACGACGACTGACGACGAACGACGATCTCAGAAAAAGTGAGAATTTTTCAAAACTAGTATTTTTCTTGCAATCGATCATCCCTTTTTCTACTTACATACAAAAAACTTTTCAATTTACAATAGTGTGTGTAGCAATTAATTATGCTCCGCATATTCCTTAATGTAAAACTCGTTTGTTTGTACCTGTGTGCGTGTATGAGTGCATTGAAGCCGAGTCCTGATCTCCAGGAGTCTGTGAAGTTGTGTATGTGGACGCCGTGGTAGCCGCTCGTCTTCCGCTGGCACCACAGCAGCAGCGCGTCCTTCGCTGACTTCTTCTCTGACGACTCGTTCTCCTCGTCCTGGTGAGAAGGAAATAGAGGAAATTAGGGACAGCTCTTATCCTATAACTTCATTAGACGGATGTCACGCAAAAAACGGCCTTATGCCGAAGCAAAAATTACCGTGTACAGTTCCGAAAAGTATCTCAATTTTGAACAACGCCATCTATTGATCAATTTAAAAAGCGTCTAAATATCTTCAACAGATGGCTGTGTACTTACAACATCGATTTCAATTTCTTGAATCTGAAAGCGCAGGATAATGGTCCAGATGAGACCGAGGATGAGGCGCGGGTTGCCGTCCACTATGTCCTCCGCACCGATAGACTCCAGGCGCACCTGCAAGAACAAAAATATAAAAATAGAAGAAACCAGCTCAGGGAAGTAGGGACGGACTAACTAGGAACTTTCTTAACGTAGATTTTCAATTAAATAAAATTAAAATTATATCTAACATGCTTTGTTAATTAATTTATTGATGAATACAACTTTTGAATGCAAAATTATTAGGTACTTCCGCGTATGTATAGCTCTACCAGGATCTGATGGCAAAAAGGGAAAAAAGAATTGACCCTAGCAATACTGGGGAAATTGGAGTAAAACGTTTCGATACTTCGTTTTCCTAATCATACGGGTTTTTATCCGAAACGGATAAAACTGTGAGTCGTGTGCCCATCATTATAGAGAATATACTTTGGGCAAGCCCCATGTAATATACACATAGATTTTACAATGTCATCCAGACAAAATCGCAAGCAAAAGCTAGTCTATAACAATAAAATATTATTTATAAACTAAAATGTTAAACAGCTTCAAATAGATACTAGAACATTTTCTAGTATTTACAATTAAGTGACAGGTAACCGGTCAGCTTTCCTACTTTACATTTGTAGGCTTTCCTGATTTACCTTTTGTGTCGTATTACCATACATTGTATAGATATAGTCATCCTTTATTCATATACTAGCTGTTGTTCGCGACTTCGTCCGCGTGGAATAAAAAATATAGTTATAAATCCATCAAAAAAAGATAATTAAAAATGCTTAAGGGCCGCCAAAACGCATTTTTCGCACACAGCCGCCTTTAGCCCTTACGGGGCTACCCTATGGCTCATAGGAGTAGGCTATACTTTGTTTAGAAACAATACAAAAGGTGTTAAAGGTTTCGACCCATGATGGGCTCCATTTTCCCCAACTCCACGACTAGCGCGTATTTTGCGTGAATACACATATCTTTGAATTTCTTCGCCGATATGTGCACCTTAGAGCGTCGGGTAAATATGTACATATGAAAATCGAAAATCAAAAAACACATTGGTACATTTTTTTATATTAGAAAGTAGCAAACGAGCATGCGGCCACTTGGACTCGCTGAAATAGCGAAGCGACCGTTGCCCATAGACATCTGCAATTGCAGATGCGTTGCCTACCCTTAATCTTCGAAGGAGGAGACGCACAGTAAGAGGATAATTTCTCTCCTATGCGTCCCCTCCCCCGGCATATCCACTTCCCCTTCAAATCATTTCCTTATAGGAAAAGGATAGGAAGGGAAAATGGATCAAAATTAGGCCTGCGGCACCACACTCATCGAACGAAACATGGAATTGCTTTCATTTAACGCCTGTCTTCTGTGAGGTGGTGGTATTTCACCGGGCGGACCGGTCAATTCGTGCAAAGGATTGTGCGCTCTACCATTGTCAAAGGCAGGTTCATACTCACTGCTCATAGGAGTTTGCTATACTTTGTTTAGGAACAAACAGAAGGTATTATGTAGTAGCTATTCCTGCTACTAGCTACATATCGGTAGTATGCTACTAGCTATCCGCATGATACAAAAGATATGATATCATTCTGATAAGCCGTCCTTGCTTGATAAAATAATCCAATGTGACGTCACACATTGCATTCTTACATATTTATATATTTTAATCGATATTAATTTGTATATTAGATTGTGTTTATTGTTACTTTATTAAATTATTGCTATGTAATTATCAAGACTGCGTCCTTACACGGGCCTAAAAAATTACAGTATATCTCCACTATTTAATGGATGTAAAGCCTTGTACGCTCTAGGATAGTATTTTAGTCGAGTAGCAAGTAGCAAGTATCCGAACAAAGGAATTACTAATCTATTCTACTAAAATGTTGCTGTTCGGACACGTTTAGTTACTAAATTACTACCCCAGTGCGTAGGTTTAGGCTTAAACTAGCCCAACAGTAGTAAATCCTTTGTTCGGATAAATGCTACTTGCTACTCGACTAAAATACTATCCTGGTGCGAACAAGGCTTTATACAAATAAACCTTCCTCTTTAAACACTCTATTTAAATACGCATCAAAATCCGTTGCGTAGTTTTCAAGATAGCATACATAGGGATATAGGGACAGAGAAAGCGACTTTGTTTTATACTATGTAGTGATTAAATGCTGGCCATAAACAAAATTGTGTTATCCTCGTTTCTTCTAAAATAAGGATGACCTAATGTACTGACCTTAGTGTGCAGGAAGCCCAAACTCTTGTTGACATTTTCAATTTTGTGTACGCGCATGCGCCCCGAGTTGGGTCGCGGCAGCCGCTCGCCGCTGATGATCTCCAGCAGCTTGAGTAGCCGCCTTCCGTCCCCCAGGTCCTGGAAGAGGTCCTCCACCTCCATGCGCGCCTGCAACATAATCCAACACATTATTGACATACTGTTTACACAAATTAATTAACTCAATGTTCAGACATGCTGCTGTTAGCATTTCTAGGCAATTTTGTCTGGATTTCATTCAAACGCATTTCGTTACATGAGAGAGATGAAAGATATAACATAGGTAAAGCTAGAGAGAGAAAGACATACTCAAAACGATACTAATTTTTTTCACAGTAATGTAATGTAGTTCGACCCATGATGGGCTCCATTTTCCGTAACTCTACGACTAGCGTTTATTTTGCGTAACTTCACACATATCTTTTAATTTCTTCACTCACATGTGCAGACATCACGAAATTTTCCTTCACCGTAAGAACGTCGGATAAATATGTACATATCAAAATCGAAAAACACATTGGTAGATGGCGGGATTCAAACTCGGGACCTGCAGTTTACAACTCAAGAGCCACCGACGCTCTTTTCTCACGTTAAATATCTCTGTCTCTTTCTTTTTATACGTCATTTATTAGTATACATCCTAATCGAATCGTTGCCATACAATGTGGTTGAAGCGCACAGATGCGCCGGCGCACCCGAGCGACACACTTTCTCCGCTTGCAATCTCTGCATCGCCTTTGACAAGCGCATCACATATCCATTAATATATTTAACAATTCATTTATTCTGCATTTTAGTTAAGATCCCGTTAGAGATGATTTTTTAGCAATAAGATATTTTAGTTCCTATAATCTATACTAATATTATAATGAAAGTATTTTTGTATGTATTGAAATAACTCAATAACTGGGCCGATTTCAAAAATTCTTTCACTCATAGAAAGCTACATTATCCCCGAGTAACATAGGCTATACTATTTATTTCCACGCGGACGAAGTTGCGCACAACAGCTAGTAATTAAATAAATTACATACAATGTAACAGTGGATTCCAAATCGTGTCCTATCAGAGGCCGTTCATTGTCATACAGCCGGACACGTCGCATTAGCATTGTATAGCGTGACGCGGCTGATCATTGCCAAAACCTCAATTGATACGGACACCATGTCTACAAACTTAGTATTATATTATGCAAAACTTATATCATGAACGTCGGTTGCTCAGGGGTTTAGCTCTTCAATTGTAATGCAGGTCCCGAGCTTGAATCCCGTCATACCAATGTGTTTCATATGTATTACATATTTACCCGACACTCTTACGGCGAAGGAAAACATCTTGATGTCTGCACATATCGGCGAAGAAATTCAGATATGTGTGAAGTTGACCAACGTTGACTATGGCCTAGTCACCTCTCAGGGTAGGGTCCGCGCTCCGAAAGTGAGGACGAATAGTAAATTGGTGATGATGATATAAAAATTAGCTGTCGACTCGTCCGCGCGAATTAAAAAACTTAAGAAGAACATACAGGCTATACGTTTTTCCAGACTGTATTTTACATTTATGCAAACATCAAGATCCGTCGTGCTTCTGGAGATATATTTAAACAAACCACACATACAGATTTTCACATTTATGTTATCGCAAACTTAGAGATTCAAACTTATAATGATGGGCTAAATCGCAGGGAAGAGACGCGTTGGACGTAGAAAGAAATCATGGCTTAGGAACATCCGAGAGTGGACTAACATTGCCAGCGCAGGACACAAGACAGGAAGAAGTTCGCTGTGTTGACGGCCAACCTCTAATTCGAGTGGCACAAGAAGAAGAAGAGATTAAAATCGCTTTATGTACAAAGGGCCTTATTTAAAAACAAAAAGTCCTACTGACTATATCCTTATTATAGTCCGGAAAGGGACACAAGTATCTCAATTTTTAAAATAGGTCAAATCATTTAAGCTAGAGGACATATTGGAAGCGACAATATTGTCATCTCAATTTCTCCAAGGAGAATCAATGGGATGACAATATTTGACACAGTTTCAATATTGAGAATCCAGAACGAAACCCTCCTTTTGTATCAGTCTAGTAATGTAATGTATCGAAGAAAGATTCGTTTGTTTACATTAAATAGGCTCCATTAGGTAACAAAAAAACACAAGACGAATTAAGAACCACCTACTTTGGGAGTCGGTTAAAAATTACTGACTTTACTTGACAAACTCTTTCATTGCTGGAAAGCTCCAATCTCTAAAGCCTTGTTCGCACCAGGATAATATTATAATTTGGTCGAGTAGCAAGTAGCAAGTGTCCGAATAAAGGATTTACTAATCTACTCTACTAAAAAGTCTCTGTTCGGATACGTTTAGTTATTAAATTACTACTCGACTATAATACTATCCTGGTGCGTACAAGGCTTAATTGGCATAGGCTTTTATTTTCTTTTTTAATTCCGCGGGGAGTCACAGGCGACAGCTAGTCTTGTAAAGTTATTTATAACCAAACAGTATAATTGATTACCACTACATTATCTGCGTAGTGACCTCTAGCGGGTAAGATCAGACAGGATGACATCATCGTGACTTAAGACTGCTTATTAATATAATGAAGTGCTACATGGTGGTCTAGTGACTGCTTAGAGGACAACAACTCACGCCCGTAACCTAGAGGGGTAGGCAGAGACCACGGACATCCATTTAACTCGCTTAGAGGACGAGTAAGTATATTTAATATCTTCCAATTTAAAAAGTGAAGAATTGCTTCCATTGAATAAACTGAAAACCAACTGAACTGATTTGAATAATTCTTACACAGTTATTTAACTAGCGACCCGCCCCGGCTTCGCACAATTGCAATACTGATACTAAATACACTACAGAAATACTGTGAATGTTGTAACAGTCATACTAACAATAATTGCACCCGAACGAAGGTGCGGGTTGCTAGTTATACATATAAACCTTCCTCTTCAATCACTATATTTAAAAAGGCTTGTAATTAAACGATAACCAAAAATAATAAATTTGATCTCCAAAATAAATATTTATTATCAGCAAAAAAAAGTAAATCATCACCTAAATGTGGATCCACATTTTATATAAAAACTACCACCAAAATATTTGTAGTCTTTCAATCAAAATAGAAAAATTATCACCAAAAAAAACATTTTGCCATCAAAAATAATAAAGTTGCACCTAATTTATAACCTCAATTTAATGCAAAATTTCAATCTAATATGTTACATATTTTTGTGCTAAAATAGTAAAATATAACCAATTTAAATTATTGTTCACCTATTTTATTTTTTTAGTATCTATTTTAGCTGACGTATGTGGGAGTGACATAAGGGGCGTTTCACGCATAACCTAGACTTTAATTTAATTTTAAATATCCTAAACTTAACCCAACCCATACAGTTTGGTTTTTGTTGCATTTTATTACTTTTATCGGTAACAAGGTTGCAGTATTAATACTTAATCACCGTTAAATGTGACCAATTGATTACTTTTAGCTCTTATTTTGCTGATTATTTATTTATTTATTTATTTTTTTGATCTGCAATAAAAGTTACAAAACAACAATGATTTCATATGTCAATAATGGTTAAAAATTATGAATAACATTCAATTAATTACCATTAGCGTAACACATATTTGGATTAAGCGTATACGAATATAGGACCTGAAAAGACCTATATCATTATTTTTTATGAAGGTTAGTTTGTAGTTTATAAATCTTGTACGTTAGGTATCAATCCCCGGGTGGGGTTGAGCCCGAACATACTCGTACAGACTAAAGGCACCGGCAATTATCAAGGATACACCCCCAAAGCGGAAATGAAACAACCTAATGCTGTCTAATATCTGAATGGTTTATTAGTACCGACACACTGATCACGCACTGCTCTCTGCGCGGCTCTGTCCAAAGCCATGATCGTTGAGACGAACATTCTGGGGAGTCTCCAGACGTGCGACTATGTGGGCAGCTTTCGGATGACTGTTGGCACACGCCAGTCCTGCTGGATGGGGCGGGCATGGCGAGGGTCCACCTTGTGCTTGATGTTTGTTCGTTGAGACGAACAATTCTTAATGTTTATAATTCGATTGATAGTTTTTTTTATATAACTTACCTGTTTGTTTTTTATTTTATTTTTAATTTAATTTAAATTAAACGATGTAAAACAATCTTCATAATTAGTAAAGTAAATAGAAAAATTTGTATATTACTGAGATCTGCATATTTTTTACTTTAGAAGCACTTCAGTCAACCATCAAGCGCAACGTCACAGCTCGCGAATAACAAAGAGCGGCGCAGCGAGTGCGTCCGTGCCCTATAGTAACGGACGGATAAAATATAATATAATATAATTTGGTATCAATTTAGTTTATTTGGTTATATGCCTATATTTTTAGGTTGACTTGCAATATATTTGGGTATAAAAGCACAAAAATTAGATGTTTGAAATTAGGTGCTAATTTATCAATTTTGATGTGAAAATATTTTTTCTGAAGGAAGCGTGATTTAAATAGGTAGATGAATTTTAATTTAGAGTATGATATGTTTGGTACAGTTTTATTTTTTTTGTTCTTATTATATTTGTTTTGGGTAAATCAATTTGGTGTTACGTTTATTTTTTTTGGTGGTCGTTTTATATTTTCCCATTTAAAAAACTGTATCAAAATTGCGTAGTCTACATCTATACTAATATTATAAAAAGAGAAACTTTGTATTTTTGTTTGTATTGAAATCACTCAAGAACTACTGGGTCGATTTCAAAAATTCTTTCACCATTAGAAAGCTATATTATCCCCGAGTAACATAGGCTATATTATTTAATACCACGTGGACAAAGTCGCGCACAACAGCTAGTTTTATATATTTAAGCATACATAGGGACATAGGGACAGAGAAAGCGACTTTATTTTATACTATGTAGTGATAGTGATTGTATGAGGACGAAGTCGCTTGCAACAGCTAGTTTTGCAATATTAACAATTTAAGTATATTTGTACAGTATTTGTAAGGAAAACGGACGTATGATGTCATGACAATTGTCAGCTATGTATGACACATGTTTTACAAGGAATCGTGTTTTATTCTTGACAACTAATTACTTGACACGATATGTCTGGTTATTTTAATTGCTCGAACAAAACAACGGACGCATTGTGCGAAAACTTTGTACATACTTAAATATAAACAGGAAAAAATTGTATTTTTTTATGTGTCAAAAACTCATGAACTATTGAGCCGATTTCGGAAATTCTTTCACCATTAGAAAGCTACATTATACGGGGCTAACATAGGCTAGATTTTTTCCATGTAGATGAAGTCACGAGCAACATGTAGTAAATATTATAAAGAGGTAAGATTTGTATTTTTGTATGTATTATAATAACTCAAGGACTACGAGTATTTGACCGATTTCGGAAATTCTTTCACCATTAGAAAGCTACATTATCCCCGACTAACATAGGCTATATTTTCTCCACCTGGACGAAGTCACGAACAGCTAGTTTTAATATAAAATTAGCATTTGCTATGCTTATTATATCGCTTGACCAATTTTGATGAGTGAGATCATTCGGTTTTTCTATTAATTGATTTTTAATACGAATATTTCTTAATAATCATTCTTTATTCATCGGGCATTTCCATACTATAAAGATAATTAAATATCAATCATAAACAATATATTTTTGCATACAATCACGGGGTCATGACCCGCGGTGCAATGCACTGCAAGTTTGCACTGATAATGTTCATTGATAAGAGACGTCGCATTCATACCAAACAACATCATAACATTTTTTTTTATTTTTAATACTATAAGGTGGCAACGAGCAAGGATTTATATTCGCCAAAATAGTGAAGCAAACGTTGCCCATACACACCCACGATTGCAGTTGCAGCCGCGCATAGAAAAAAGGCATTTCACCCTTCCCTTCCATTTCTTAGTAACTTTACGAAGGGGACGAGAACTAGATTTTAGCTTCTTCTCATCAGACACGATTATATCATAGAGGAGCAGTAGAAGCATATCTTAGACCTATTCCCCTTATTCCGAAAAAATGTATAAAGTACTGCGATAAACGAGGACCTTTAAATCGTCGATTATACGATACTGGAGGACACTCGGAACTAAATAAGATAGAGCAGGGGTCTCATTGGAACAGCTAATGCCAGGAACAAGGATGTTCTGTATTTTGCAATAAATGTTGTGAATGTACCAAACGTAGAAAGTACAACAGTAATAACGCTGACTCTCGTTTCAGTATAAAGCGGTTTAAGAGTAATTAATCATAACTATACGTGCCATAATAGTAACAAGCGTGAATGTTTCTAGCTCTATAAATAGTATTGAACCGAATACTAGGTAAGACGCGTGACTTAAAGCCGATGAGCCATGTTATAAGGTTTGATAACGATACATTTTTCTATTGAACGTGAAGATTAAATACGTCTATAATTGACCAAAGGTAATTGATACTCGAAAGTACAACCTCGCTATCGCGAACAACTCAAAAAATAAAAAAATAGCACAAGAAATGGGTTGCTTGAAAGGTGATGATAGATAAGGGTGTGACTGAGAGAGAGGACAGATTGTGGAGGACAAAAACCTGGTGCGCCGACACACGGGAAGTAGGATGAGGTAGTGGAGATGATGAGTAAGCCTATGGCAGGCAGTACACTGCCAGACTATGCTCTACATCTATTCCTTTCATCAAGATCCGTTTAGATGTTCTGGAGAGTTCCCCAAAGTACATGCGCTACAAAGCGATTCGATAGCGAACATCTAAAATGTATGGAACTGATAATGAATTTCGATATCTCACACGTGACAAGCACATGACTTATCGAATGTCATTGTCTGATTCATACATTTATGTCAATTCCATCAGCATTATCACCAATCGATACTAACTAAGATTATCATACCTTCTGAAGGAATGAGTTGACCCATTTCGTGAAGGTCTTCTTCTGTATATGCAGGCGCTCCTCCTGCAGCGCCTTGATGCGGCCCTGCTCGAACTTGAGCGCGTCCTCGCGCTGCGTCATGTTGCTGCGCTGCTGCACCGCCGCCGAGTACCCGCCCGGCTCATACTGCGCCCCTGGACACACACACAGACACACAGTTCAATGAGAGTTTAAAATAACCTTTTTGGTAACCAAGGAACCCGTAAGGTCACACACCGTGTTGATTGAATGGGTTTGGTGGCCAATGAATTTGAATCAGTGATCTCTGTACATAAAAAGGCTATGAGCCGTAGTAAGAGTGTTTGATTTTCGCAATTTCGTTGCTGTGGCCAAGGCGTTTATTGGAATGCAGTAAAAGCTGTAATTTCCAAACAACCTATCCATGTAGAAGCCATTAAAATAGTTGCATATTTAAATAAACAAAAAAATGTATAAAGGGGAAAATCCCGCGGGAAATACAGATAACAAAGTCATGTCAAATTTTCCGCAACAACAAAATTTCCGCTTATAACCCTACGACCTCATTAGACCGATGTCATGAAAAAAACGGCCTTATTTGGAAGCAAAATCTTAATTTTGTCGCGAACTAGATCAGTAAGGTCGGTAGGGTTAAACACTTTGGTAGTATTTACCAAATCTCCTCGTCGGCTGATAGTCCTGGTAGGAGTGCACACTGACGTTGCTCAGCTGACGCTGCATTGTGACGACATGGAGCCGCACACACACTTATTTGGTTAACTTTTTCTTTGGCACTGTTTTGTTTCACTTTTCAATTATTTTATTAAATGTTTTATGTGGATTGAAACTTTATCTATAATAAGATTAATTGGACTGTAAATTAAGCTTAGAGAAGCTCATTGTGGTAGGAAACAACGAGGGCAAGAGACCACGCGGCCGCTCACCGACCGGATGGAGCGACCAGGTAGACCAGGCGTCGTCTAATTTTTACACAGTCGTGAAACTACTGGATCGAGGTTAGTGGAAACAATTCATCCACTCCAGATCCAACCCTGATGCTGACCACGATCTTCAGATATGAAGAACCGACTAGACAGAGAAATTAAGCATCGAAAATATTTATTTTCTCGTTTATAAAAAATCTAAATTTGCATTGTCAATTTTTTTTATAAGAGATGGGGCAAACAAGCGACTGGATCACCGAGGTGATCTCCGACGCCCTGCGACATTTATGCAACTAGCGGAATGTTGCCCACCTCAGAATACGCAGCTCAAATACCGAGATAGGATGGAACTTGGATATAAGCGACTTTTAGTACACAATTGAGTAAAAATATTAGTTCATAATTTAGTAAGAGAGAATAGATTGTGTAATATTATTATTTCTATATTTATAACGGTGTGTGCGCACGCGCATCTTGCGTAAACAGTTCGTGCAATTAATTAACAAGTTATTCAGTGCGCGTAACGTTAGTTTAAAAATAATACTTCACGCCTAATGCATTGATAATATCTGATAAAGAGTTTCTATATAAATCTATACTAATATTTTAAAGAGAGAAACTTTGTATTTTTGATTTTTTGTATGTAATAGTAGTTCGACCCATGATGGGCTCTAATTTCCGCAATTGCACGACTAGCGCGTATTTTGCGTGAATATACATATCTTTGAATTTCTTCGCCGATATGTGCAGACATCACGATGTTTTCCTTCATCGTAAGCGCCGGGTAAATATGTATATATGAAAATCGAAAAACAAATTGGTAGATGGCAGGATTCGAACTCGGGACCTGCAGTTTACAAGTCAAGAGCTAAACCTCTGACCCACCGACGCTCTAAACAAAGTTTAATAACATTTACGTACTGTAACAATACTGTTGGTTAGACCTTGTAATGTAATGACAATAACAAGAGATGCGACGCGTGGGCGGAGCCGGGTCATCGACACCTTCTCACTCGACGGAAGTGGTCACTGAGCTATGCTTTGGACCACTGGGATAAATAACAATAGATATACGAGTAACACGCATTGTGAATATTACACCCTTTTTAATCAGGCAAGCAAGCGGCTAGCTATATTCGCCTAAATAGCGAAGTAAACATAGCTCATAGTATTTGCAGATGCATTGCCTATATACGACAGAGGGGAAGCACACGCCGAAACTAATTATACTGACTACATGAGTGTATTTGTAGTCGCGTTTTAAGGCAAAAAGAACTATAGTTTTAAGTCGAAACTTATCAATCAAAATTGACCAGTAAGTGCAATCAAACCTCAATAAGCGAGAAACCTGTATAAGACAAATATCGTGTTCTCTTGGACTCTCCCTTAAGCCTTGTTCGCACCAGGATAGTATTTTAGTCGAGTAGCAAGTAGCATTTATCCGAACAAAGGATTTACTACTGTTCGGACTCGTTTAAGCCTAAACCAACGCAATAGGGTAGAAATTTAGTAACTAAACGTGTCCGAACAGTAACATTTTAGTAGAATAGATTAGTAAATCCTTTGTTCGGATACTAGCTACTTGCTACTACACTAAAATACTATCCTGGTACGAACAAGGCTTTAGACAAATATCGTGGTCCCGTGGTAATTCCTCTCCCTATGCGTCCCCTCCCCCGAAAAATCAACTTCGCTTTCCCATTATTACCTTATAGGAAAAAGATAGGAAGGGATAGTGGATTAAAAGTTAGTCCTCCGGCACCACACTCATCAGTCGAAACACGGCGTAGCTTCCATTTGACGCCTGTCTTCTGTGTGGTCGTGTTATGTCAGCGGGCGAGCCAATTCGTGCGAAGATGTTAAAGCGGGCTCTACCACTGTGTCGTTTGTCTATAATTATAAAGAGAGAAACTTTGTATTTTTGTTTGCATTGAAACAACTCAATAACTGGTCCGATTTCAAAAATTCTTTCACTCATAGAAAGCTACATTATCCCCGAGTAACATAGGCTATATTATTTAATTCCACGCGGACGAAGTCGCGTACAACAGCTAGTGCTTATATAGATTGTCTGATATCAACAATTTTACGGTAACATAAACAGTCAATGGAATCGCTTTCTTCACATCACAGTGTTGCCAACTGTCGGGAGAAAGCAGTGAGAAAGATGCATCGCTATTGTTTAACGACACGAGTTTCATTGAAAACTATTGTATCTACTACATTTTTGATATAACGGTGGGTTTTATAGCTTCTTATTCGGATAAAACATATATAATATAGACATTATTTATTATAAATAGTCCGTGCGCCATCCGGCGAGGACCTCCTCCTTTTGTGACCATACCTTTCAATCCCTGCTACAACTTTCATCTCGACCTTTTACTTAATACCTATTCACTCTACTCTATAAAGTCTCGGCGTCATATTTGGAGGGAAAAACAGGCGCTAGATATTTGTTACTTGTATTGCAAAGGATTGGATAATTTTGCAATAATAACTAGAAAATTAATTAATTTAGTATCTTTATTTTCCTTCTTAAACTGATTCTCTATGACATCTTGAACACACCTCAGAAATGGACTTGCCTTATCTAGCAGGTCAATGACCGATAACGAAATGGAAGAGACGGGAACAAACACATTTACTTCAAATAACTTTCTTATTGGAATATGTACTCTTAGGCGCTCTGTACACGAGGCTAGGCTATTCTGTGTTTAGTAGATTCGATTATAGACTGTATAGAAGGATTACTGCTACAAAGCGATTCGCCAGCCAACATAAAATGTATGGAACTGACAAAGACGTTCGATATCTCACACGTGACAAGCACATGACTTGAATGTCATTGCAAATTTCAAACATTTCTGTCGCTTCCATCAGCGATATCGCCAATCGAAAAATATTTCGGGTAAGTCCCCTGTAATTTACGGATATGTTGGCGACTCATACTTCGCGCCACTTTCTACAGAACACAGTATTGCACAATAGCTGGTCATTGAGGGGTGCAGGGGGCCCTCCATATCACCTCACTACGCCTACAAAATATATGAGTAGAATTATTCCTCTCTCTGCATCGTCTCCTCATCCCTGAGGGTCAAGACCTCTCCAGACCATCTCTGTAATGGTATTTTACCATGCAGTACTATACCACTTTAAAATAATTTCAACAATAGACTGTAGAGGGATTCACATTATGTTATTACGCAATGAAGGTCGCTCGGTCAGTTTCCGGCTATGGACCGGCGTGACCGGATTCTATTCTACGCGACGAATTTATATTTTTATGAATAATATATTTTTAGATAGATAACACATGTCTAGATAACGTATGCCTTATACTATAAGCATTCACGCTTTTTAAACCGGCTACAAACGCTCAGTTCTACTTGCATGCGTCTAGGTAAAAAAGGTAGAGCCCGCTTTAACATCTTCGCACGAATAGTCCGGCTCGCCCGGTGACGTACCACGACCACACAGAAGATACGCGTCAAATGGAAGCAATTCCGTGTTCCGTGGGATGAGTGTGAAGCCGGAGTCCTAATTTTAGTCTACTTTCCTTTCCTATCCTTTTCTTATAAGGAAATGATGGGAAAGGAAAGTGGATTTGGAGGGGTAGAGGACTTATAGGTAGAGGAATTATCCTCTTGCTGTGCGTCTCTTTCTCCGTAGATTAAGGGTAAGCAACCCATCTGCAATTGTAGATGTCTATGGGCAGCGGTCGCTTCGCTATTTCAGCGAATTCAGGTGTCCGCTTGCTCGTTTGCCACTTATTAATATAAAAAAAAAAAAAAACGCATAGGAAGAGTAATTATCCTCTTGCTGTGCGTCTCCTCTTCCGTAGATTACGGGTAAGCAACGCATCTGCAATTGCAGATGTTTATGGGCAGTGGTCACTTGCTCCTTTGCCACTTTACAATATAAAAAAGGTAAAACTGACAATTGTATAGTTCGACTGCCTAGAGTACGGTGGGCCGTCATAACTTACATACCTATTTATTTCCATACAATCTAACTCGTAATAAGAACAATCCCACAGTCTACATGTACATTGGGCATTTGAACCGTTACAATTGATGGACTGCCGATAAATTGACCAATACAATTGACCTGTGAACCGCGACTTATGACATAAGACCCCACGGAGACCGAATGAACCATACGATTGCATCTCTTATGAAATACTAGCTGATACTCACGACTTCGTTTACGTAGAAATAAAAAATATAGCCTATGTTACTAAATAATAATGTAGCTTTCTAACTGTGAAAGATATTTCAAAAATACCCAGTAGTTTTTAAGTTTTTTGTAATACAAACTGGCAAACGAACAAGTGGCCACCGGGATTCACTGAAAAATCCGTAGCGACCCCTCCCCGTAGACATCCGCAATTGCAGATGCGTTGCCCAACCTTATTGAGGTGAGAGTTGCTTACAATTGAGTTATTTCAATACAAACAAAAATACTTTTCTCTTTATAATATTGTATCGATAAGTGCATATGAAATACGACTTTGTGTAAACCTTTGTACGCACCAGGATAGTATTTTAGTCGAGTAGCAAATAGCAAGTGTCCGCACAAAGGATTTACTAATCTATTCTACTAAAATGTTTCTGTTCGGACACGGTTAGTTACTAAATTACTACCCTAGTTCGTAGGTTTAGGCTTAAACGAGTCCGAACAGTAGGAAATCCTTTGTTCGGATAAATGCTACTTGCTACTCGACTAAAATACTATCCTGGTGCGAACAAGGCTTAAGTTATGACCACAATAATTTAAATCTGTAAATATTACATAACAAAAATCAAGTGCCTTTGTTTCATCACTTCAAACTCTGTAAATGATTCATTGCTACAGTAAATAACGACTTCAATCGGTTCCTGATCGCTTTATAATTGATAGTATTAACTTGAATATTATTAAATTAAGATAATGGTCACGATATTGCGATTTAAATGACGGAAAAATTAGGTCAATTTAACTATGAGCGTATCATCTCAAAGGCCGGCAACGCATCTGGGGTTTCTCAGGTATTGCTGAGGTCCATGGGCGTCATTGCTCACCTCGGTGTTCCCGCTGCTCGTTTGCCCCCTTCTCTTACAAAAAAAGGTTTCCCTAGTAAATGTCGTGTGTTGTTCGTATCACGTCGCCGACATCTGACTTTGCATTGCATATGTCTGACTAAAATCATTAGCTTTCCAAGATTTACATTGTTAGGATCCTTAGATAGATAAGGACTAACAAGGGTAAGGCAATTTAAGCTTACCTATAGAGCTGAGCGCCCACCGCAAAATAGCAATGAGCGGGATATGGTGGGCTTAGCTGGCTCAAATGTGCTTACGCCAACATAGAGCTAAGCACAACGGTATAACGCAGCTGTCTCATTTGTCACAGCTCAGCTCTTTTTGACACATCTCATTTCTCTTTGTTGGTAGGAACCCAAGTGTGCAGTTTCGTATAAAAGTGGAAAATGTGGCAACCCAGTTCCCGCTCAGCTCTTTACTTTCTTGCTGTGGGCGCTCACCTTAAGTCTTATTAAAATGAGCTTGATCTAACTACATATCCAACAATCTTGGTGACCAGTAGTCGATCAACATGCTCTTTCCCTACGTCTCTATCAGTCTTATCTGGTTTCACCTTCACACACCTTTCATACGTATTCCTATCTCTGTCGAATACATGCTCTGTATGCACAGAGTAACTATCGGAGAGCGCACGTGCAGTGCACAGATCAGATATTTGCGATGCGCGCAATGCTCCGTTAGCCACTTTCGCGGATATCTGGATCGAAAACATGATAATTAACTTGCTATTTGTCTACATACTGTCGCTCACTTAGGGAAACACTTAGTGTGGATGTCTTACACCCAATCCCACTATCAACTCTTTGCATTAAAAGATGTAGGGATGTTACCTCTTTTGTATTTAGTTTTTTTTATAAATATTTATAATTTATAATTCTATTATTGAAATTCTTTTATTTGTTTGACATACATCTTCTAGAGATTAGAGAGCCGCCCCTCACTGTGAATACTTCTTGTAATATAAAATAAACAAATTTATTAAGAAAACACCCGAGTATCTTTTACCCAAGAGTCCTCTCCCATACTACTTTCATATGGAAACTCTGATTAGAGAGAAACCTTACAACTTAGGGGCCTTCAAGAAAAGAGCGTACTCCTCCCTCAAAGGCCGGCAACACATCTGCGGTTCCACTGGCGACGCAGGTGTCCGTGGGCGTCGGATCAACTAACTTAGGCGATCCGCTGCTCGTTTGCCTTCTCATATAAAAAAACCTCTATAAGAGAGTCAAATATCGTGGTCTCTTGGACTCCTTACCTTATTTACTATCCTATTCAGGTTCGACTGTAGTCTATTACCAGTGATAGAATCATGTTCGACATGGTGGGGGCACTGCTGCCACGTAACTTGAAGCTGCATGAAAGTACTTCAGTACACGATATAAAGTGTCGGATAAGCTATCAGACAATTACACAGACGTCATTCTATTATCAAGAGCGTTTGTGATAAAAGGATTCCACAGCAGTGTTATAATAGTAACGCAGGTTGTATATAACACTATCTACAAAAATGTATGTAAACTCAAGCAAGGACATAACGAGGGACCCGAGATTCCTTGAGGCCCTGTTTTAAAGCTCTATAGCTTCTCATCCTTTTCTTATAAGGAAAGAATGGGAAGGTGAAGAGGATTTGTCTGAGAAGAGGACACATAGGATGGGGCTATATCCTCTTTTTGTTCTCCATTTAGTTAACTGATGTCATGTGGCATGTCATGGCAAATATCTTAATAATTTAGTTTTTAAAAACATTTATGAATTTGTAATTTCGCTATTAAATCGTAATCTTACTGAATTTAAATGTTATGTTTAAAGAATAACTACTAAGACCTTCCAAAGTCGTTTTAAGTTAGACTCAAGTGTTAAATTATAACCTGAACCAGTGCTGTACACTTGCTTACAAAACTCATTGACTTGATAACCTCCTTCTGTTGGAAGTCGGTTAAAAATAACTAGAATATTGTATCACCTTGACCTTTTTTAAGATCAAATGCCATGAATCAAATCACGATTTGTTAACAAAGCGAAAGAAATACAACAACAACACAACTCACGCCCGTAACCCAGAGGGGTAGGTACAGACAACGGACCTCCACTTGGCACGATTCTGACACACCTCTCTCGCTTCTACATTCATACATCTACGCATACACGACGGTTACGTGCTCTTAAGCGAAAGAAATATTTATTTTATATTATAAAGTGGCAAATTACCAAGCCTCGGGGTTACCGAAAGTACATTCGCTACGAAGCGATTCTATAGCGAACGTCAAATATGTATAAAACTGACAATGACGGTCGATATTTCACAAGTGACTATCACTTTGTTGTTTTTTTATGTGTGGCAATAAATGTATTTTCTTTCTTTCTTTCTTTCACATGACTTATCGAATGTAATTTCAGTTTTGCACATTTTCGTCGATTTCTTTAGCAATATCGCCAATCTAAACGTAGTTTGACTAGACCCCCTGGATTCGCTGAAATAGCGAAGCTGCCGCTGCCTACAGCCAGCTTAGCATTTGTAGGCGCCTTTATCGATGGAGTAAGAGCATAAAAAAAATAGATATTTCCCCTTCCCATGCGTCCCCCACTCACCTTCATCCACTTCCTCTTCCCATCCCAGGGAACGTGGACTACAATAACTATAAATTATTTTATTTTATAGGAGAAGTGGGCAAACGAGCAGAGGATCATTTAAATTAATTGGTACGCCCATGGACATCTGCAACGCCAGAGGAACCACAGATGTGTTGCCGGCCTTTGAGGAGTACGCTCTTTTCTTGAAGGCCCCTAAGTCGTAACCGTTTGGAAATACCGCTGAGGACAAAAAGATTCTAGCTTAAGCTACCATTAACAATACGCGCTAGTCGTGGAGTTGCGGAAAATGGTGCCCATCATGACTCGAACCGTACCTTACTTTACCATTAACAATCTCTGAGGTAAATATGTGCGTGACGTCACTTGAGTTTCGTCTCGGTACACGCGATGTCAAAGGAATGCGACAAAAAACTATTTCTACGACATCCTATATCGCTTTACTGTTTGTCTGTATTGTAGTCATGTGATTACATTGTTTAACTGAAAAATACAACGTTTAAATTATTGTTAACAATGATACTTTAGTAAAATAAATCTTTACAATTGAATATTTTCTTCCTTACCTGTTAAGGTTTACGTTATGTCATCTCTAATTTAATAGGTCAAAATACGAAACCTACGTACATACGGACGCTTTTTCTGCGCCCGCTAAAAAGAGTAGAACAAACGCATTTAAGCCTTGTTAACACTAAAATACCAGGATAGTATTTAAGTCGACTAGCAAGTAGCAAGTATCCAAACAACGGATTTACTAATCTATTCTACTAAAATGTTGCTGTTCGGACACGTTTAGTTACTAAATTAATATTCTAGTGCGTAGGTTTAGGCTTAAACTAGTCTAGACACTCGGAACTAAATAAGATAGACCAGGGGTCTCATTGGACCAAATTATATATCATAAGAAGCAAGTAACAAGGATGTTTTGTATTTTGTAATACATTTTATGAATGTACCAAACGTTGAAAGTGCAACAGTAATAACGCTGATTTTCGATTCAGAATAAAGCGGTGGCAGTCAAAAGTATTGAAAAATTGTTTTATAACATATTGTATAAACTATATTGTTACCTTTGTAGGATTGTTTAATAATAATAAATGTTGAATACAATGAAATTGTTTAGTCTATTGCAGTTTTATCTTAAACAGAGAAAGTTTAAACATTCCCGCGTTGTTTAGGCGAAAGAAAAGATTTGGCGCCAAATGTGACAATGAACAATTCTAACTTACACGTAGAAAGAGAAAGATATAAAACTGGCTATAGCGTATACGGTTGAGGGACAAAAATGCCTTTATGGCTTTAAACCAATAATATCATGTCTTAAGCCTTTGCCTGGGACGTATGAATAATTAGTTCACCGAAAATACGCTTGGAGCGCCACAATACTATGTGATACGTAACATTTGCTTGGGTATTATTTCTGGACCCAAGCAAACAAAATTGTATACGGAGAAAGGGACCAAAGATCTATGTCATTGTTACGTTACGTTACGTTATTTCGTACTAGCGACCCGCCCCGGCTTCGTACGGGTGCAAATCGGTATAATGCTGATACTAAATACTGCAGCGTTTGCAATGTAAGCGCTAAAAATGTGTTAATTTACGACATCATATTAAAACCTCTAAATTATCAGTGTTACTCTACTATATTGTGAATATATACATTTACATATATACATGGAAACCTTCCTTATGAATCACTCTATCTATTAAAAACCGCATCAAAATCCGTTGCGTAGTTTTAAAGATTCAAGCATATATAGGGACAAACATAAAAAAGCGTTATTGTTTTATACTATGAAGGATAAGAATAAATGTGCCTCAGTCGCTGTCTCTGTGTGTTTCTTCGGAGAAAAGTCGAAACTCGAAATTTCATTATTTTTCACCATAAACATTTTAAATTATATTTTGAATGGGAAAATATAAAACGACCACCAAAAAAAATATTCGTAACACCAAATTGATTTACCCAAAACAAATATAATTAGAACAAAAAAATAAAACTGTACCAAACATATGATACTCTAAATTAAAATTCATCTACCTATTTAAATCACGCTTCCTTCAGAATAAATATTTTCACATCAAAATTGATAAATTAGCACCTAATTTCAACCATCAAATTTTGTGCTTTTATACCCAAATATATTGCAAGTCAACCTAAAAATGTATGCATATAACCAAATAAACTATATTGATACCAAATTATATTATATTATATTTTATCCGTCCGTTACTGTAGGGCACGGACGCACTCGCTGCGCCGCTCTTTGTTATTCGCGAGCTGTGACGTCTCGCTTGATGGTTGACTGATGTGCTTCTAAAGTAAAAAATATGCAGATCTCACTAATATACAATTTTTTCTATTTACTTTACTAATTATGAAGATTGTTTTACATCGTTTAATTTAAATTCATGTCAATTAAATACGCGTACTAACTGCATAGGTAAGGTTATGTTTAGAACATGTTGAATAAAATAAAAAACAAACAGGTAAGTTATATAAAAAAAAAACTATCTATACGTCTTTTCAGGTCCTATATTCGTATACGCTTAATCCAAATATGTGTTACGCTAATGGTAATTAATTGAATATTATTCATATTTTTTAACCATTATTGACATATGAAATCATTGTTGTTTAGTAACTTTCATTGCAGGTCAAATAAAATTTAAATAAATAAATAATTGGTCACATTTAACGGTGATTAAGTATTAATACTGCAATCTTGTTACCGATAAAAGTAATAAACTGCAACAAAAACCAAACTGTATGGGTTGGGTTTAGTTTAGGATATTTAAAATTAAATCAAAGTCTAGGTTATGCGTGAAACGCCCCTTATGTCACTCCCACATACGTCAGCTAAAATAGATACTAAAAAAATAAAATAGGTGAACAATAATTTAAATTGGTTATATTTTATTATTTTAGCATAAAAATATGTAACAAATTTGAGTGAAATTTTGCATTAAATTGAGGTTATAAATTAGGTGCAACTTTATTATTTTTGATGGCAAAATGATTTTTTTGGTGATAGTTTTTCTATTTTGATTGAAAGACTACAAATATTTTGGTGGTAGTTTTTATATAAAATGTGGATCGAATTTAGGTGATGATTTACTTTTTTTTGCTGATAATAAATATTTATTTTGGAGATCAAATTTATTATTTTTGGTTATCGTTTAATTACAAGCCATTTTGAATTAACTACATCTCGGTGTGCCTCTAAGCAGTCAATGTCAATGACGTTATTAAATTATAATTTTCCTTGTTTATATTTGTTTTAAAGTTTCCATTTGTATTTTAAGACTTTATCCCCCTTATTCCGAATAAAATATATAAAATACTGCTATAAACGAGAAATAATAAGCCGTCGATACGATACTGGAGGACACTCGGAACTAAGTAAGATAGACCAGGTCTTACTTACTCCGTTGGCGCAGCGACCCAAAGTGGATCTTGGCCTCTGACACAAGAGAACGCGTTTCCCATCTTGCGCTGTCTCCTGCCAGCTAAGACCAGGGGTCTCATTAGACCGAATTATGTATCATAAGTACCAGGAACAAGGATGTTCTGTATTTTGTAATAAATTTTATGAATGTACCAAACGTAGAAAGTACAACAGTAATAACTCTTTCGTTTCGGAATAAAGCTGTATTTGGTCTAAATGTTCAATGTTTTATTATTTATTTGCTTTTAAAATTGCCTTCATCATAACAAAACAAAATACTCCGACAGATAAGGTCAATGTTGTCATATATCTATCATTTTGTATGTCAAATGACATCATTTATCGCGAACTATGATCATAAGGTAAATAAGTATTATTGTCATATTTGAGTCATTATTCTAACTACATTTGAACTAGCTGTTGAATTAAGAAGCACCCATCAATACTAATAAAAAGAGAGAAACTTTGTATTTTTGTTTGTATTGAAATAACTCAAGAACTACTAAACCGATTTCAAAAATTCTTTCACCATTAGAAAGCTATATTATCCCCGAGTAACAAAGGCTATATTTTTTAATTCTGCGCGAACGAAGTCGCAGATAACAGCTAGTAATAACGTAGCTTTCTTATAGTGAAAGAACTTTTAATATCTGCTGATTGAGTTATTTCAATACATACAAAAATACAAACCTTTTTATCTTTACAATATTAGTATAGATGACATCATATCGTGGATGTGTCAGACATAACCTTTGATGGCACAAACATGACAGGTAAACTTAACATACAATTTTTAGTCAAATGTATAAGAAATCTATATAATTTACAGCCTAACAATAGCGTCATAGGGTCTGTGCTTGTTGGTAAACAGACGAACCTGGCTAAGCGAGACTCCAAGGACCAGAATTTATCTCTAATCCGAGTTTCTCGCATACGGAGGTAGCTCCACGGGACCATAGAAATAATCTCGCTTATCATGTCCGACTGTCCATATATTTCCAACAAAAGCTGTATAACTCTAAAATTATCAAAAATAATTACAATTGCTGTATGTTTTCTCTATTAAAAAAACAGTTATTGTACATACTGTTTAGATAATTTTCTGGAATGTTATGGCTAAAGCGTGACAAAAGCCTGCGTGTGCGCATACTAACGGCAGAGATTCGAACTACTGACCGCCGCCGGCGCAACGGTCCGATTACAAGGTCAAACGTGGCCGATTATCGTTTGCAAAATAGACAATATTTCTAACGAAAAATATTCGATAATTTTTCGATAAGTTTAAATTATTCGACATGATATAACGGTCATATACACATCCACATAAAACATTTTTTTTAAAATTAAAAACAAAAAAAATCACAATATATCACCAACACTAGATCACACACAATGTTTGCAGTCACACACTAGTTAACGTGCGCACGCGCAACACGCGCCCGTCTTCATCCGCGTCCGGTCGCTCACTGACGCCATTCCTCAACTTTACGCCGTACATGGCGGCTTTTCGCCAGATATGCGAATTAGAGATACCTAATGTGTTAATATTAAACCGTTCAGCTCTTTTATAATTTAAATTCTCCGTTTTTAATCCGAATGGATTCCAGTTCGAAGGTATCCGAAACAGCTTAACAGATCTTTTTATAATATAAGTGGCAAACGAGCGAGCGGCCACCTGGAATCGCTGAAATAGCAAAGCGACCGCTGCCCATAGATATCTGCAAGTCCAGATGCGTTGCCTACCCTTAATCTAGGGAGGAAGAGACGCACAGCAAGAGAATAATTCCTCTCACTATGCATCCACTCCCCCGCCATATCCACTTCCCCTTCCCATCATTTCCTTATAAGGTGTTTAGTGCAGATAGAACGCAGTCTAGACTAGAAGAAGAAATAGTCAATTTACTATGCTTTGAATTAAATAAAATGACGTTTACTGGATCAATAATATCGTATATGCGGAACTCGAACTTCAAACTGCATTTCTTTAGAATTGTTAAAAGTAGACTTATCTCAGTATGCTTAGGAGCCGACGACTAGATAACACGAACTAGGTAAGAATATTTTAATATTTTTGTACGTATTGAAATAACTCAAGAAAGCTACTTTATCCCCGAGTAACATAGACTATAATTTTTAATTCCACGCGAACTATGTCGCGAACAACAGTTATAAATTAATATTGCTACTAAAGTTAGGAATTTAAATCCTTAAAGATAACAAACTAAAGTATAAATTACAAAATTAGCCAAAACAACAAACAGTGTGCAGTAAATCATGTCGCAACATGGCTGACGAGTTATTATCAAATCACACATAAAATCCGCATTTGATAAGCATTGCAGTATCTAATATAACAAAAGAAATGATTTGTTCCGATATCAATATTAATAAAGGTTTAGATTTTTTGGTGCTGCACTAAGCTTGATATACAGTCGAACTTGGACAAGCGAGAATATAAGGAACAGCGATATTTATATCGCTTATAGAGGTGTCTCGTCGTCGTGTATCCAGGTTTGAATGTACAAGCTTTTACTCTCGACTTTGTCAGCGTGAAATTAATAAAAATAACCTAAGTTACTCAGTGATAATGTAACTTTCTAACAGTGAAAGAATTGAAGTCGGCCCAGTAGTTTTTGAGTTACTTCAATACCAAAATACAAATCTTTCGTCTTTATTTATAGACGAGTAGATAGATAAGACAGTCTAGAGGCTATGGTCTGTTTGTCTATGGGTGTCTCGAGCATCACGCCATGTTGACAGTCGTATGCCGGCGGGAGGCGGTGCGCGTGTTGGGTACGATTATAGACGTGGTGAAGTGATGATTGAGCCATAATATACCCCTAGGACTGGAACGTTAAAGACAGTGATGAGCTAACGGCAAAACAAAATTAGGTACTCGGAGGTAAAACCTTTAACCAAAACAAAAGCAACAGAACCCGGCGTCGCATCAATCAGCGAGCAGCACGATAGCGACGGTTGGTACAGACTACAGACAAACAAACAACCGGTTCTATTTTTGAGGTGCGGAACCCCCGCGGACGTGCGCTGCTCACACATGCCGTACACATGTGAGTACACGCCCCAAAATGTACTCCTGTTTATACTATACGACTTATGACATAATATATTGAAAGGGAGTTTATGCTTAAAGTATTTGAAAGAGTCTTGAGTTAACAGTTTTAATTATTAGTAAAAGTATCTTTCGATTGGCGATATCGCTGATGGAATCGAGTGTGAGATATCGTCGGCATTGTCAGTTCCTTACATTTTTGTTATCGCTATCGAATCATGTACAATTTTGAATATTTTGGTAACCCCAAGGACTGGTTATTGTAGCAAGTCAGATCTAAGTACAGCATTACACGACTTTTAGCTGACAAAAGACGAAAAAACTCACGTCTTTAACATTTTAATTATCGTTACGTGCCCGTATCGTGAGGTGTAAACGTCGCTGCATTTTGTTAATCACGAAGAAGCAAATGTGCACATCTGTAGCGGAAGATTCTATCTAAAATTGTCACAAGATATGACCGAGACGAGATACGAGAATATTAATTAAATTATATTGATTGAGAACTATTGTTTTAATAAGAATTTTGTAGCTATATTAGAAGATTAGGTTCCCCAAAAAATATTTTATTTTGACTTTTTATTTTATAAAGTGGCAAACGAGCAAGCGGCCACTTGGTACCGTTGCCCATAGACATCTATAATTGCAGATGCGTTGCCTTCCCTTAATCTACGGAGGCGACGCACAGCAAGAGCATAATTCCTCTTCCTATGCTTCCCCTCCCCCGCCATATGACTGTAGAAGGATGAACCACATGACCACTTCTCAGACACAGTGAAGGTTTTTTCGCATTTGGTCGATCAAACTGTAGGTCGATTTACCCAACGGAAAACAAAAGTTAAATCCATTGTAGTGTATTGGCTATGGTCTGGTTGTCTCTGGGTGTCGCTAAATAATCATCCTAATTACTTCAAAGTTTATTTCATCTAAACGAGATATTTTTGTTTTTAAGAGATAAGTTTCTTTTTTTTATATTTTAAAGTGGCAAACGAGCAAGCGGCCACCTGAATTCGCTGAAATAGCGAAGCGACCGCTGCCCATAGACATCTACAATTGCAGATGCGTTGCCTACCCTTAATCTTCGGAGGGGAGGACGCACAGCAAGAGGATAATTCGTCTCCCTATGCGTCCCCTCCCCCGGAAAATCGACTTCCTCTTCCCATCATTTCCTTATAGGAAAAGGGTGGGAAGGGAAAGTGGATTAAAAATTAGTCCTCCGGCACCACACTCTTCAGACGAAACACGGAATCGCTTCCATTTGACGCCTGTCTTCTGTGTGGTCGTGGTATTTCACCGGGCGAGCCGGACAATTCGTGCGAAGATCTTAAAGCGGGCTCTACCACTGTTAAAAGTCTAAAACTAAAGACAATAATCAAGTTATTTAGTAACTTACTAGACTGCCTATAGTCAGGTTACTTTGAATCACAACTAAATTCGTTCAATTTAGCATAAAATTTTAATTATTTAACTTAACAATGTGCGAGCAGCGTCGCTAGACCGAGACGGCGCTATACCGGTCAGGCGCGAACGGATGACGTCACCTACAACCTGCGCTTGCGTCATTATTAAGAAAAGGGCGTAAACAGAGACAAACTTTAACTTTAACAAGCGCTAATAACCTAATAGTTAAGAGTATGCATTCCTATCATCATCATCATCATCACCAGCTCACTATTCGTCCCCACCGAGGGGCACGGAGCCTACCCCCTAAGGGGTGCCTAGGCCATAGTCAACCACGCTGGCCAAGTGCGGGTTGGTCGACTTCACACATATCTTTGAATTTCTTCGCCGATATGTGCAGGTTGCATCACGATGTGTTCCTTCACCGTAAGAGCGTCGGGTAAATATGTACATATGAAATTCGAAAAATCGAAAAACACATTGGTACATGGCGGGATTCGAACTCGGGACCTGCAGATTGCAAGTCAAGAGCTAAACCACTGAGCCTTCCTATCACGTTGTCGTAAATTAGAATCTCGGCAATTTACTGTGAACCGTAAAGCACAAGGCTCGTGCTTATTTGGTCTAACCCTACGACTTTATTACACCAAGTTCGGGAAAAAATCGCAGATTTTGCTTCGACGTAAGGCCGTTTTTTTGTGTCATCTGCCTAATGAAGCTGTAGAGTAGGAAACTTAAGTGAATTCAAAAAATCTGCTACAATTTTCGCCAAAAAAAACAATAAGCCTAATTGACTGTATCCCTCATACGGTAAAATTAACCTCCTCAGTCAAAAAAAAGCAGAGAAGCAAAATAATTTTCATATCATTTCGTTTTAGAAAAGTTAATAATAGATTGCATTTACTAAAAAGTCTATAACTTTAAAGTTGTTACAAACTTAACGCGTATTTTATTTAATTTATCAATGCTCTTATGCTTGGAGAAATACAGTCTAATTTGCACTGTATGACTTTGTGTTTTTCGTAAGTTTAAGTTGGTAAAGTTAATGACCATACGCTGATGTCATCGGCGAGTTGATAAGAAACAAAGGGACCGTTTTCTTTGTTAGGCTTTTTAAATCTTTTAGGGTTCTTTTTATAGAATTTAATAAATTTGAAATAAATATCTATACTAATATTATAAAGACAGAAACTTTGTATTTTTGTTTGTATTGAAATAACTCAAGAACTGGGCCGTTTTCAAAAATTCTTTCACCATTAGAAAGCTACATTATCCTTAAGTAACATAGGTTATATTATTTAATTCCACGCGGACGAAGTCGCGCACAAGAGGTAGTCATTAAATAAAGGCAGTCAATGAGTGTCTATAGGGTAGTACACGCTTCTCTTTGCATTATTTTGTATTCGTCCTGACGAACGGTCGTCATTCTTGTATGCGTTTTAGTCTTGACTGTCGTCCGCGACTTCGTCTGCGCGGAACTAAAAAAACTTGGTAGCATGTGTTCTTCTATACCTTTAAACAAAATCTATAATACATATTAGCAAGATTTTTAGATTTTTCTTTACTTATAATTACAGTCAAACCTGCACAAGGGAGTCATTCTCTGGTCCCGACGAGATACCACCATTTAAAAGAAACTCTGATTAGAGAGAAACCTTTATAACCGAGACATATATACAGATCCATTTGACTCTTACTTATCCAGGTTAGACTGTAAATGAATTTCCTCTTGTAATTTATAAAGTTAACTTTTCTAATATAATACGGAACCCTATCGTAGTTTCGATTGTCGCCTACATATTTCCGCAACCGTGACATTGTTTAGGATTAGCCGTAATCAACGCACATACCACCTCGCTGGCGAGCCGACCGCGGTACACATTCCTACACTACTTGGAGGGGGAGGTTATCTCAATAGCCTGTGGACCAAACAACACAAAAAAAACGAAATTTTAAAACTGGGATGGAAGGGGAACGTATAGGAAGAGGTATTATCCTCTTGCTGTGCGTCTCCTCTTCTGTAGATCAAGGTAGGCAACGCATCTGCAATTTCAGATGTCTATCGCAAGGGGTCGCTTCGCTATTTCAGCGAATCCAGGTGACCACTTGCTTGTTTGCCACTTTCTATACTAATATTATAAAGAGAGAAACTTTGTATTGTCGAATTTTGTATTTACGTATGTATTGAAATAACTCAAGAACTACTTGGTTGATTTCGAAAATTCTTTCACCTTTATAAAACTACATTATCCCCGAGTAACATAGGCTATAATATTTAATTCCACGCGGACGAAGTCGCGCACAACAGCTAGTGTTATAAAAAAAAACTGTGCGATAAATGGAATTCGAGATTATAAATTTGTTTTTTTGCAGTTACTTAACTTTACATAGGGACCGTCGAAACTATTCATTGCCTGAATATATTACTAATAGATGCATAGACGTCGGCAGTCGATGATCTCGGCTAAATCTTAGCTGTTTTTCAGTTTTCGATAGTCTAAGACCCTTACCTCGTTGACAACATCCAAGAGAAGACATAATAACATAAAAGCTTATTACTGTTATCACTACATAGTACAAAACAAAGTCGCTTTCTCTGTCCCTATATCCCTATGTATGCTATCTTTAAAACTACGCAACGGATTTTAATGCGTTTTTTTAATAGATTGATTGAAGAGGATGGTTTATATGCATAACTAATGACCAGCACCTTTGCACGGGTGCAAATATTATTAGTATGGCTACAGCAATAACTTGGATAAGCAAGCAACCTCTATAAACGAGAGTCATTCTATGGTCCCGACGAGCTACCTCTATAAGCGAGACAAATATCACGGTCCCTTGGACGCTCGGTTATCCACGTTTGAATTTATACAACATTTACAGTTTTTCTGTAGTGTATTTAGTATCAGCATTGCACCCGTGTGTAGCCGGGGCTTGTCGCTAGTTATCTATTAAACTATATAAAGGTAAAACAGTCACAAATTAACAATGTTATGTAAACATGTGATAACACTGTTTGTCTTGTCGAGGTGACATCACTCAACCTTGCGAGTCTCCTCTCGTTGGGTGACAATTGTTTATGATTGATGAACATAATTTCTCTACAACCTTGTTACTATGGATAACTAATTAAGTTTTCTTTAAAGCAATGTTTGTTTATGTTCCCACTAATAGAAAAATTGTATACAGCATGCCCTAAAATTCAATGTTAAGCCAATGCCAGTGCATCATCAGATCGGTAACTACACAGGGAAAATTAATAAAAAAATCTAACTCTTTTAGTTTAAAAGTTATGTTAACTTATTTGAATTTAATTGCTCTTTGATACCCAAGCCCATCGGATTAGCCACTGTCTCTTGAGCCATAAACATAGTCCTATTTTTTTATTTGCACTAGTTAGCTTAGTAACATAGCTGTTAATTGCTGTCAAAAATGGGACCAAAATATCTGTAGTTTAAGTACAAAATATTTATTACTTTAACTGTTTGCTTGAAATTTTCTAATATTTTAACTCTTCATCAACTTTAAAATGGTACTGTGTAAAAAAAAATGTATCGAGGATACCGTGGCATGTTGTTCCAAAAGTTGGCGCAACTAATCAAGATTCTAAAATGGTACAATGTTATGGTAGAAACCTGCAAGAACCCTGTTAATACTTTTTTCAAGTACTGAAAACGATGAAATTGCATAGTTTCAAAGAACTTTATCAATAGTAGTTTTCTAACACGCTCGTACCTCAACACATGTAAATAAAGGTAATTGTACATGAATCTGTAACTTAAAACACTAGTTTGGACCCTAAGTTAAATAAAAAAATAGGACTGTTCATAGCTCTAGAGACAGTGGCTAATTGAATGGGGTAAAGTATCAAAGAGCAATTAAAGTCAAATAAGTTAACATAACTTTTAAACCAAAAGAGTTAGATTTTTTATTAATTTTCCCTGTGTAGTTACCGATCTGATGATGAACTGGCATTGGCTTAATGTTGAATTTTGGGACACGCTGTATAAACTTTCTTTTGCAACAGTTTAAGTGGCTTATGCCTGTGACTATGACCATACAGAATTTAAAAAAACAAACTTAATGATTAGTCTATGTGTTCTTCCAGACTGTGTTCTACATATGCTCATCTTATCAAGATCCGTTCAACCAATACTTTCTAACAATCATCCATACATATGTCTAATACATACAATTTTAAACCAACTTTTTTTTTCTATTTTAAAGTGGCAAGCGAGCAAGGGGCCACCTGGATTCATCCACCTCCTTCAGTCTGACTACAGTATAGATTACAGCTATGTTACACAGTTGACATGGTTGTTTCAATGTCTGTCCACCCCTGGAAACATTCTGAACATGTGTGTCTTAGAACATGGAAAATTCAGCATCCGGATTAGAATACAAGGAATCTAGTTAGAATATTAAAAAGGAATAGATGAATTGAGGACTTTCTTTTTGATATTTGTTTAATAAAAATGTATAATGTAACATTAATTTAGCATTGTTTTATAAATATTTTTATAAAACAATGCTAGTTTTAAGCAAGTTAATTTTGACCAAAATATATTTTTTAATACTTTGTTTTGTTACAAAACAGGGAGAGAATTAATCTTCCCTTTTCTTCAAGTTTAAGTTATACAAAACTTTAATTACATAATTACTTAAGCAGTTCTTTAAACTGAACACTTTAATATGCAGTAAGTATAATAGAAATTTATGGATTTAACTTAATTCTAACTTGGCACAAATCCTTACAAGTAAAACTTTAATTAAATTAAGTTAATTACTTATGACACGTAAATATATTCAGTAATACTGCGTAGAAACACATTTATGACGATTATACATGGCTATTAGCGAGAATAGGCATGTAGGTAACCCGAGAAGCCTACTTTCATTCCTCGAATACGCGGAACATATTTCGCAACGAACTTGTATACTCGCAAAATTCCATAAGTTATTTTATGAGACAGAATATATTCAGTAACTCACCTTCGAAAGGGCGACCGAATTCCTTCCCTCCTAAATTAGGTAACGTGTAAAATAAAGTTTTAAAACAATCCAAAACCAATCACTTTGCACTACACTAAACTTGTTAAAACTATTTGTAACAATTATAATAAATAATCTAACACATAAATATCACTTTCGATGGCACAAACGATTAAATTAGTTCAGTAAAAATTACATTTAGGACACTGTTTTTGATGGAAAAAACTTGTTTTAGTTGAGAAACAAGTCGGCGTTTTTTTCAAAGTAACTTCGGAAAGTTGTAAGTTTGACAGATAACGTATACGTTACCTGTCGCGCGCGGCCACAGGTAGCCTGAAGGTGTCACTTGTTCCACAGATAAAATAACTTCTTGTAACAGTTAAGTTCTCACTGACGAAACAAGAAACATTTGTAAGAATATATGTCTCGATCTCAGATAAAAATATTTTTTTTAAGTTTTAATTGAATGTTATCAGTGGAAACACATGGTAATTAAAATGCTAGATTTTGAACTTGAAGCGCGGGAAATGTTACTGTTGTGCTTGACTACAAAATACGTGAGATTTTAACAGGCACTCACTTCCTATTTCTAAGTAATTTAAACAACAAATTAAAGTAGTCATTTATTCGGTTTGATTCATCAAAATCCGCGCACAGCGCTTAAAAATAAAGTTAATACAAATAAATTGTAAAAAATACATTAATTCATCAAAACTTCACTGACAGATGTGATCTTTACAGCGGCAGACGTTGTAAACCAAAGGAGTCCCGGTGAAGTAATTAATTGACGACGCACAGCACGACTCAGTGATATTTGAAAATGACCCTTTGCCGCTTGTTTGTAATCCATCAGCTATGAGTTTTCTTCTCTTTGTCCTCGGTTCTGACTGCTTGGAACTGTCAAAATGCAGTCTTTTCCTAGAAGTTGATTCGAGGATATGTGTAGAAGTGTTTGTTGCATCTCTGAGGGCGTTATTTAACAAATTACTATTAGTCATTCTTGAATCACCATCTGCAATGGTGGCTGGCAAGACTTCTTCTTCTAGGAAAGATCGGGTCGTTTTGATAGGAGACGCTTGAAGTTCAGGCTCCATAATAGATGTACGACTATGACTTACTTCGGGTACGGAATCTTTAGAATTATTATTTGCTTTTTGCCTCATTACTTCGATTGGGCTTATATCATTTAATTCCGAATCCTGGCTGGTAGACAATGAATACTTTTGTATTGTGGCTGAAAAAAAAAGCATTATTTAGTTTTTTGTTTAAACGATTATTTTAAGAAAACGAAGAATGAATAGCTTTTACTTTACCTTGTCTTGGTACAAATCGTGCTACATTTTCATCCAGTACAAAACTGCTGATCAGAATGGGGCTGATTCTGCCAGCTACTGGAGCGTCTACAAAACAATAGATGTGATGTTTTCTTTTGAAATGATGAAATAAGTTTTCCTATGGCACTTTAAGTTTAAACTACCTCCCTTTAGAGCGTCGGTGGTGTGTATAGCTCTTGACTTGTAATCTACAGGTCCCGAGTTCGAAACCCGGTGAAGAGAAACATCGTGAAGCCTGCACATATCGGTGAAGAAATTCAAAGATATGTGTGAAGTCGCATTAGGCCAGCATGGTTGACTATGGCCTAGTCACGTAAGATAGGCTCCGAGCCCCTCGGTGAGGACGTATAGTGAGCTGATAATGATGAAATAATTACCTTGTGTTGATAGACGTCGATCGGAAGACTGATCATCCCAATCCTCACGTATCTGCTGCAGGTGTTTGTATTCTAGTATTGGACTTCGCTTTCCCATAGAGTCTCTTTCACAAACTCTAATTCTCTTTTGGTTCACTTCTCCGTGTATCAATGCCTCTGTTGTGATGATCTCGTGTGGTGGCCCCTCAGAATCGTCTTCAGATTCTACATCTCGTGAAGACGATGTATCAAAAGCAGCACTGTCTTCTGGTACCCTGGTACCGTCGCCAACTTCTTCGGGTTCGTCTGTATTTTGCCTCGTTTCCTCTATTAATCTCGTACTCTGACTGGAGAAACTGTTTATGGATCCTATAGAGCCGGGGTCGTGTTGACAGAGAAACAGTCTCTTGTACAGCTTCAGCATCCTCTTCTCCAGCTCCTCGTAGAACTCGTCAGGTTCATCGTGACGTGACTTCTCTTTCTCTATGATGAGATCTGGCAGCGGGCTGTACGGTCTATTGTCTATGTAGGAGTCCTGTCTACTTTCTGGTATCGGTGACAATACTGTAAGAAAATACGTTTCAAAATTAAATGCTACGGTTTGGATTACAATGACGTCATCGTATTTACATTTCATGTTATACGACATGACTTAAAAATACCATATACTTAAGTAAAATCTATACTACCTAATATTATAAAGAGGGAAACTTTGTATTTTTGTTTGTATTGAAATAACTCAATAACTACTGGGCCGATTTCAAAAATTCTTTCACCATTACAAAGCTACATTATCCCCGAGTAACATAGGCTATATTTTTTAATTCCGCGCGGACGAAGTCGCGAACAACAGCTAGTTATTTAATAAAATATAAACAGTTAATTAAGTTAGTAAATCACCAGATAAATCTTCAAACAAGCATCTCGTGAGATAAGCTTTCCTCCGGTCCCACTCTTGTTCCATCTCGCCGGCTCACGCTCACTCACTGCGCTGTCGTAGACAATGTCAGTCATTCTCCTAAGTGGGTATTTATAGAAATTATTTTACTAATACCCATCGTTTTATGATTACTTTCCTCCTAAAAATAAAACCTAAGTTAATTTAATCTGTGTTACCATTAATATTTGTTACTAAAAAAAAACTAACTAGGGTGACACGATGACCCGAAGTGGGCCTTGGCCAATATTTGTTACTATTCTATTTTTTTTTTACTGTTGAATTGCGTATTTTTACTGTAACCCTAGGACTTCATTAGGCCGAGTTTGGAAAAACGGATATTTTGCTTCGGCGTAAGAACGTTTTTTGAGTGACATCGGACTAATGAAGCGCCACCAGTGTAGCAAATCGATCGAAACTTTTTGCACTTCTTAACGATTTTGACACTACTAGCGCCAAGGGCGAGATTTCTGAGGTACCTTTTTTTAACACTCTCAGTTAGCGGGTAAACAGGGTTATGTAAGACTGCAATATGAAGACACTGGGCACCTCCATTGTTCAGCGCCTTGGGCGGTCACCCAATTCCGACCTAAAGCCTTGTTCGCACCAGGATAGTATTTCAGTCGAGTAGCAAGTAGCATTTATCCGAACAAAGGATTTACTACTATTTGGACTCGTTTAAACCTAAACCTACGCACTAGGGTAGTCATTTATTAACTAAACGTGCCTGAACAGCAGCATTTGAGTAGAATAGATTAGTAAATCCTTTGTTCGGATACTTGCTACTCGACTAAAATACTATGCTAGTGCGTACAAGGCTTTCGGGTGAGATTTCTAAAGTGTCCTTTTAATACTCTCATTTAGGGGTAAACAGGGTTATGTTAGACTACGAAGGTAAGAGGGCGCACTCTTTGTTCGGTCACACAACGCCGCCCTAACACCAGCTCTGAATTTCTTCACGTTCATTCTACCTCTTACGTTTATTCACACTATTTTAAAGAGTCACAAAGTTTTCACATCACGTACCAAACCATAAATGTGGGATAAAAAATAAAACGCAATCTGTAGCACTATATTTTATTAGATATTAAAATCTTTGGTATCGGTTCAGTTGCGTTGCCAGCTGCAACGCAAAAGTTGATAAGTCGAGCGCCGGCAAAAGAGTAATGAGCCTCAAATGTGCTTGTCCCCAACAGAGAGCTGAGCTAAGCGAGCACAAAGCGCAGCTGTCTCTATGACACAGCTCCCACACACCGCCTCTCTACATGTCTCTCTGTTGGGACACAAGTTGCATACTGTAGAGTATGAAAGTGGACAATGTAGCCCGCTACCGCTCAGCTCTACTCTTTTGCGGTGGACGATCACTTTAAGAATTGGACTACCACTCAATTTGTAAACAGTTTGTCACTATACAAATCAGAAACTCAAAGCTTACGCGTTAGAAACTAAGAAGTATTCTCAAGTCGTCGACATATTGTCTAAACCAACATTAAAGTAGTTTAGCGTAGCTTTGTGTTGTCTACGGCTCCATTAGACAGAGTTCGCGATAAAACGGAGATTTTACTTCGGCGTGAGTTGTTATCACGAACTCGGTCTAATGAAGCCGTAGAGTGAGAGTAAAAAGCGACAATTTTATACAAGAAAGACGCGCATTGAAATAGTAAATCTACTCAGATTAGACAATTCATTTTTATTTCGTCCTTTGTAAATAGATAGGCTGTAAAAAGTGGTAGTTTGTACCAATATGGTCATTTTAACATTGCTGGTGGATCTTTGAAGCTGTATCGATCCAAATTAATAATAAAAATGGACTGAACTATATCAAAATTAAACTCTTGTTCGCACCAGGATAGTATTTTAGTCGAGTAGCAAGTAGCATTTATCCGAACAAAGGATTTACTACTGTTCGGACGCGTTAAAGCCTTAACCTACGCACTAGGGTAGTAATTTAGTAACTAAACGTGTCCGAACAGCAACATTTTAGTAGAGTAGATTAGTAAATCTTTTATTCGGATACTTGCTACTTGACTAAAATACTATCCTGGTGCGTACAAGGCTTAAGCGAATGCTGTCATTTCCAAGGAACGACATATCTATTTATAGAGATCAGTTTAAGACAATAAAATTGTTTTTTACACAAGTAAAGCTAAATTATTCGAGAATATTTTAAAAGACGTTTAAAGCGGTTTTTAATATCAATTTCTTTTCTCATATAAAACTATTTACTACATAATGCATTGTATATAAAAATAATACGAAAAAATGTCATAACTTATTATAGGAAAACTAAAATAAATACTAAGGGAAATTAAATATAGCGAATAAACAACACAAGACATAAATTAGTTCTCTGTTTGGAAAAAAAAAAACACGAACCAAAACACAACCAAAATTACAAGATCCTTCATAGTTAAATGTCGCTGTCATTTTATAAAATAATTGCATATTAAGAAACGCATTCTAAATGTCATCGATTAAATTACAATAACCGTTGTTTGATTCGTCAGTTTATAATATGTCTAGTGAGATTACAAACTCACAGTTAATAAATATTAGACCGGCAATTGTGTGCCTTTAATTTAAAATTATTAGGAAAACTTTATTCAATAATTCTTTTGGTATTTTTGATAAATTTTACATTCCGATAATCGAATTTGGCACAATTTTGATCAAAATTGTCATAATTATTTACCCTCATTATATTCCAAGATTTGTAGAGTCATTTATAAAGACCATAGACAATTTTAAATGAATTTAAATCAAATAATAAATAGCAATTACATTACACTTAAACCCGAAAAAATGTATAAAGTACTGCGATAAACGAGAACCAATAAGTCATCGATTATACGATACTGGAGGGCACTGAACTAAATAAGATAGAGCAGGGCTCTCATTGGACCTAATTATGTATTATAAGAAGTACCAGGAACAAGGATGTTCTGTATTTTGTAATAAATTTTATGAATGTACCAAACGTAGAAAGTACAACAGTAATAACGCTGATTCTCGTTTCGGAATGTGGAAAATGTTTAGTAAGATATAGCTTTATGTACTTTGTAGATTATTTGGCAATTCAATGTAGAATTTGAAATCAACTATAACATTACGTCACAGCCTTGTTTCTATATTTGTAGAAGGCTCCATATAGTTTAGTTTCTTGATAAAATAATAAGCAAATTTAAACGACGTAACATAACTTCAAATAGAAGATATCTTTTTATTTTTAGTATGTAACAAGCGACTGTAACTTGTAGAACTGTAACATTTAAAAAGTAACATATGCCCTTTGGGCTGAAAGAAGCACCTTGGACATTTCAACTTTCAACTCTATCTCTTTGTAAAAAGAATTCAACTTAGAATGACAATATTTACACTATCTTCTATGAGATCTTTAGCTACACTTATTCAGAATTGGATTTACTTCAAAAGTCTTCTGGAGGATATTCCCAACTACCCTCATTTAGATCTAGTCCGGCAGCCAGTGCTGCGCGCGCCACAGCAGGCAGTGCACGCCGGCGTGCGCGCCGCTGCTGCCGGACTGAAAATAAGGGAACAGAAGTAGAGGATACAATTTATCTGGGTTTACTATACCACTGGTGAAACATGTGTGTACCTGTGGGGGGGCGTATCTATGCAGTAGGGGGCGGTATCCTCCCCCCAGCGTGGCCAGCATGTCGCCGCCGTCCGCGTCGTGCGCCGCCAGCGGGATCATAGCACGCACCTACATAAATGCACCTTGTAACATTGTTACGTCACGTAACGAGCAGTGTAACATTAAGAGTACCTCCTCCTCGTAGGGACGGAAGACGGTGAGGGGGCGCAGCGAGGCGGCGTCGGCGACCACGATGCAGCCCCACGCCGTGCCCACGTACACCGCGCCGCTCAGCGCGCACAGCGCCGTTATCTGCGCAAGACGCTTCTGTGACATCTGCACTGTGCTGCACTGTGCAGGTAAGGCGGAGTCTCACCATGCAGCGGTCCTCCGCGAGGCGCTCGTCGATGGCGATGGACTGCAGGCTCTCGGAGCAGGGCGCCAGCTTGCTGCAGTCCAGCCGCGCCGTCACCTGCTTGCTGCCCACGCTGTACTGGTACACGAACACTCCTGCACACGGACACAACAATATAAACCATGAAGAATATGGTCAAAGTTCATTGTGAGTTAATCACTGACCGGGCCTGCAGGCTGCCAGCACGTGTTCCCCGGCGGCGGCCAGCAGCGCCACCTTGCCCGGCGCCACCAGCTGCTCCGCCGCGCTCACGCCCTCCGCGCACACCAGGTACGCGCTCAGCCCGTCCCCGCCCGCCCACACCTCCACACTGCACACACACATTGCCTACGTCGCAACACAACTGTGTGTCCGACTCGAAGGACCAAAGACATTTACCTAGTTGATTGAATAAGAAAAGGTTTTAATAGTGTTTTTCTCACCCCGAAGGTAACGTAACGGTGGCGAGGCAGCATAGCTCGGTGGCGGTGCCGAGCTCGGTGA